>CM055818.1:44911834-45172606 GCA_029582265.1 Zoroaster sp. YZ-2022
TATTAAGGTATAGGCATTTTTGATACAGACAAGTTATTCGTATATTATAAATGACGTCGTGGCTGTTAATAATTATAACTTATTAGCCTTCTGCAAATGGCTGTTACTCTATACATGGCAAGCCCTCGTATAATTATGACTAGATTCTGGTGGTCAAAGTAATTAACGCATTGGCGGTTGGTTCATTACAAAATAGGCTGGTTCCCTGATCATCACTCACTGCAGGACTCCGACTCCAGTGCGAATTGAGCACGGCACATCGCTTGCAATGAAACACCTAAACTACAACGATATCGATTAAGGTCGCTCACCGTGAGAATGAGATAGTTCTAGACCTTTATGTCAATATTATTTTAAAAGGGAAGGTGCAACTCTGGTATTGTTTGAAAAGCTGCTTTTGTGGGTATATGCTTTAGTCTTCGAACCAAGATGTATAGTGCATCAAACAAATCTGCGAACGTTTCAACTCAATGTTGTGGGAATTTAGGGCATCAGAGAAGGTGTGAATTTTTTAAAGTAATTTTCTATACATACAACACATGGAGTAAATTTGTGTTTTCTCTAAAATGAGAGCACTTCAGACAATAATTTGTCACGATGATTGTACCTTTACCAACCCCACATCAAGGTAGCTTTCAGATAATAATTTTGTCATTTTGAATGTAGGTAATAACTAATATTGTACCTTCCCTTTAAATGCTTGTTAAATCATGCACAAGGAAATGTTTCGTAGGGGATCAGAGTTTAAAGCAAGTGGATACAGAAAATGTGACATCATTACTGATGTTAAAGTGTTTTTCCAATCATTTATGTTCCCTTGTGATAACACAGTTTACCTATAAAAGGCGAACGAGTGGCTGGTTCAAAAAGAAAGGAGAAATACTAAAGCGCAAATAAGAGCCGTGGAATACAAGGACAATAGTTAATAATGCCACGCAGTTGGTATGCACAGTTCACGATCAATAACATTATTAAAACAGTTCGTTTTATTAGATGAGTTATTGGAATTGTGATCCATCACCGCCAGGATATAAATGGCAGATTCTATACGTCATAAGCCTGAACGTTGTTTGCATAAAGTATTTCAACAGCAAAATAAGCAGTGCAAGTTGGATCCAATATCTTGCAAACAATATGGATGTCTTTATTATGGCGTCTCTGAGCTGCCGGTACTCAGCTGTTCATAAAGTGTTTCTTAAGCACTTAAGTAAATAGGTTGGTTAAAACTACGGAGCTCTGGAAGTGCCATCTGACTTGTTGAGATCCTGAGATAATTTATCTCAGGATGTCGATATCCCAAAAGTAGGATGCCATCTTCCCGACATAATTTATCTCAGGATGTCGACATTCTGAAAGTAGAATGTCGTCTTCCCGAGATAATTTATCTCAGGATGTCGACATCCCTAGATATATTTCTCATATATTTTTTGTGTAGTTTTCTTCAATTTTATCTCGGAAGCTCTGAATATGGAGATTGTTTCATTTAAAAAAGATTATATTTAAACATTTTGAAGGGCATGGAATGTGCCTTAGGCCTGTTTTAAACGTTTCATGCCGTCGAACCGGAAACGCTTCGTCTGAAAACTTGCCACATTTGCGTAAATTTAAATCCTTTCATAACTACATATCTTAATACTAAGTTATAGCTTATATCTATAATCTACATGTAAGTAATAGACTTCTGGTTATAGTCACTGTACATGTCTTCGTATTTGTATCATTTGTCAATACGGTATTGATTGTAGCCAATCTTGATTTTCAAAAGTGCATGGAATCAGTGTCCTAGTTTAAGTTGAATACAGTGACTGACAGTAACTGGCTCGTTGATGCAGCAGCAACGGTAATATGATCTTATCATGTGGGGTCACTGAGTTAATCTAAAACTAGCATTCCAATTCCATGCCCTGTTGATCTTGACGATGCTGTCTTTTTAAGTTGTTTGTGCCGCTATCCAGAATACCTGTACCATGGAATGAGTGTTCACAGCCATCTAATGTGCACATCTATTAAAAAAAAAAAACATTCAAATTTAAACCCAGACTGAAAGCTAACTATTCTATTGCAAATCATGCGAGTACAATGACCCTCATTTAGCCCTATCAAGGCAGGGTTTTATCGTTCTCAGGTCTGTGAGCGGGAGGCTGGGGCTCACAGTGAGCGGGAGGCTGGGGGCTCACAGTGAGCGGGAGGCTGGGGCTCACAGTGAGCGGGAGGCTGGGGCTCACAGTGAGCGGGAGGCTGGGGCTCACAGTGAGCGGGAGGCTGGGGGCTCACAGTGAGCGGGAGGCTGGGGGCTCACAGTGAGCGGGAGGCTGGGGCTCACTGTGAGCGGGAGGCTGGGGCTCACAGTGAGCGGGAGGCTGGGGCTCACAGTGAGCGGGAGGCTGGGGCTCACAGTGAGCGGGAGGCTGGGGCTCACAGCTCACAGGGAACCTTACAATGTACAAAACCAGGCTCAGGTTGGTTTTGTGTAAGGACTATAAGATCTGAAACCAGTGTTCAATATGGAGAGAAAATGCCTATTATTCCCAAACCCTGAATTCCTGATATGATCCTGCTTATGTGTAAGGACACAATAGTGACTAACTTTCATGGTGCACAAAATGCTCTTGATTTTCTTAAATAATTGGACTATTTTGAACTGTTTTTATTTTAGATAATATTTGTATATATGTTTAAGAGACAAATAAAGATAAAATAAAGTGTGAATACGTTGTTGTGTCACTTTTAATTCACGTTTACAAACCGATTTTATTGCCAAAATGGCGTCTAAAAACGGGACATTAATTGAACAAAAGTTCATCACATCAAATGATTTACGTATCCCTTACTTATTTTGCTCACGATGTGCATATAACTTGAGTAACAATGAAGAAATAAACTGGCTCCTAAAAAAGAAAAAAAATTCACGAACCTCAAAAATGATCGCTAAATCTGTGTTCACGTTAGTTACACATCGTGTCCACCAAATCATACGATGTTAAAACGGCCAGATATTTTTTTTTACAAAACTCATCCTTACCAAACTAAGCCATTTTTATTGGGAATAAGCTACATAATCATGATGTAAACATTTTTTTGCTGTGACTTTTATTGTTGGGTACTAGACTGAAAAGTGGACACCATGTAACTTACGTTAACTTTCACACGCCAATCGAGAAAATACAACAGGGAGGAAAATCTACTTGGCACATTACTTGGCACATTATTTCTCCAATGCTATTTTCAAGTACAAGGGTGTCCATTCTCATGACTTCCAAGTAAATTACAACTTTCCACCAATATATTTCTTCACCCTCTGTGTCCCATTTTTGTCAGCCAGTATTGTGTCCTTACACTTATGCTTCCTTAGGTCTATAGAAAGAAACATATAATTTCACTGAAATCACTGATGAATGACGGTTAAACTTCGACCTAGATGTTTGTTATGAATAGCGTATAACCCCAAATACTAAACACAGCTTTGAAATATAACCCCAGAAAAATGTTGACTGAAAAGTTTGTTAGGCGTATTGCAACCATTGTTGCAAATTGTTGCAACACCGAAAAAATAACCCTTTTTAAATGAAATAAACTCGATATTCACAGCCTCCCAGATGAAAACTGCACGAAAAGGATACGAGAAATATATCTTAGAATGATGATATCCTACATTCAGGTTGTCGACATCCTATTTTAATGTATGTAAGATATATAGTAATACCATTCGTGTTGGACAATCATGTCTGTAAATTCATGTCTAGTAAAAACATTAATGTTGAAGCCAGATAATATTATATTTATTATTGAACTTATAAAGGCGGTTAGCTTCAGAGACCCATGGTATTAATGAAATTGGTATAATTAAGAAAAAACCTTAGTTTAAAGTCATCATCAATGACAAGTTGGTAATTTTGCAATAATGGTTGAGCAATCAAATTTATAGTTTAATGATGAAGGCGCAATTCAATTTTACTTTATCACAACGATTAACATTAATTAATATAACATTATTGAAGAGCAGTAATGAAGATAAAGTGGTGGAGGCCCTCAAAAAGTAAGCTTGTCGAGTGAGGGCGCCCACTTTAATCATGTCTAGTACAATGAGAAAATAGAAACAATCTTCATGTAGAAAACCAAAGTTAACATTAGTAAAGCTTGTAGCTTTGCATGGTGAAGAGGATAAGTAAAGACTATTTGCACTTGGACTTAATGTAAATACAAAAGGTTAGCACATACAACCAGCAAGATATAAAGAAAGATTTGATCCAGTCAGAAACATTTATGGGCTCAGCATTAACTAATTCAAGTACTTCTGGATTACTATGTAAACAGAAATGATGGAATCGTCTACAAAGAGGAAAAAGAAAAGAAACCATTGATATAAGTGGAGAATAAAAGGGGACCCAGGAGGGATCCCTGGAGCACTCCACAATGTATTGTGGGCATGAGATTCAGTTTCAATGCAAATTGTAATTAATTCGTCAGTCGGCAAACAACTGTTTCAGGTTTTTCCACAGGGAGAATTACAAGCTGCTCTTCTTTCTGTTTGTCATAAGGTGGCGCCATATCAGAACCACGTAGACAAAAACATAGTGGTGTGAAGACAATGGTGAATATGCCAAGTCCTCGTAGCACCCTGTCAGATGTCAAAAGAAACACAGAAATTACATCATAGCAAAACTCCTCAACGATTCCACATCATTATTATTCATCATTATTATTATTATTCATCATCATTATTCCACATCATGCACACACATTTCCGTGTGTAATTATATCGCTTTTTAAAATTTGTAAAGCGCTTTGAGACTTTTGTATAAAGCGCTATATAAGTATTATTATTATTATTATTATTATTATTATTATTATTATTATTATTATTATTATTATTATTATTATTATTATTATTATTATTATTATTATTATTATTATTATTATTATTATTATTATTATTATTATTATTATTATTATTATTATTATTATTATTATTATTATTATTATTATTATTATTATACACCATTAAAATATTATGGAAATTAAGCAACTCTTCCTACCAGGCAAAGCCAATCCGATTTAATAGTGCACTACTGATTGATGGACCTGAAGAAAAGAAATAGAAATACAGACAATTAGATGAAATGTGAAATTGGATTTTATCTCTGGACAAACCGCTATCACACTCAGCTGTTTGTGTGTGATAGAGGTTCGTCTAGAGATAGCGCCCTCCTAAACAAATTCTTGAACTGAGACTACTGTTATTCCAATGGTGTATTTCCAATCTTCCTACAATACAACTGTCATTTTGCATATATAGGCTAGAACAACGTCAAATGCGGACAAAGAATGTGCTCACTGTAGTAGCTGTAATCAACGAATCGTGCCTGTAAGTCATTATCAAAGGGTGCATTCGGACGGGTATGCTCTCGATAAAACAAGTATACTCCAGGTCAAGAAAACTGCAAGAAATTCCAAATTTCAAATAAGAAAAATTCCAAATTTACCATATAATTACTTTAAAATTTTGGGGTCTTGTGAAATATCTCCCCCTTTTTGGCTGTGTGACCCCTCTTTAACATCGTGTGCCCTTCCCCCTTTTCTAGATCCGCCCCTGAGATCATACTTGCCACTGTGAGACTTAATTAACCAACATCATAGATCTTACCTACGATGAACCCAACGGAGAAGGCAAACGCACTGAGGGCTGATGACGCACCATATGCTCCATTATGACGGCTACCAACGAGGTAGAACATCACAGCAGCACAGGTTGTATCCACTGTGCCTAAATGTGGAAAATACCAGTAGAATATAGTGCCTAACAATTTGAGTGTTTGAGTTTTTGTCTGTCAAAGACATTTGAATTTAGGATGGGGGACGGGGAGGATGTTTCCATTTACAACCAAAAATAATAAAACACTATTCCACGGGAAGGGAATGTTAATCTCATCATAAGATTACGTTGAAAAAGATAATTGTGGAGAATTTTGACCAGTTAAAAGTCCATAATATAGTTATTGTATGTTTGGATTCAATAAATAAACACACAATTTTGTGATTTAGGGGAACACTGTAAATGTAACCACATACCGATTACTGCATGAGGATCAACTTACCAAAACAAAAACCAAGTACGGCCATTGGGGCAATCAACTTAGGCACACTGGTCGCAAATGGAACCTAAAAACATTTTAAACAAAATAATAAGAGTTTGTTAAATCTTTGTGACTTCAGTCACGAAACCTTCTAATGTTGGTGCTTTAATACATTTCTCTATTTCAAAACAGTAAGCATACCCATAGTGACAGTTTTACCATATTTAAAATATCTGTAATGTGTACGTACTTTATAAGAAACAAAAAGAGATGTACAGAAACCAGCTTGCGTAAGTTTCAGTTTATGTCGTCGTGTCATGAGGGAATGAGGAACAATACATTCAGAATGCTTTACATTCATTCTTATGTGGTAAGTGCATGGACCTCGGCTGTGATCCCTTTAGGCAACCCACAGCATGTCAGACTGACACATTTTTCAGGATTTTGTTGTTACATTTCCAATTTTACATTAAGTAAGTTTTTAGAATAAAATGCTGTGATCGAATTATAACAAAATGTGTACACTACCTTATAATTATTGAAATAATTCTTACCGTTGTAATGCATATTGAAATAACACACACACAAGCAGCGATGCACTGCCACCTATTATATATTAAAGCGATATCAGAGAATGGATTAGGTCAGATTTAAAAGCTGGAATATTCAGTAAACATTCATGGTGCTTTATGCAGATTCAAGATAATTTTCAATTTCAATTTTATTCACATTTATTTCAATTCTTATGGTAAGGTAATTATCCTAAATGTTCGCACGGAAGGTATATGTTAAATAAACTGCACGCTGGAAAAGAAACATGGATTTCATGGCACACAAAGGTTTGTATGTTTATACGGTGTTTACTTACTTTTCAATTACTTTTATAAACAATTTTCGGGCATATAATCAAAATACAAGATTTCATGATGACTTCCATTGTCAACACTACTTCTTGTGCCTTCCACAGTTCAGTAGAGGACGCTGTTGAATTAAACATGCAATGTCGTGTTTCGCATCACCTATACCTTTCCTCTCTGGGCTATTTCATGCTGGATATTCTTTCAGGTTGTTTTCCAACTCACCTGCCGATTTTGTACGAGATATATCCGAGTAAAACACTGCTGAGGACGTAACACAAACCCGAAGGCAGAAACACAATACCTAGTTAATAAGGGATAGTCAAATGAACTGTATTACAAGAGCAAGGGGAGGTTGGGTGGTTCAAACAATCAGGATATTGTGGAAGATAGGAGCTGGATTCCATTACACAAAAAGCGGGTTTCCCTGGTTAGTATTAGAGATTTCGAATGGATTTTGTTTCGCCGTGGCCAGCTATACTAACGTATAAGATCACCTCTGACCGACTGTAATTGGTCCGTTGGCTTCACATTGTGACTGGTCAAATGAATTACTGTACAGGTATTTACAAATACATGCCTAGCTGTACTATCCATGGTCACAGTCCCCCATCTATTCTTCGCAAATCGTCACCTTTGGCCGTGTTTATTAGTCTTGCTTCAAGGTATATATCGATGAGAAATATGTTGGCCACCAGAAGGAAAATTTTCAGTCAGTGTGTGAACAAAACGTCTGGGCTCAAGACCCATGTGCATGTGTAAAGTTCATTATTATTGTTATCAGACGGGCGTTGAAGCATGATAATATTGTCTTCTCAACACAGTATGTGGATATATCTGACGAAACTACTGCTCGTTTTACCATAGAACTTAAGGTTTAATCTTTAACTGGCAACGTTGGATTTTAATTGGTGATACTGAGATATAACCCTGGAAAGTTTGACAAGGGTATTGATTGGTAGCAATGTCGATACTGATACGTAACCCTGGAAAGCTTGACCCGGGTATTGATTGGTAGCAATGTCGATACTGATACGTAACCCTGGAAAGCTTGACCCGGGTATTGATTGGTAGCAATGTGGATACTGAGACGTAACCCTGCAAAGCTTGACCCAGGTATTGATTGGAAGCAATGTGGATACTGATACGTAACCCTGCAAAGCTTGACCCGGGTATTGATTGGTAGCAATGTGGATACTGAGACATAACCCTGCAAAGCTTGACCCAGGTATTGATTGGTAGCAATGTGGATACTGAGACATAACCCTGCAAAGCTTGACCGGGGTATTGATTGATAGCAATGTCGATACTGAGACGTAACCCTGGAAAGCTTGACCGGGGTATTGATTGGTAGCAATGTGGATACTGAGACGTAACCCTGGAAAGCTTGACCGGGGTATTGATTGGTAGCAATGTGGTTACTGAGACATAACCCTGCAAAGCTTGACGGGGTATTGATTGGTAGCAATGTGGATACTGAGACGTAACCCTGGAAAGCTTGACCGGGGTATTGATTGGTAGCAATGTGGATACTGAGACGTAACCTTTGAAAGCTTGACCGGGGTATTGATTGGTAGCAATGTGGATACTGAGACATAACCCTGCAAAGCTTGACCCAGGTATTGATTGGTAGCAATGTGGATACTGAGACATAACCCTGCAAAGCTTGACCCAGGTATTGATTGATAGCAATGTGGATACTGAGACATAACCCTGCAAAGCTTGACCGGGGTATTGATTGGTAGCAATGTGGTTACTGAGACATAACCCTGCATGGCTTGACCGGGGTATTGATTGGTAGCAATGTGGATACTGAGACATAACCCTGCAAAGCTTGACCCAGGTATTGATTGATAGCAATGTGGATACTGAGACATAACCCTGCAAAGCTTGACCGGGGTATTGATTGGTAGCAATGTGGTTACTGAGACATAACCCTGCATGGCTTGACCGGGGTATTGATTGGTAGCAATGTGGTTACTGAGACGTAACTCTGCAAAGCTTGACGGGGTATTGATTGGTAGCAATGTGGATACTGAGACGTAACCCTGGAAAGCTTGACCGGGGTATTTATTGGTAGCAATGTGTATACTGAGACGTAACCCTGCAAAGCTTGACCGGGGTATTGATTGGTAGCAATGTGGATACTGAGACGTAACCCTGCAAAGCTTGACCGGGTATTGATTGGTAGCAATGTGGATCATACTGAGACGTAACCCTGCAAAGCTTGACCGGGGTATTGATTGGTAGCAATGTGGATACTGAGACGTAACCTTGCAAAGCTTGACCGGGGTATTTATTGGTAGCAATGTGGATACTGAGACGTAACCCTGCAAAGCTTGACGGGGTATTGATTGGTAGCAATGTGGATCATACTGAGACGTAACCCTGCAAAGCTTGACCGGGGTATTGATTGGTAGCAATGTGGATACTGAGACGTAACCTTGCAAAGCTTGACCGGGGTATTTATTGGTAGCAATGTGGATACTGAGACGTAACCCTGCAAAGCTTGACCCGGGTATTGATTAGTAGCAATGTGGTTCACTGCAAAGATTGACCAGGATATTAATTGGCCAAATGACTTTCCGTGGAATTACAATTATCCGAGTATCAAGGAAGACATCAACAATGATGTCTGCTACGCATATACAAGTAGTCACAGAACTTATTAATCGTCATTGTTGTAAGATTTGTAGCTTTGCATGGTGAAAAGGATAAGTAAAGACTGTTTCCAGTGTCACCGCAGACTGTCTTTACTTGTCAATGTTTAATTACGACATCAAATACTTACCAAGCTGCCATTTTTCTGATCCCATGGTTTTGATCATCCATACGGGTAAAGATGGCTCTAATATCCCGTAGATCATACTTGCCATTGTGAGTGCACCTGGTAATATACAAGAATTAGAGATGTGACGTCTAAGCCTTACGGTGGCTGCCGTTTTGTTTAAATGATTTCTCTGTGTTTCGATTCTGTATCATTGAAAACCGAATTCACAATGTTGAGGCCACCGGATAATCAATATCAGTTGGGGTATAACGCTTCTGCTATCCGCTCAGCCTTTTACAATGAAGCCCTCCAGCAGTGAAAATGCATTTAACCTCCTAGTTTTAGGCATTCTGACTGCATCCCGTCCTCTTTAATACCCAACTCCTTCCAAATATCATGTACTTTCCTAACTAGCATGGGCGCACACTGACAGATGGGCGCCCTCAACAGTTTGTGCACAGAGCGAAAATTAATTCACAAATTCTCTGTCTTAGGTGCAATCATTTTGCAAATATTTCATGGGATGCTTCAAAACAAGTAAGTTTTATGTTAAACTGTGATGTAAGCAGAAATGTACAAACCGGCTGTGATGAGAGTGAGTGGGTCTTTAAGAAGATCCAATATAGCCATCGGGTCCTCTCTCTTCTTACTCACGTCATTCTGAAACATCACGATCTGTGCGACTTCAAATAGATATACAAGTTAATAGATAACTACATTTAATTTGCTAACGACAGTGACCTGTAATAACGCAAACAGAAATCCACAAAAATAGAATTCTTGAACCGTTAGGCTATATAATGCGAGTCCACCTCCTATACCATGTTCGTTCTGCTATACCGAGCCTGTTCTGTTATACTGCCATTCTATTCTCCTATGCCATGCTCGTTCTGCTATACCCAGTCCGTTCTGTTATACCGCGAGTCGATCCTCCTATACCATGTTCGTTCTGCTACACCGAGCCTGTTCTGTTATACTGCGGGTTGATCCTCCTATACCGTGTTCGTTCTGCTATACCAAGCCTGTTCTGTTATACTGCCATTCCATCCTCCTATACCATGTTTGTTCTGCTATACCGAGCCTGTTCTGTTATACCGCGGGACGATCCTCCTATACCGTGTTCGTTTTGCTATACCGAGCCTGTTCTGTTATACCGCGGATCGATCCTCCTATACCGTGTTCGTTCTGCTGTACCTGTTGTACTGCCATTCTATCCTCCTAAAGTATACAGCGAGTCAATTCTCATATACCGTGTTGTTTCTGCTATACCAAGTCCGTTCTGTTATATCGCGAGTCCATCCACATACCGTGTTCTCCTGAAGACGATCAGAGCACACTGATCGAAACGTCGAGTTGTACCTCCAGTTCTTTTCAGAACTAATTACTACTCAATTGAGAATTTCACATGGTGTCACCGTGTATACCGTGTTCGTTCCGCAATACCGAGTCTTAGGTTATACCGCGAGTCCATCCTACAATACCGTGTTCTTTCTGCTATAACGAGTCCATGAGATAATTTCTACTTTCATGTTTATTTACATACCTACTAGTAATGTTATAAATCCGGCGAGAATAATAAATGGTGTTGTTGGTCCAAGCTTGTAGCTGGCAACACCACCGTATATGGGCCCCACTGAAATAAAAATGAAATAAACGTTAAATTTTCATGATTTAATAAGAAACATACAATTATTTCGTTTACCGTTTTGAGAAAATATAAAACCAAAAAATCAGTAAAACAAACCGTTTTACCTAGTTCGGTTCTATTAAATTTAAAAAGGTTGGCCGGCTATACGTGCTCGGTGTCCTTCATATAAATAAAAACTACGCTGGGATCAGTGGCGTATGTACAGTCTATAGTATAATTTCAATCATGGCTCGGCTCCATTTCCAAAGATTATATATATATATATATATATATATATATATATATATATATATATATATATATATATATATATATATATATATATATATATATATATACATATATATATATATTAAATTCAGAAATGTAATCATCTTTCAATTCTAATTGCTATTTTGTCCTGAAATTGAGTAAATATTTGTTTTTCCCGCTGTAGGCTAAACTATTTCTTGTTCAGGGGACCACAACCTTTACAATTACTTGGCCTTTCCGATCTGTGCACATCGTAGCCCTCTAGCGGTGAAATAGTACCCAATATTTGAATAATTGCCATTTTGGTGATCGTTGTGCAACAACAACAACAACAACAACAACAACAACAACAACAACAAACAATGTTGAAGTGTACAGGGGCATATAAACATTTCCCCCTTTCCTTGTTTTTCCAATTTTACCAAGGAAATGTTACCCTGTGAGAGAAGAGTCTTTTCACTCCTGATATTTCCATTCCCAGGTTGTAAATAATTTTCCCTACATGAAACATAATAAGAAAGTTTGGTAATAATTGTGCATTTCATCCATGTTCACGTATCAGGTACCACAGAGTCTACTTAAAGCACAACCGTATAGTAGTTGGGCGGAGAAGAAACAATACAGCTTATGTCAAATAGCTGATGTCTGCAGTCTTCAAAGCTTGTATGGATGTCAGGATTGTCAGCTATGAGCCTTTCATTAGAAAACATTATTACCACTAGATGATGCAGTTGCAAGAAAGCTTGCATCCGTGCTTTCCCTCTTTCCCCTGCCCTCGGCAGAAGAGTTGTCAAAAAGTAAATAATTCCCAAAAGTAAGGCCACCAGTTGTAATTAGCCAATTGACAATTACAACAAAATTACATGTAATAACATCCATTTGAACCAATCTGATAATTGTTTGCCTTCTTTATTTTTTGTTTATGGAAAAACCTTCATTTCGGAAAAACCTTTAAATTCTAGATTTAGATGAAGCCAACATTGGTATTTATGTGTGTCTTGGTACTAAGTCTTGTACAAAAATAAATTTCATTTATAGACTGCATGTTTATATAATGAGAATGATCTTTATAATATACTTCACTTTCAACTCACGTTTATAATGAAAAATTGACAATGATAGTGACACTTAAATGAAGCATCTTATTATGACTTATAAATTGTCTTTGTTTTCACTTATACTGCAAATCATTAAAAATCATTTATAAAATATGAAAACAAATTCTACATTACTTTTTTACATTTTCAAGGTTGTACACCTTTGGAAACATTTTTGTAGCTGCATTCATATTATAGAATTACATGCCATTTTGTAAATAAATTTTTAGACATTGAAATAATCAAGAGTTGTATGGGTGCCTGTAAATTGCTAATAAAACAAAAAAATACATATTTATTTTAACTGTCCATTTGGTTTCTTGACTTGACCTTTCTTCTCCCCCCCCCCCCACAATCAATTGAAACCACTTTGCCGACCTGTTTAACCTATTGTAAACAATCTAACAATGAGTGTACATGGTCTTACACATGTGACAAGTGAAATGACTTCAGTGAAAATGAACCCAACCATGATCCTTTGTTTACAAGAAAACGGAATCAATCTGCATGATAAATGTACACGCTCTGTATGTACGATTTAGTGACAGTTCAGAATGGGTGACATTCGGGGGCTGTCATTGGAATCGGTAATTTTGGAATAAAATGCCTCCCCCCTCCACGTTCTTGGTGATGGCATGTATTGCCACTGGTGACAAACCAACACGTTTGTTTTCTAATATTCTTTGGAGTATCATTGCAGCACTACAGAATCCAAGAACTAGGGAGGGGGAGGGGCAAACAAGCAATAAAAGTAACGGGCCCAGACATATGTTTGATTCCAAATTACCAGTTCCATTGACCAAAGATTGGTGCTTCATTATATCGAGAATCACAACCAGCATCAATTCTGCATAGCTGAAGTAGCAAGCTGTTTCTCTCCTCTTTCTGAAAAAGATTTAAGAGTGATAAGTGGGGGATGGCTTAGATTTGAATAAATTTTTAGGGAATTGATATTTAGTTTGTTGCTACTCCGCAAATAACAATGGAAAAGGTTTATCCCGCGTAAGATTTCAACTCACCCAACGTTGTCTGATCTGGAGAATGGCGCAGGGCTTTGGTCGGCTGGAAAAACCGGAGAGCACGCAAGTAGTAGTACATGTATCCTCAGACTGAGTATTACGTGTCGTGGATTGTTCACAAAGTACAGACGACGAACGAACAAAAGACGATATACAATGACGATTAACAGTTAACTTATGAACTCCTCAAAAAGGTCGAAAAGCGGTAGAAATATCTGACGAAAGTGCATGAAAACTCACAATCCAAAAGCAAGGTAATAACTAGAAAACATGTGCGTCGAAAAACCAGCGAAAAAGTCAATGAAGAAAACAACGTATATACAGCACTGTACAGCGTACCAGTGAGCGAGTAACGCTGGCGTTGATTGGCCTTTCGCATCACGTGATGTAAATATTTACAAAAATGTACATGAAAGTAAGGTAGTCACCACATGAGCCCCCCTCTAGAGAGCAACTGTAAGGAAGGGAACGACATGTTACAGAAGAACAATGTTCAACCACAGTCGAACTGAGCGTAGTGTGCAGGCCAGTGGACGCGACGGCCGGAACGGGTAGTCTGCTGGGGAGCTTGCTGGGCTGGTCGCGTAGGCACCGCACCTGGTGGCAGAAGTGGGATTGTCGGAGGATGGTCTGGATTGGAGCGATGAGTTGTCCGTGACGGTGGTGAAAAATCGGTTGAGTGGTCTACGTCTAAATAGGCAACCTTCAATCTATCTAAACTGACAGTGTCTCTCTTACCATTGATGTCCAGCGTGTAGTGTTTGACTGCTCGCTCGAGCACACGATACGGGCCTTTGTAGGGAGGTTGGAGCGGTCTTTGCACGTGATCACTTCGGACAAAAACGTGTGTGCAAGACAACAAGTCCTTGTGAAGCTGTGAGGTGCGGTCATGCGACCGTGTAGGTACTGGTGCCAACTGACGCATTGCGCGCTGGAGCCGGTGCACATAATTTGCCGGGTCCAAACTGGCATCATGAACTGGCACCACAAACTGTCCAGGCAGGCGGAGAGTAGTCCCATAAACGAGCTCTGCTGTGGAACAACCAATATCCCGTTTGACGACTGTACGGAGGCCAAGCAGAACAAGAGGAAGCGTTTCTGTCCACCGGTTGGGCTCATCCTGCGCCTTGAGCGATGCCTTTAACTGCCTGTGAAAACGCTCGACCAACCCGTTGGCGATGGGGTGGTAAGCAGTCGTGCGAATGCGCCTAGTGCCCAGTAATGATGACAAAGCGTTGAACAGGTTTGATTCAAACTGGCGGCCTCGGTCGGTCGTGATTGAGGACGGTGCACCAAACCTCGCTACCCAGTGACATACGAAAGCACTGGCGACCGTCTCGGCGGTCATGTCGGGTATAGGTATGGCCTCCGGCCATCGTGTGAAACGGTCAATGCACGTGAGTAGGTAGGACTGACCATTGGATGAGGGAAGCGGGCCAACAAGGTCAATATGCACATGATCAAATCGGGCATCGGGTGACATGAAGGTCCCAAGGGGAGTGATGGTATGACGGTGCACCTTGGACCTCTGACAATGCATGCAGTTCTTAGCCCACGAGCGAACATCGTGGTTCATGTTGGGCCATACAAAGCGCGTTCCAACAAGCTTGAGTGTAGCCCGAATTCCGGGATGCGACAGTGAGTGTAAGGAGTCGAATGCTGTTCGGCGCAGCGCCTGGGGAACAAATGGTCGAGGTGTCCCAGTAGACATGTCACATGACAGGGTGGTTGTGCTGGCGGGTAGTGGAACATCCTGTAACTGGAGAACGGACTGCTGTTTGTGCTGGAGTAATTCCTCGTCCTTATGCTGATGCGCGGCCATAACCAGGTAATCAATCGGAGTTGATGACTTGGGAGCGAAAGTGTTCAGGCTGATGCGTGACAAGGCGTCAGCAACTTCATTGTGTTTTCCTTGAACATGTCTGATGTCAGATGTGTACTGCGACACGTAGTCAAGTTGGCGGATTTCGCGTGGGGAGTACCTATCCGAACTTGCTGCGAGTGCATGGGTCAACGGCTTCTGATCTGTGAAGATGAAGAAGGTGCGACCCTCCACTACATGACGGAAATGACGAATGGCAAGGTAAGTCGCTAACAGTTCACGACCAAACGTGCTGTATCTTGTCTCCGCGGGTTGCAGCCGTCGTGAAAAGAATGCAATGGGTCGCCAGTCCCCATGGACCTGCTGTTGTAGGACTCCGCCCACTGCGAAATCGGAGGCGTCGACCATCAAGCATAGCTCGACATCAGAACGAGGGTGCGACAAATGGGTTGCGTTCGCCAAAGCTAGCTTGACTGCCTCGAAAGCAGCGATTGCTGTGTCTGGGAGCTCCAGTACCTTCTTAGGTTTTCCCGCGAGCTGGTCGGTGAGTGGCTGTGTCAAGGCAGCACAATGTGGGATGAAACGGCGATAGAAATTGACCAAACCCAGGAACTCGCGCAATTTCTTCGTCGAACCTGGGACTGGGAACTGCTGGATTGCATCGGTTTTCGTGTCAAGCGGCCGAATTCCATGTTGGTCAATGTGGTGGCCTAGGAAATGCAGAGACGGAACACCAAATTCGCATTTTGCAGGATTCACTACCACACCATACTGGTCGAGGCGCTCAAAAAGTGTACGAAGATGCAGCTCGTGCTCCTCATCACTGTGGCTGGCGATGAGCAAATCATCAATGTAGGCAAAAACAAAGTCTAGCCCACGTAAGACTTTATCAATGAAGCGCTGGAATGTCTGGGCCGCATTGCGCAAACCGAATGGCATCCTCAAGAACTCAAACAACCCGAACGGTGTAGTGATGGCGGTCTTGGGAATGTCACTCGGTTCGACAGGTATCTGATGGTACGCTCTGATTAGATCCACCTTCGAGAAGACGGTTCGTCCATGTAAGGATGAAGTAATGTCATGAACGTGCGGGATCGGGTAGCGGTCGGGGACGGATGCATTGTTAAGAGCACGGTAATCACCGCATGGTCGCCAATCACCCTGTGTGCCTTTAGGGACCATATGGAGAGGCGACGACCAGCTGCTATTCGATGGGCGGATGATTCCCAATTGCAGCATGTGATCGAACTCAGCTTTGGCAACTTTCAGTTTGTCTGGAGCGAGACATCGCGGTCTTGCAGAAACAGGTGGACCTTTTGTTGTGATGTGATGGGTGACATCATGCTTCAGCGTGGTGTCCTTGAAGCAAGGCCGGGTGATGGCTGGGTACTGACCTAAAATGGCTGTAAAACGAGTGTTCGAGGTCGGGCCAGTAAAAACAGGACTGAGGGTACTGGTGTACGATGTAATACCTTGAACACTGAGACTAGTGGTGGAATCTAGTAGCTTGTTGTTTTTCATGTCAACCAATAACCCAAAATGTCGCAAGAAATCTGCTCCCAAAATTGCAAATGGCACATCAGCAATCGTGAAAATCCATCGACATGCACGTCGTAAACCCAAATCAATGGTCAATGAACGCTCACCGTATGTAGGTATCCGTGTCTTGTTGACTGCCTCGAGCACAAAATCACTCTTACGGTATTGCTTGTCCCGTGGCGTAGGAGGTACGATGCTAACCTCGGCACCGGTATCCACAAGGAACTTGGAGCCAGTGATCTTGTCGAACACATGAAAAAGGCGACATTGAATGGGTGTGCCAGCGGATGAATTCGCCCCTATTCGCTGGCCTTGAAGTTTCCCGGGGCCTAAGGTGAATCGTGCTTGCGTGCGTAGCTACATTGGTCTTTGCAGTTACGAGCCTTATCCCCATATTTCCAGTGATACCAACATAGATCTGTGGTGTTGTCCCCAGAGGTAGAAGGACTGCGATCATTTCTATGGCGATACTGGCTGCTGTCACGGCTACGGCTCCTGCTGTGCCGATAGTGATCTTGTCGGACCATCATCTCCATCTGAGCCGTGAGCCTCTCTACTTGAGCACGGAGCAGTTGTAACTCAGAAGGAACTGGTGGTTTGACGGCAGCCAGAAGAGGCAGTGCTGGTGCTGGAACCGTGGCACAGACTTGGATTGCTGAAGCGGGCGGTGAAACTTCAACGATTTTGTCGGCAAGCCTTGCGAGTTGTGTGATATCCACATCACTTGTTGAGGCCAGGATAAGCTGGACATTGGTCGGAAGACGTTGCATGAATAACTGCTTTAGAATGGAGGGCTCCAGTGTACGATCCCCGAGTAGTTGCTCCATTTTGCGCAGTAGTTGCGAGGGCTTTTTGTCCCCAAGCTCTTCCGTTGTTAGCAGCTTCTGTAGGCGCTTTTGCTCTGACTCACTAGTACGTTTGATGAGTTCTTCCTTAAGTTTGGTATATGGTTGGGCAGGCGGTGTGTTGATCAACAAATCTCTGACCTCTTGAGCGATGGAAGGCTGCAGAGAGGCTATGACGTACGAGTACTTGGTGAGCTCCGATGTAATCCCGCGAGTGAGGAACTGCGCCTCAACTTGCGCAAACCAAATCACTGGATCATTGGGCCAGTACGGCGGGAGTTTCACGGATACCGCACTGACCGGCGATGCTGCATGGTCCGGGGTTGAAGGCCCTGATTTCGTAGTCATCTCACGTGTATGGGTCACCACTTTAGGGAATTGATATTTAGTTTGTTGCTACTCCGCAAATAACAATGGAAAAGGTTTATCCCGCGTAAGATTTCAACTCACCCAACGTTGTCTGATCTGGAGAATGGCGCAGGGCTTTGGTCGGCTGGAAAAACCGGAGAGCACGCAAGTAGTAGTACATGTATCCTCAGACTGAGTATTACGTGTCGTGGATTGTTCACAAAGTACAGACGACGAACGAACAAAAGACGATATACAATGACGATTAACAGTTAACTTATGAACTCCTCAAAAAGGTCGAAAAGCGGTAGAAATATCTGACGAAAGTGCATGAAAACTCACAATCCAAAAGCAAGGTAATAACTAGAAAACATGTGCGTCGAAAAACCAGCGAAAAAGTCAATGAAGAAAACAACGTATATACAGCACTGTACAGCGTACCAGTGAGCGAGTAACGCTGGCGTTGATTGGCCTTTCGCATCACGTGATGTAAATATTTACAAAAATGTACATGAAAGTAAGGTAGTCACCACAAATTCAACATTATGAACAATCACTGTGAAATAAGGTAAACATTGTTTAACTGACAGGGATTGGAAGGTGGTTATCAGATCGGCCCCTTCTCTTGGACTGAAATACCAGTACTGCTCTAGCCAAAAAATAACGAATTATACTAAACCTTATTTTGGGGGGAATAAACAACCATTAAAACTAAATGAAATGTTCATCATTGGTATTTGATAAGGACCATTAATTTAAACTCTGTAACATTTTAACATTAAATATCATGAAAAATAGCATAAAAACTAACCTGTGAAAATTTATTAAAAATAGGTGCTCCCTCTTGTGTTTCACAAAGTCATGGTAACGTCTTGTATTTTTTACATAATTTTTTTTTCTAAGATGAAAGCACTTCGGACATAATACTTTGATCATTACGTGTATGTGTATCCCAACCAAATAAAAATGTTTGGTAATAAATTGCGAATATGACTTTTTTTGGATGATCTTGTACGTCGACGTGCATCTGATTGCAATCGAATCCAGGAATTCCGTGATCGTTCGTGTGTTTACAACAGATATAAAATGTACAGACTGGAACCTTGTTCCTCTTGTTCAATCACAACGGTGTGCAATGCATAGTACCAGTCTAAATACAATCTGTAATTGCAGTACAAATTTCACGTTATTGTTTTTTGGACATTTCTCGGTAATTACATGATACCCGGATTTTGATTTTTGAAGAAAAACTTCCAAAAATAGCATTATCTATCATTCTATCAATCTATTTTTTTAACTTTTAGGGCGGTGTGTACCTTTAAACATAAAATGGCGAACGATCTTCACCAACGTGATAAAAAAATATAAAAGATACGACGTGTTACGCGTCGCAAGTTGAGTTGCGACGCGTCTTAACGTTTCGTGAAATTGTCCCAGGAGATGGACAAAATTGCTATTTGCTAAACCTTTATCACGGTGCCATCGTGTTCATCCAGATATATCGTTGTGACAAAAACCAGTCTTGAAGGGAAAATAGTCTGACCCTTTTTATGTCATAAAAAAAAATCACAAAATGTGTACAGGGAACCAGACGAAAGGCAAAAACAGTTTCCTGTTTCTGATCATCGGTCGGCTTCAAAATCAGTGCGGTGACGCGCTGTTTTTTCGGCCATCCTTTTTTCCCTTTTTTTCCCCAACAGGAAAACACATGATACGTGTATACACGGGGCCAAATTTCCCATGTACAAAGTATGGTGGCTAAGAGAGGCCTCACAAATCGAGCAAACGTTCATACCCCTGTGTGAAAAAGTCGTTTTGGTAAACCTACGTTATTGCCAATTAAGTAAAACACAATTTACGAGTCAATTAAAATTAACAATAACATTTTAATTGCATGTGCCATATTCTTTACCATGAATAATCACTGACAATATGGAAGCATAGCATAACAATATGGAGCACATAAGGTCCGCTGGTAGTTTCACTTTCTGCAGCGCATCCTTTAATGTTGCGAACTCTGCTTGTAAATCTTGTTGTGCTGGCGAACCCTCGGCTGTGCATTCAAAGTCAGGCTTTTTACCGTCTGCTAATGCAGGACCAGCTAGGGTCCAGACACGATGCACCTCTATGTGTCTCTAAATCATGTAAATCGCGTCCTTGCGCTAAACTTTTCGTTTCAGCTTCGACTCTGTCTAGTTTATTCAAAATATCTCCATTCACGCTCCTTATATCGTTTAGAATTTCGCTGAATCTGTCAAACTTTGCTGTCAGTTCTTCCATTGTGAACTTGTCAGCGAAAATTCAACTTGGCAAAGATGACCTTTGACCTTTTATAGGTCAAAGGACACAATAGCGCCGTAAGAGGGCGCTAACATGGTTTTACAATTGGCAAACTACAGTTTGAAGCACAGCACAACAGAATTCCAATCGATCCAGCAATTTTGGCTGCAATTGGACATCGTTTCATAGCACAAAAAAGAAAAGAACATTAAAAATGCCGACGTTTGGGTCTGATGGCGACGCGCGCTGAGACCAGAAACCGGAAACTTTTTTTTTTGGGGGGGGGGGGGCTAAAATAATATTGTTCCAGAAGCAATTCGTACACACAATTCATCTAAAAGAGCTTCCGAATATCGTTTCTATTTGGACCGGCAAATAAATACCCATTGTGCCAATTGCAAGACCACAGATCATGAGTCCAGCTGCAAATCCACGTTGTTCATCGTCATCTTGGAATCGATGCCCAATTAGGCCAAAACCTATAATTAAATTGGATAATCGATTAGTTGTAATGAATCAGGTAAATTATTGTCAGGTAAGAAAACTCTTTAAAAAAATAGGTATATCTATAACTTTGGCGTAGCTAAAGGGGGAAGGGTCGGCCGATGGATGTTTCTGTTTTAGTTAGATAATTCGACCCAACTAATAAAAAATCCGTCTGTATTTCAAAACTGGGATTTTTTAATTTGAGTACATATTCTTAAGTCCATATATAGAATGCTGTGAATGATTATAGTTGGGAGCTTACTTCCTTTAAAAAAATTATCCACATCGTTCTAATTTTAATAGTTCACAGGCAATAGCTTCCCTGACCAATGATGGCCAGGAATTGTAAAACGCCCAAGACATATACTTTTCTATGCATGCATCCCAAAGAAAGAAAGAGAAAGAAGATTCGGATTCTGGGTCTAATGAGATAATTATGTCTTCCATGTATTAAGAAGCCTTATCTATGGCAAGTGTATGGTCAGGGGTGGCCAACCTGCGGGCCGCATGCAGCTCGCTGAGGGATTTAATGCGGCCCGCGAAGCCCCTTCAGGAAAGAAATATAGGCTACATTGTCTAATCTAAAAATATTTTTAAAAGTGCATTGTGAATTATAACCCTTTCGCTTGTCAGTTCAGAAAAGATAACTTGCAGTTTAGTCGGTACCCTCTTATTGTAATCTTTACAAGGCAATGTTACCTAGTCCAATGTAGCAACAAATAGTGAGGGGGAGTCACGGTAACAAAATCGGTTAAATGGTTAAGCCTATATGTCTCTTAAAATGACTGAATTTATAATTATATTTGGCCGGCAATTTATGGAGAAAATATAAAATATATGTTGTCATTTTCTCAAGTAAAACAGCAATGTTGCGATGATATTTAAGAACATGGGGTGAAGTAGGCCTGTACTTTAAGATGACGAACTCACCACCAACTATACTCGGAACAGCTGCCAGTCCATGTATTAGACGACCAATCAGATATAAAATATAGGAATCAGCAATCGCATAAACTGCAACGACATCAATAAATCAGTTAATTAAGAAGCATTATTGCCTTACTTCTCGTAAGCTCATGATGTACACAGTACATTTCAACCGATATTTGCTACTAAACAAATTGTGAGCCTAAGTAAAATGTCACGTGAAAAAACAATGAACTATTTTGGGCGCGTTGCACCATAAAATAAAAACGAATTGTTAAGAGCCAGCCGCCATGATGGCATAAGAATTTTAAGACACGTTTTTGAAAATTGGCGGTCGCATATAAAATGACAAAAATTCCCCGAAAATGTATCGGTATCTTAAAATACACCCTGCAAGACTTACCTATAGTCGACGTTAACATCAATAAGCAAGCAATGAGCATCAGTAATGAGTATCCAAACCTGTGAGAACAGATGAGTTATAAAATCACCTTTCAATGTAAAGCGCATTGGGACATTATGTGAAATGCGCTAGAACATTATTATTAGGTGTTCGGGTATGTACCCGAAACACCTATTGTTTTTGTTCGTTTTTTTTTACTTCTTCTTCTTCTTCTCCCCAATAACTGTCCGGTAACAAACACATACTTGCAAACTTCACATGAACTTGAAACTTGGCATGTAATTAGAACTTAACAAGTAGATGAAACACGAGTTGTGAGTGACCCCAATTTGACCTTACTTCCTGTCCAAACCGGAAGTCAAAGTTTAATATTTAAAAAAATCATATCTCAACAACCACAAGAGGTAAATTGACATTTTTTGCACCATTGTATAGATTGTTAATTGTCAAAAAATATTTACAAAAAGGTGACCCCAATTTGACCTTACTTCCTGTCCAAACCGGAAGTCAAAATTTAATATTTAAAAAAATCATATCTCAACAACCACAAGAGGTAAATTTACAATTTTTGTATCATTGTACAGATCGTTAATTGTCAAAAGATATTTACAAAAAGGTGACCCCAATTTGACCTTACTTCCTGTCCAAACCGGAAGTCAAAGTTTAATATTAAAAAAAATCATATTTCAACAACCACAAGAGGTAAATTCAAAATTGTTGTACCATTGTATAGATCGTTAATTGTAAAAAAATATTTACAAAAAGGTGACCCCAATTTGACCTTTACATCTCCCGAACACCTAGAGTTTGTGTCAAGACAAACTCGAATCTCTAGTTATTATTATATCGTTTTTAGCCATTGATGTAAATTTGTTGTCAGTAGCGCCTTCACACAGACATCAGAAGCCATCCAACTACCCTTAAACAATATTGATCCGTCGTCATAAATTTTGGGGGATACCCCCATCCCCCGAGATATAAATTAACATTCACACCATAAGAAAAATGTTTGGGTGCGTGTTCTATTTTAAAGCAAGTATGGTATAAAAAGTAGATATTCCCATAATAAAACAGTTACATTTTATGTTTTTAAATATTATTAATATGGGAACATCTACTTTTTCCAAATCCGCCCCACGCAATTGCAACTATCTCTCCCAAACGTTTTTGGCTTAGCACCTAGAATTAAAAGTTTTCCTTGGCCACGGAACCCACGCCGTTAATGGCTTCGCGCTTAGCGCTCGCAAGTCCACCCCTATAGCATCCCCTGGAAAGTGGTTTTCTGTAGAACTGCCCTTTGACAAAACCCGTCGTGCCCCCCTCCCCACCCCAACTCAAATACCCAACTCTGCCCTCCTTGTCACTCTAGATGTTTCCTCCTACAATAACATCCCCCATAGCGAAGGTGTAAGTGCATGCGCTAATGCTCTTAGATCCAACAACCAAACCAAACCCTCTGTGAGACACCTCACATATCTCATCCAGCACATACTGACCAAAAACAATTTCACTTTCCTAGACAGAAACTTTCTCCATGTGCAAGGTACAGCCATGGGCACTGCGATGGCGCCCTCATACGCTAATCTGTTTAACAATAACCCTAACCTTACTGATCATGGGGTGCTCTAATTGTACCTGCTCAAGATACAAAGCCCGTTTGCATTTCAAACCTACACGATCAGTGTGTGACACACCCAATGTTGTATGTACAAGATGTGGTAAACAATATGTAGGAGACAAAGACCAAATTGTGTCTCTAATCTGGCAACCATGTCTCATCTGTGAAAACCAGAAAACCCTACGCTTTAGCAATTCACTTCAACAGCCCTTATCATAGTATTAAGGATGTTGTCAATTGTAATTGAAGCCTGCTTCATCCCTGGCTACTCGGCAGATATGGTTTGGCCTCTGACCTGGCCCCATAGAGCAAATGGCATAAGTGGACCGCCCACCAACATAGGGGTTGGTTAGCTCAGTTGGTAGAGCACTTGTACGGTATTCGAGAGGTCGCGGATTCGAGTCCGGCATCAGCCAGTTTTTCTTTGAAATTTGTTTTGTTCAACTGTTCCACATCAGATCATTTACTAAGGTACATCTCAACTTGTATTTGTTTGCGAAAATGATATCTGCAATCAGATTCAATGTCATTTGACTAAATTTACTGTCAAACCTTTCAGACGGAACAATTTTAAGGGATGCTTAATATGCAATATTGTGAGCGTGGATTACTTACTATATAAAGCGTAGGCCTTTATAATGGTTCGCCACTGAACATGTTACTAGGTGAACGGTATTTTTTTAAACTCGAAACTTACTTTTCACTTAGGTAACCCCCAAACGGAGTCATTACCATCTTGACCACAAACTGTGAAGCCAGTAGAAGGCCCAGATTCGTGTTAACCGCCTCCTCACAAAAGGACCGTGCATCACCCAAAGCCTTTTCGCCGTCTCCAGGGTTGTTCTCACCGTAAGGTGTCATATTGTGGACATTTCCTGCGGTCGAGTAGTCTTCATGACATTTTTCAAGTAAAACTACGGGTATGATTGGAACTATAGAAATATGATATAAAAGATTGTTACTGCTTCATTGTCCATGTGTCCTTGCTCTATGGGTAGGGCCTATACATCTATTAATAGTAGAGACATTACAATGACCAAACTTACCGATAACAGTCAGCAGAAAGGTGTCTGATGCTAGTGATACCATTATCACACAAACAAGGGTCTTTTTTGATTTCCGTATATCTCGGAGCATCTCCCAGATAATCATGGTGTGGAGTTGTAGGCTCAGTAATCTATATATTGAAACAATAGAGGCCAGGGTCATACGCCTACACGCTGAACCAATCGGGTATGTCTAAAAAAACTAATGGTTTAATATCCGTAGTCAGTACATAATCAGTGGTAAGTTTTCGTCCCCCTATACCGTGTTTAATTCCCGTTCCAGTAGTGTCTCTGTGTGGCCCTTAATTTTGGAGCTTTATTAGGGTTTAGGTTTCGGCATGGTCGCCGAAACCCTATTATACAAATATAACATGGTTTGAGGGTGGACAGTCGATATAAGCTCCCCGAGGTGTTGGAAGTTGAGAAACTAGTTCCCGAGGCGAAGCCGAGGGAACTAGTTTCTCAACTTCCAATACCGAGGGGAGCTAATATCGACTGTCCACCCGAAATAAACCATGTTATATTTGTTTTACTATACCTCATACATATTCACAATATTCTCTAGTTCGGCATCATTGAGCTCGGGAAAACGCGAATTTACATTTACGTGTGCCGCCATCTTTTCATGTATATAATATGTAGCTAGGGCGATGTTCGCGCGTGCGTACTACGCCCGTGCGACTGTTCCCCGCGCGCCGCGGCGCGCGGGGAACAGATCGTTGGGACTATTTCCCCGCCGGGACTGTTCCCCGATGCGACAGTCTACTACGCACTACTGCGCATGCGTATTTACCCTGTGCGTGAATACTCGCGGGCGCTTGGTAAATAGCCAAAATAGCATCTGGCACGTGACGGTGAATGGACCAGTGAGAATTCGGCTCTCGATCATGAATATGTATGAGGTATTATCACCACGCTACAATAAGGGAAAATATATTAATTTCATGGATGTATAACTTGGTAACATTATATTAGAGTACTGGTGTTTCTAGATTTGATAATATAAGTGGCCGTTACGTAAGTCCAAAGTAAAGCTATTTCAGCCACCTTGCACATTCCTTACTGGTGAGCACCACATTCCAAGTAGCGATGACCTCAGCAGTGCAGGCCCTGGTCAGGGTATGTGTATGTCCAAATATGGATGACCACTCTACATCGATTTGCTTAGGACAGCCTCTCTTTCTCAAACCAACCAAACATATTATTGTATTGTCTAATTATTCAAAATGTATCATTCATAAGGTATGAAACAAGTCCTTTTAAGGTTATGATCTTATAAGAAAGTGTTCATAAATTGTGTATATAAACCTTGTGAATTCTTAGTGAGGGCAGAGAATGCCTCCACCATCCGACATGTATTAAACTGTATCATCACCGTAAACTCCGTCTCAACTCGTATCTTTGCTTATCGTCTGTACTATAGCCTAACTGGTTATATTTGGTGGAGAATCCGGGTATCTCTCGCAGCGAACTTTGTCGATTTCACTTCTGCTAACCTAGTTTTTAATGATCACACGGTCTCGACGCTTATCTGCAACAATGGCAACTTCACATTTCGAACCCCTCCTACCTAAGTTCACGGGCTACGATGCGGAAGATCCTGAGCTGTGGTTGGACAGATATGAAATATATGGTCAACAGAAAGCCTGGACGGCAATACAGTAAGCCGGCAATCTCCCTCTTTATCTAGCCGACTCAGCTAGTTACTGGTATAGAGAATTATCAGCAGCCACCACCGCCACTTTTGCCTCAGTAAAACAGGCATTTCTCCAAAAGTATCAGCCCCATGAGGGGATGAAGTGGGTGAGACTAGCTGAGCTGGCGGATCGAAAGCAGCAACCCAACGAGTCAGTTGAGGCATATGTCGCCGACATTGAAAGGAGATGCTGCCAGCTACGCAAGTCACCAGAAGAAAGGATGGAGGTGTGTGTCAGAGGACTTCTCCCAGACATCAGGAACCATGTCATCAAATCCCATCCAAAAACAGTAGACGAGGCAATCACTCAAGCCAGGCTTGCCCAATCAACGTCGGTGCAATCTCCTCCAATCTTGGAAGTGAACTCGGCCATTAAAGAACTGGCTAATCAGATAACAGCCCTTCAGTCTCAGCTAGCAACTATCTCCGCTACCCAACCTGCCCCATACACCGAACAGACCCCGAATCGTGGTTACTACGACGACCGAAGGCGACAACAGTTCCGCCCACAACCGAGACATTTTGTTCAGAGAGGACAGCAACAAGAAGTGCGACAGCAAGACCGGCAACCAACGCCACCGATGATGACGACTGCCTGCCATTGGTGTGGAAGGGGTGAGTGCAGTAGGCAAACATGTCCGGCCCGTAATATCGAATGTCATAATTGCCATAAAGTAGGGCACTTTGCTAGAGTATGTTTAAGTAGACCGGGCAACTACAATAACAGTAACGGTAGTTATTACAATCAATGACTAGGAACCCGAAGTCATGCTAATCTCAATCCACGTAACCGATTAAAGATACCCTATTTAAGCAATGTCTCTGCAATTTCAGGTGGAAGCAATCTGGTCAAAGTCAAAATTGGCTCAAATTATCGACAATCATTAATCGATACCGGTGCGCTTATATTTTGCATGGACAAGAAAACATACACAGAGTGTTTTACAGAAGGTAAATTCCCCTTGGGCCCTTCTGATGTGCCGCTTATTTCTGGTGTAGCAGGGCATGTAACAAGGGTTGGTGGCAAAGTTATATTGCCAATTTCTATCGGGGAGGTTGATTTCAACCATCCGTTCTATATATTAGATAGTATGAACCATGAGATTATTCTTGGTGTTGATTTCCTGCAAGAGTATGAGGCAACGGTATCGTTTGAATCTAGTCGTTTGGTGTTAAAAAATTCAGCTTCCGTCCCCTTAGTCAGTAAAGTAACGAGACCAATGTATGCAAGGGCTATATGCAATGTATCCTTGCCTGCTAGAACTAAAACGGTATTTCGTGTTCAGTGTAAGGATACTAAGTTACAGCATGGTATAATTGAACCTGTTCCATCTCTGTATTCTGATGAGCAATTAGTTGGAGCCAAATGCATTGTTCAATCACATTATGGTAAAACAGTGTATCAAATAATGAACCCCACTGATAATGACATAGACATCAGACCTAACCAAGTAGTCGGTATCTGGGAGCCACTCTCGGCTGACACATGCATTGAAAGTTTCGAGGTAGATGGAAATGACTCGCATAGGCCTACCCTGACCGGTGATAGAACAAAGGCAAATACTATCCATGTAACAAGTAATGTCAATCCTAATGAAGTACTAGAGGGGCTGGGTATCAACATGAATGATTCAGATTTAACCGCCGATCAGAAACATGAACTTGTTGAATTTTTGTCTCAAAACAGAGAAGCCTTTGCGAAAGACACTACTGAACTGGGGACAACTGACTTACATTTTCATAGAATAGACACTGGGAATGCAAAACCTGTTCACCAACGCTTCTATCGAACGTCCCCGCAAAACAAGGCAGAAATTGACAAACAGATTCATGACATGCTAAAAGCAGACATAATAGAACAATCTACTTCACCTTGGGCTAGTCCAGTCGTTCTTGTAAAAAGAAGAAGAATGGAGATTTCCGCTTTGCTGTTGACTACCGTCGCCTTAATCAAGTAACAAAGCCTATGTCTTTCCCTCTACCTCGACCTGATGATGTATATGATACTATAGGAGAATCGCATGCTCAAATTTTCACAGTTCTTGACTTGGCGTCTGGTTTTTGGCAAATACCATTAGATACACAAAGTCGAGCGAAAACCGCTTTCACGTCACACAGTGGTAACTATCCGTTTAAGAAACTTCCATTTGGTCTGATGAATGCCCCAGTTTCCTTTCAAATGGTCATGACACAAGTACTCCGGGGTCTCACCTGGAAATTTGCCCTAGTATATGTTGACGATATTATAATTTTCTCGCCAGACTTTGACACCCACTTGAAACACCTTGCGGCAGTTTTTGATCGCTTACGTTGTGCCAATTTGAAACTAAAACCTCAAAAGTGCCATTTTGCTGCAAAGGAAGTTACATACTTGGGACATGTCATATCGAAACATGGGATAAAGGTAAATCCAGCCAAGACGGCCGTCATTCAAACATTCCCTGTTCCCAAAGATCCATCTGAAGTTCGTTCATTTCTTGGAATATGTAATTATTACCGTAGATTTGTACAGGGTTACGCCACCGTCACAGCCCCCCTTAACAGACTCTTGCAAAAAGACGTGAACTTTGTGTGGAATACAGATTGCGAAATGGCTTTCCAGAGGCTCAAACAAGCGCTTATTTCACCACCAATTTTACGCTATCCCGATTTTGATAAAGAGTTTATCCTAGCAACGGACGCTAGTGGCTACGCGATAAGCTACATACTCTCGCAATCCGATGAGACTGGTAAGGAGGTTGTCATTCAGTACGGTGGTAGATCTCTCACTAAAGCAGAACAAAAATGGTCAATAACTGAAAGAGAAGGTTTAGCTGTTGTAGAAGGAATTAAGTTTTACCATGTGTACCTAGCTAACAGAAAGTTCCGAGTCTACACAGATCACATATCTCTGCAATGGTTAAGAACCATACACAATGCTATGGGTAGATTAGGACGATGGTCTGTCTTACTACAGGGGTATGATTTTGACATTGTTCATAAGTCTGGCAAGTCCCATGGTAATGCTGATGCCCTTTCGCGGAGACAATATGAAGAACAATCCTCTCAAGTTCCCATCACAGAACCTGCCCAGGTGCATTCAGTGCACAAGTCGGATGAAGATAATACTGACACACAATGTGAGACACTAGAATACAAACTAACTTATGCCACAGATATAGAGAGAACGATATTTTCTATTGATAATCCTGAGAATGTCACAGACCAATCGATTAATGTTCAAGCTAGGCAACGGCTTGATGATTCTTTGAATCAATACATTGTATACTTAGAAGATGGTAGTTTGCCCTCCGATTCCAATACGGCTAGGCGTATAGTTGCTGAAGTACAGGATTATATAGTACAAGAGGGTGTTTTATACCATTACTATTACCCACGAGGCAAAGGCCACAAAATTGATAGGCAGATCAAACAGTTAGTTGTCCCCACTTGCTTACGCAATGACATTCTTCTCTCCTATCATGACTCGGTACTAGGTGGACACCAAGGTATTGATCGCACATACAACAGCATACGTCAAAAGTATTATTGGCCAAAGATGTTTTCAGAAATTGAACGCTATGTGAAATCATGTACCACCTGTCAGAGGGTTAAAGTCAATCGTCATGGCAAACATGCCCCACTACAGCCCCTACCTGTAGGAGATGTGTTCTCCAGGTTACACATTGACATACTCAGTCCACTGAAAACTTCACCCGAAGGGTACAAATATGTTCTTTTGGTTGTTGATTCATTTTCAAAGTGGTGCGAAGCATTCCCCCTCAAATCTCAAAATGCTGCAGAAGTTGCAAGAATCCTGTACAATGAAATCATATGTCGTTATGGGGCACCCTCGTCCCTACTTTCAGACAGAGGAGTACAGTTCATGTCAAAACTCATCAAGGAGTTGTGCAACATCTTTCAAATCACCAAGATTCAAACGAGTAGTTACCACCCCCAAACCAACGCAAGTTGTGAACGCATGAATAGTTTCATTTGGCAAACACTACGCGCATATTGCAAACCAGACCAATCCAACTGGGTGCAACTGCTACCTAGTATCATGTTCGCATATCGCAGCACACCTGCCACTGAATCTACACAGCTCAGCCCGTTTATGATCTTATTTGGGCGAGAATGCCATCTACCAATTGATACTGAGCTGTTGCCTCAGACAGAAGAAAACATAAAGTCAATGCAACCACTTGAACATATCATGCAAAACTTTGACATCACTCGCAAGATCGCTACAGAGAACATTAAGGCAGCCCAGGCTAAGTACAAAAGCCAGTTTGATAAGAAAGCGCAAACCCCAACCTATAGGGAAGGACAAAAGGTTTGGCTTTACTGTGCAAAGAGGACAGTTGGATTGTCTCCAAAAATGTGCCATAAATGGCTTGGACCTTACTATATTTGTGAAGCTAGAGATAACTTCACCTATACGCTTCGTAGAAGTAGTGATAACAAACTCATGTTGTCCCCAGTACATGCTAATCGGCTAAAGCAATACCATGATCCTAAGGACAGACCAGTCGGAATTCCTAATGACTTGGATGACCTAACTGAGGTCAATGCAGACCAATTTGGAGATAATATCCCCATTGATGAACCATCCCAAGGGAAATGTGATACTGAACACATTCCATCTGACACAGTACAACAAACCATGCACAAACACCACCTGTTGTCTTAGGCAGTAGTATGTTAGATGGGGGTTCTAGGCCAACTACTAAAAATCATTTTTAAAAATCATTTTTTAAGGGGAATTCCCCGTCATGACGTCATTAAATCTTTTTAATGGTGGGGGTTCTAGGCCAACTACTAAAAATCATTTTTTAAATGATTTTTTAAGGGGAATTCCCCTTCATGACGTCATTAAATCTTTTTAATGACGTCATCGTATATAAAACCGCCGGTAACCGCCGGTTTTAAAAAGCTAGTTAAAAAAGTGAAGAAAAATTTTAAAAATATTATCTTGTTTAATAATAAATGGAATCAAGAAAATATTTATCGAAATGGACATTGCCAGAATTGAAAGAGTTTGCGCGAGAACACATTGGTCGAATAATTCTTGTGCAAAACAACAAGGGTAAGGTTGATAAACGCAGTTATTACAACGCGACGAAAAAATATTTAAAACGACAAAAACAAAAACCATTATATAAATTAAATTTAGCCGAATTGAGAGAGCATATAGCGGTTGAAAATATTGAGCTACCACAACGCGGCGCGGGAGCGAGAGCGCAGTTGATAAAAAAGACTACATCAACGCTATTAAAAGGTTTCACGGACGAGAAACAGAGTTGAGATTTAACTCGCCTAAAGACGGTGGCAGATATTTACGCGAACGAACAATGGTGGTTCCGCTGAATAATAGCAAAGAAAAAGATTTAAATATATTTTTGCGAGCAGTAAAACCAAAGATAATCGCCAAGTTGACTGTAGACTTGCAAGAATTTACCGCGTACAAGTTTATGATATTTATGCGCGTTAAATTACGTAAAGAAAAATTAGACGGCACAATCGATTTTGCCGAACCAAATTTTCATAATAATAAGCAAATTGTTTTATTGAATTTAGACGATATCGAAAATATACTCGATACTGTTTCTTCACAAATTCAAGAGGCTTTAGAAAAATGGACTCGAAAGGGCAGCGGATGGGAAATAGATCGTATCGTATAAATGAATATCACCGTCGCGAGATATCAACCTTTAAGAGGCGGTTCTTATATCGAGCTATGCGACTACATAAAAAATAAAAAAGCGTGCATTAACGTAAAAAACAACGACGACGATTGTTTGCGATGGGTTTTGCGAAGCGCTCTTTTCCCCGTGAAAATTCATCCAGAAAGAACGTCCAAGTACCCGATAGAGGACGGTTTAAATTTTAATAATACCGAGGCTCCTACACCGATAAATCAAATTAAACGAGTAGAAAAACAAAACAATATAGCGATAAACGTTTTTGGTTGCGAATCAAAAACGATACTAGTTTACAAACTCAGCGATCAACCCGCGAGACTAGATCGTATAAATTTATTATTGATTAACGAGGAAGAAGCTAGATCTCACTACGTTTGGATAAAAGATGTGAATAAATTACTTTACGATCAAACTAGTCACAAAGAACGTAAACATTTTTGTTTGAGATGTTTACAGGGTTTTTCAGCAAAAGCGTATCTCGAAAATCACGTAAAAATGTGTAAGGGAATAAACGACAGACCGACGACGGTCGTGATGCCGGAAAAGGGTAAAAACGATACGGTTAAATTTATAAATTTTCATAAAAAGATGCGAGTTCCATTCGTAATATACGCCGACTTTGAAAGTATTATTAAAAATGTTGTAGATGTAAACTCTACGAGTACTACAAAACTACAAGAACACGTCGTTTGCGGTTATTCGTATATTAGAGTTCGTTGCGACGGTGAAACTAGCGAACCCATCGTTTACCGAGGAGAAGATGCGGCTAAACATTTTTTAAATGAATTAGAAAAAGAAACAAAAACAATCAACGAGATATTTAAAAACCCTAAAAATTTACGCATGACTAAAGAAGACGTAAAAGATTACAACTCTGCTAGCGAGTGTTGGATATGCGAAAAGAAGTTTTTTGAATGTGATGACGCAAAGGTACGCGATCATTGTCACATTACCGGTAAATATAGAGGCGCGGCGCATAATTATTGTAATTTAAAACTTAGTTTAAAACCGAGTAAAACTTTTATTCCGGTCGTATTTCATAATTTGCGAGGCTACGACTCTCATCTCATTATGCAGGCCGCGAGTCAAACGACGGGAAATCTAACGTGCATTCCAAACAATATCGAAAAGTATATTTCTTTTTCAATCGGGCAACTACGATTTATCGACAGCGCTCAATTTTTACTGGCGTCGTTGGATAAACTCGTAAAATCAAACGATTCTTTTCCAATTACAATAAAACTCGAACCCGATTTAGAAAAATTTAATCTGTTAAAAAGCAAGGGTATTTATCCTTACGAGTACATGGATAGTTTTGAAAAATTTAAAGAGACGCGCCTTCCTCTTATAGAATCTTTTTACAGTAGTTTAAACAGCCAACATATTACTAAAGAACAATACGAGCACGCTAAAAACGTTTTCAACGAGTTTGATTGTAAAAATTTAGGAGACTATCATGATTTATACGTGCGTACCGATACTTGTTTATTGGCGGACGTATTTGAAAATTTTCGCGCTACTTGCACTAAACAATACGGTTTAGATCCGGCTAATTATTATACTAGTCCGGGTCTGAGTTGGGACGCTTTATTGAAACATTCGAAACAAACTTTAGAATTGCTCACGGACGTCGACATGCATTTATTTATAGAAAAGGGCACGCGAGGGGGAACGTGCATGGCGAGTAAACGATACGCTAAAGCAAACAATGTCTACTTACAAGATTACGACGAATCGAAACCATCGAGTTACATTACGTACTTGGACGCGAATAATTTATACGGCTACACGATGAGTCAACCTTTACCGACGGGTAATTTTAAGTGGATGACTAGTAAACAAATAGACAAACTCGAGAGCGAGGGATTAAAAAGTAAAAAAGGATGTATTTTAGAAGTCGATTTACAATATCCTAAAGAATTACACGATTCTCACAACGCATTTCCACTCGCGCCAGAGTCGTTGATAGTACCGAAAGAGTGGATGAGCGAGTATCAAAAAAAGTTATTAAATAACAAACTCGCTCCAAACGTTGTAAAATTAGTTCCAAATTTGTACGATAAACGCAATTACGTGCTTCATTATCGTAATTTACGATTATATTTACAGCTCGGTATGAAACTAACGAAAATTCATCGCGTTTTAGAATTTGACGAATCGTGTTGGATGAAATCGTACATTGCTAAAAACACACAGCTCAGAAAAGAAGCGACGAGCGATTTTGAAAAAGATTTATACAAACTCATGAACAATTCAGTTTTTGGAAAAACGATGGAAAATGTACGAAAACGCGTTAACGTAAATTTGAAGCGGTTAAACGACGAAAAAGCGGAAAATCAAATTCGCGCGCTCATCGCTAAACCAAATTTTGCAGAGGCGAGGATTTTCGATAACGATCTAGTAGCGATTCACATGCACAAAACAAAACTCGCGCTCAACCGCCCGGTCTACATAGGAATGAGCATACTAGATTTATCTAAACATTTAATGTACGATTTTTATTACAATCGTTTAAAGCTAAAATACAACGACGAGTGCGAGTTGGTATACACGGATACGGATAGCTTGTTGTTGGAAATTAAAACTAAAGATGTTTATAAAGATATGAAAAAAGACAAGCATTTATACGATTTTAGTAATTATAAACGAGGTCATTTTCTATTTTCTGAAGAAAATAAAAAAGTGATCGGTAAAATGAAAGACGAGACCGCGGGAACTCTAATCTCTGAAATTCTATGTTTAAGACCAAAAATGTACTCGTTGCAGCTATCCCGAGGAGAAAATTAAAAAAAAGCTAAAGGCGTTAAAAGACAAGTTTTAATACAAGATATTAAACACGAAAACTATAAACAAGTTTTATCGTTGAAAAATACTCTACATCATAATATGAATTTCATCAGGCACGAAAAACATCGATTATATACGACGCGAGTAAATAAAATATCGCTATCACCTTTAGACACAAAGAGATATATTTCAGAAGACGGAATAGACACTCGCGCTTATGGTCATTACAGTCTTAACGACTAACGCTATAATCGTTTAATGGGTGGATTTTCTGTATCTCGAGGAATAATTTGTAATTCTTCTCTTACAAAACTACGAGCGGGACCCGCGTCCAAGTAATACAAGATGGGTTGATTAGCAGCTTTTATCGTTTTAGATATTCTAAAAAAATTTATACTCCATATAGGATCGGTCGCGCGGCGTCTCGTATCTTTTTCACCTTCACCGGGCGCGTATAAATACCGAACTACGCTGTTGTTTGGGATTCTTTTTTCTTTCTTTTTACCTGGCGAGGCTGGATTTTGCTCGACTACTCGTAATTTAATCGCGTCTTTGGGTTTTAAGTTGATGAGTCGAGTTGTCTCATTATTTAATGCTTTTACGACTAGCGGTAATCTTTTAATCCATTCTCTATTTCTCGTATCAGTCGCTATTTCTTTAGCGTATTGATGAGAAAATAATCTTTCGCTTAAAGTTTTATTAAATCTCTCTACTATACCCTGCGCTCTATGATTACCAACCTCACCTCTTTGTATTACAACATGTTGTTTGCTCATTAACACGTTTACGCTGCTCATAAATTCTTTTCCAGGATCTACTTTTAAAATTTTTGGCCAAGTTAACGGCGAACGTTTAAAATCTTTTATAAATGCGTTACTTACTTGAACGGTGGTTTTATCAGTTAACGGTTCAGCTTCTTTATATCTGCTGGCTTCAACGACGGTTAACGCGTACTTGTACGTTTTTTTTATTAACCGTATCGTGCGGAAGAAACAATAAATCCGCTTGATGAACTTCATTCGGTTTTTCTAACATACTGTTTGATGAAGTTGGTCTTGGAATGTATTTAGGATAGGGTAAATAAATTTGCCACAGCGCTTGCTTTTTTATCCATCGTCGAACTAATTTTACATTTACTTGCGTTTCTTTAGCTAATTTATTAATCGCGTCTAGACCGTTGTAGTATCCTCTTACGCTATAATAAACGTTAGATAGCTTTTGACTCGTACGTTTATCCATTTTTATATTTGTACAATATATTTTTTATTCGTTAGGATTTTTAGGCATGAGCGAAGCTGGTAAAATTCCTTGTTTAACTAACGCCATTTGAGTTCCACCGGCTAATGCGACCGTCACGGTGAGTTTTAACTCGTCTTTTATACCCAAGTTGGCCGGTTCTACGCTTAATACTTTTTTACCGAGCATGCTGTATAAAACTATAAATACTCCAAAAACGACGCTTTTATAAAGAGAATCGGCGATTGTTTTCGTATCTATCGGCATTGAAGACATATTTTATAGTCGTTAAATATAATATTTAAAAAAAAACCTTTTATTCCATTTCAAAATCTCGCGTTGTCTGCGAGACGAGTGGTTCTCTAGCGATTGCGGGTTTAATCGGTTCGTTTTTAAATGTTGGTTCTTCTTTGCTAGGTTTACTAAACAATAAATAAGCGATACCCCCAATAGCTAAACCAATAGCTATATAGACAAAATAGCTCGTTTCATTGCTCGACGAGCTCGACGCTACTTCGCTATCGCGAGACGTTTTGACGCTTTTTGCGGGTTTAGCGAGTTGCAGTTTTTTCTTTCTATTAATTTCGGCGAGTCTTTTTCCAGCCGCGACTCTGTTTGGGTTTTTTGGTTTAGTCGCTGGTTGGGTTACGGTCTTGGCGTTGGAGCTTGCGGTTGCGCATTCTCCGACTCGTTCGTTTCCATCGCTTTCATTATCTACACAAGATTCTTCTTTTCTTTTTAAATGTTTTGCCGTATTTCACACGCCACGGTAGAAAGCATGCTAGAAATGAACGGATCTTTTTCTAAATCTGAAATTAATTTACCTTCATCGTCAATTTGAAATCGATGACCGTACACATCTATACGATTTAAACTAAATCCTAATAGTTTAGCGTATAGCGTTAGAATGGCACTACCTAAAGACTGAGTAATATCACGACCTAATTTAGTTTCGTATTGCGTGTGTAGCGCGTCTCGCTCTTCGGTAGACAAAGCTTCAATATCGCTAACGCTGTACTCTTTGCCGAAAAACTTTTTCGAATCTCCTCCCACTACAACCGATAAAAGACGTAGTTTTAGTTTCAACAACGTATTATCGTTAGTATCGCTAGCGTCGTCCGCGAGTGTTATCTGTGGATTTTCGTTTAATAGTTTATGTACTTCTTCCATTTATTATACGTACTTATAGAATAATCGGTTAAATTTATAAAAAAATATAGAAACCAATAATTAATTTTAGATAACCCATCGGTGTTTAAAAGTTCGTTAAGATTAAACGTTAGATCTTTTACTAGTTCATTATCTATACTCGTAAATATACCTTTTACTTTTTCAGTATTCTCGTTTAAAACTTGTACTAGGTTTTTTCTTTCTTTTTCAGTATTGAGAAGTTGGTTAAGATTATATATAAAATCATTTACTCGTTCAGCAGATATATTCGTAAATATAACTTTTACTCGTTCAGCATTCATATTTATAAATAGATTTTATAATATTTATTAAAATACAAAACAACCCTATGGGTAACCTATGAGTAATTGCTCTTAACCTATGGGTAACCTATGAGTAATTGCTGAGTAACCTATGGGTAACCTATGAGTAATTGCTGAGTAACCTATGGGTAACCTATGAGTTATTGCTGAGTAACCTATGGGTAATTACTAACGACCCTTAGTCACGTATTTCATAATCGGTAGGTTGATCCGTTTTTAAAATCAACTTGCGATGTAAAACTCGTTTTAGTTGCTCGCGCGCTCGCTCTCGTAACTCGGCCGTTGGAATAACATCATTTTCTCTAAGACAATTCTCGTACGAGTCTCTATCTTTACAATAAAATAAACACACCCATTTGAGTTGTTCTCTAAAATCTTTCAATACGCTATTATATTTCTGTGAAAGAATCCAACAGCTGTGTTTAACGTGTCTACCGCTAAACGCGAGGTTGGTAATCATACATTTATTGTTCTCGTCGTATTTTTTTATAATGCAACTGTTTATTAGCGCTGCAATCGTCGATAATAAACAACGTTTCCTCCGTTTTGAAAGCATCGCTATAAATTTGTATAGCTCGGTTTAACGAGATGTCGTTTAAATCGTTAACGTGTACGTTATCGTCGTGTAGAATCCATTTTCTGTTTTTGTACGTATCGTTGTTGAAGATGGTGGGGCATAATATAACGATATTTTTAAAATATTTAAAATATTCTTTTTCTAATAAATTTAAAACAAATTCAGTTTTTCCGCATCCCGTTTGTCCGCAAATTAACGCGGCGTGTGGATATTTAGGCAACATTTCCTTTTAATATTAGTACTAATAATCGACGGATTCAAAACGTCCGTTTCTTATATTTAGTTGCGCGTCCATAATAATAAAAGTATACATGTTTAGTTCACCCGCGGCTTCCGCTTCTTTTTCTATTTGAATAGTAATTCCTTCGCTCAAGTTTTGTACTCGTCTTCCGCTTCCGTGTATTTTATTGTCGGTACTCGTTCTTAAATCTAAAAATAAACCGTATCGATTTAGTAAATAATTCGCTGGTTTGACGTTACTCAAATTCAATGCTTGTACGACTTGTATAGCGTGTTGTTGTTTCGAATCGCCGAAATATTTTGAAATTTCTTCCCAATGTTGATACCTTCTCATTCCGTGCGCGTAGAGTTGATTGGGAACGCCTTCGATCGTGATCGAAACTTTATCGATTTTCGGATTATAAAATTTATTGCTTTCTTTCGCGGTGGGTTCTCTGAATAAAAACAATATTCCTTTCATACTTTTTGCCGGGGTATTTAAATTTATATTCCACGTCGTATCGCGTTTGTTTAACGGAGTCAAGCTCTGTCTCAGTACGCGATCAAACAATATACTCAACCGGTTACTGTATTGATTTTTAATCATTCGAGCGAGTTCCGGCATATGAACGACTTCAAATTCTAAAGAAATTCCGCTTATGATATATTTCACATTATCGTCGGTGCTTTTAATCACGCTAGAAAATTTATTAAACACGAGTTCGTAAGTCAATCGATCTCCGATGCCCGACTGATAATAAGGTTGATGATCGGTCAACAATTCAAAATCCAGAGGAATGTAATACCTATTTTTATACGTATCCGCGATGGCTTTATCTTTTCCTCCGTTACCACCTAAATCTTTATCGCTAGCGTCTATTCTTATTTTAGTCACGTTTGCATCTTCGATTCCTTGATACGCTAAATTTTCGCGTTGATCTTTGGTCAACCATTCGTCCTTGTAACAATTGAACACATCCGCATCATCTAATGAAAATATTTCGTTTCCTTCCATTTTAATGATTATGTGTTTTACGATGGCTCTGCCTATATTTTGTACCAACGTTCTATTTTCATCGTCTGAGCTAACGAGTTCTATGTTGAAAGCTAATCGCGATGTATTTGGAACGATGACGTCGTTTACTCCTAAATTTGGAAAACGAACCGTCAACAATTGATTTTCGGTAATGACGCTCGGATTGTTTGTAATGACGACTTTTTGACGCGTACCTTTTACGCCTCGAGGTTCTCGTAATCTTCTGTATGGATCCAGCACATCTCCGTACGTATTATTAGCCATATTTTATAGTAACAAATATAATAATATTTATCTTTAAAAAAAATAAAATGGTGTCTATAGCTATGATGGTCGGAGGCGCGGTAATCAACGCGTTGGCGTTTACCGGTAGCAATTTTTTATTTAGTCAAAGTGGTCACGAAGAACAAAAACGACACGATTTAGCGATAGAACGACTCGCGAAAGCTAGAGACGATTTCTCGAAAGAGCGTTTAAAATATCTAGATTATTTAAACGAAAAATACAAAAAGAATCGAGCGCCGAAAGAACTTTTAACGACATCGACGATGCGATGAATGAATATTTTGACATTACCGGCTCGCGAATAAATTTACCGATAAATTTACGCGATGAACCGCAACTAGAAGATTTTTACGTCGCTAGCGAAGATAAAAAAACTCGTGAAATTGTATTTATTTTGATCGGTATGAGTATAGTGGGCTACGCGAGTTATAGATTGTTAAAAAAAGATAAAAAGTAATTATAAATGGCGTACGGAGGTCACGAACTTATGGAGGCAGATCCAGCTTTTAATCGACCCAAAGAAGAAGATGAATATATGGATGATGAAATAAGTGGTAACAACTTGGGTGATCGTGCGATTGAACAAGAAACGTCTTTTAGTGAACCGACTTTATCTCAAAAAACTAGATTTAGTAGATCTATAATCGATGATTTTTATGCTTCGCGTAAAAAAGGTAAACCAAGTATAATAGAGTATAATGATTTTTTGTATACCAAAAATGAAGAAGGAAAAAATACACTCTATTTTAGAAAAGGTAATAAACATATACTATTATCTAAATCCACCGGTGGATTTTACGCGGAATCTACTTTAAAAAGTAAAACAGGATTAACCGATAAAGATCTATATAAATTTGATGATAGTGAAGAAGTTATAAAAGATATAATAAGCGTAGCAGAAAACCCATTGGTAGAAGTAGATACTCGAATGGGTAGTGGTAGAAGATTACCATGCGCCGCGTAGAAAAAGCGGCGCAAGTAGATGAAGCTATCGAAATGACAACTACGACTCTCAATAGAGATCAAGAAACTCAATTTAACATTCCTTGGCGAGAAATAGAAGCGCTTAATAGCATTTTGACTACAAATCGAGGTGAACAATTAGATCTTTTAACTAAATTAAAAGTAATGAACCAAAGAATCAATGATATGGAAGAAGTAGTTTCTGACGCTAACGAAAGAGGATTTGATATGAACGACCAGTATAAACGAGATTTGAAAAACTTAAAAGATGACAAACAAATTTTGGTTGAACAAATTGATGCGCAGGATTACGTTTTACGTAGTCAAATCAATAGAATTAAAGAAACGCTTCAAAAAATGATAGAAAGAGACGTTACGTTAGGTGATAAAATTAAAACTTTATTTAGAGAACAAGGCATAACGATAGTTAGTGTATTAATAGCAATTAGTATGACTATTACCGCTATAGTCGAAGCTGCCGTCAACGCCGTGAGTTCAGTTTTACCACCACCAACACCCACACCACCAGATGGTGGAGGGTGGATTCAAAAAACATTAAATAATATAGCGAATGTATTAGCTAAACTAGGAGCGAAAGCTTTAGCAGCTTTACCGGCTATTATAGGATCGATAGTAAGTTGGTTATTTAAAACGGCTAGCGGCGTTGTCGCGTACGCGGCGCAACATTTATGGTTAACCTTGACCGCGGTTGGTGTTTTAATTTTAAAATGGCGGAAGGAGGCGATATTCCGATAGAAGATCTTGGAGGTCGTGATGATGATGGAGCAACAAGCCCTACAACAACTTGGTACAATAACGAAGAAGGAAAAGAAAAAGAAAGAAACCTCGAAAGACAAGAAGAAAAAGAAAGACAACGAGAAATAGGAAAAGAAAGAGATAAAGAAATAGAAGATAACGGTACTTCTAAGCAAAGAAAAGAGCTAACTAAAACATACGTTGATGATTTTTACGCGAGCACAGAGTACGAACCAACCGTGAAAGATTACTCTAAATTTAAAATAAATAATTTTTTTAAATTAGTTTTTAAAAAAGGTAGAAAAGAATTAGTATTAACCAATTTAAAAGATGAAAGTAAATTTAAAAAGTTATCTACTCTCAGTAGTGGGATCGATTTTGTAAAATTAGATTTAGGTATAACCGATTATAAACGAAAACCATTACCACCGCGTGAACAAAAAGCAATAGACGATAATTTTGATACGTTGGAAGAAGCGCAAAGGCAACATATACCGTTAGAGCCTACCGTTGTTGTCGATGAAACGGTTCGTCGCAAAGAAGGAGCTCGTCAGTTGCCAACGACGCCAGAACCTACCGAGTCAACGCGACTGCTTAGCGAAACTGTAGAAGCTAACGAAAATACAATAAGCGTTCTTTCAGAAAACCCGGATCTTGAAGATAGTTACGATCTAAGAACCTTGCAGGGAATTAATGAACTTATAAAAACAAAACGAGGCGTGTTATTTGATTTACAATTTAGATACGGAGAAAATTTAGAAAAAATAGATGATGTTGAAAAAAGAATTGCTGAAAATGAGGTAGGAGATGAAGATGCGATGAACGCGCTTCGCGAAGAAAGAGCAAAATTAAAAGACGAAGCCAAAGCGATAAAAGAAGCTATAGAAAATTTAACTGGTAAAATTGCCGGTCTTTTTGTTAAAAATGAAGAAACGTTAACCGTATTAAACGGAAGAAAACGCACGTTGGGTGAAAAAATTAAAGGCTTATTTAATAAACGCAATGTTACAATCGTTAGTGTATTAATAGCAATCGGTATGACTATTACCGCTATAGTCGAAGAGTTCGGTAATGCTGTGAATTCAGTTTTACCAACACCTGCACCACCTACACCCACACCCAAACCTGTATACCCAAAACCAACACCTATTCTCCTAGAACCCACGCCAACACCAAAACCACCAGATGGTAGCGTAAGCGAGTGGATACAAAAAACGTTAAAAAATTTTAGCGAACGTATTAGCTAAACTAGGAGCGAAAGCTTTAACCGCTTTACCGAACATTATAGGATCTATAATAAGTTGGTTATTTAAAACGGTTAGCGGCGTAGTCGCGTACGCGGCGGAACATTTATGGTTAACCTTGACTGCGGTTGGAGTACTAGTTTTAACTTACGCGCAAAAAACGTTAAAATAACAGTTCGTAAACCATAATACCCAGTCCAGTTAAAATCGCAAAACCGAGTATTAAAGCACTTTTTTCTTCTCGGTGGTTATCTTTTAAAGATTCTCGAGTTTCGCTTTGAGAATCTTCTAAAGAGTCTTGTGGATGCGCTATTGTAACGTTTGATGTTTTATCGTCTTGCGCGTGCGTTTGCGCTTTAAAGCTTTCGCGCTTCGCGTCATCGTCGTCTAACGGTAAAACGGAAGTAACGACGACGTTTGAATTCGTATCTAAATTTGAACCCTAACGCTAAATCGCTCGTGGCTATCAAAATATTATTGTTGTATCCCGCGTAAGTGCCTATTCGTAAATTCATATCGCTAGGCATCATGTATAAATTTTCTCCGAGACAAAAGTTTAATTGACTGCGAGCGTATAGTAAAACATCTTGATATCGTTGAATACTAGACTGTAAATCTACTGGAGAATCAATCTCGGTGTTTACTATGTCTATAAATTCGCGTTGAGCGTCTAAACCAACGCCGCTCGTAAAAAACGAGCTTTTAACTCGAGCTTGAGCCGACAATAACGCGTACACATAAGTTCTTATAGAATCGTTAATTCGTTCGGTACCCACGTCAGTAAAACCTCTCGCCAACTTGTAAGATAATATAAACTTTGACCACGCCGTTTCAACGCGTTCAGATTGAGAAATGTATTCGACTACGTACGAACCTCCGATATCGTCGTCGCTATTTACTAAATTTAAATCGACGTTTTCTTTATCAAAATCCATCCTTTTCTCGCGCCGATGTTGTAAATTTGAATTGTCGTAGTCGTTGCCTGGCACCGGAATGTAGCCGTAAATGTTTCGATAGTAAGCCGTTCCCAAACCGTTTGAATTTAAATCTACTCGTTGTTTCCAATCGTCTTTAATCGCTAAATGAAATTCGTTACATAATTTATTGTAAGCGCTCACGTCTATATTGTTGGCGAACGCGTCAAAAAAATTTGAAAAAGATGCGGGGCAACTCATTTCTTTGAGCATTCGTCTAATTTGATAATATACGTGAAATCTAAAAAAACTACGAATCATCGAGTTGCTGTGATTTAAATGATCGTAACCTACGCCGCATCTCGTCGTGGCGCAATACGTTGTAAAATTTATTTGATTTTGATAAAATTTCATCGGGTTACTACGCCAATCGTTTACGACGTCGTTGCTGACGACGTGAGGTAACTTATATTTTTGAAATACGTTAACGAACGTCGCGCTAAATGACTCTGTTTCGCCGACGTAAATTTTAAAACTCGTTAAATCTCTAGCGTAAAAAAAAAGAGGTGATTTAAAATTTCCAGACTGCTCGTACGGATACGTAAAATTACTCTCGAAAGCTAATGGAAACGTCATTTTATTATATTAAAATTATAACTTTTTAATAATAAAATGTACCATACGTTTGAAATCGAAATCGGTAGAGAAGGTGGGTCGATTAAATTAGATAACGTTATCGATAATCGACAAAATGATCTCTCGATTATATTACACAGCGTAAACATTTGGGTGGGATATTACAACGTGCGTAAAAAGAAAGAATAATCGCTCGCACGACGGGTGAGCCGGACGTTGTAAAGTTTATCGAGCCGGGACTTTACAACATTAACGAAATTATCAATATTATAGTAAAAGATAATCCTTGGATAACTTTTGTTATCGATAAAAAGACGGGCGTCTTTGTGATGAGTTTGACTCAAGCGAATAGGTTCGTTAAATTTACTAGCGGGTTAAGTAATTTACTGGGGTTTCACAACGAATTTCTAACCGTGGGAGAATACAGTAACAAAATCGACGTACAACTTTTTAAAATTTTATACATTCATTGCGATCAAGACGCGTCGTTCGGCGAAAGCATGTACATGGAATATAAAAATCCGTTGATGAAAAAATTACGAGTCGGCACTTTTAACGAGTTGACTTTTCGAGTTAGAGATAGTAAAAGCAGAGATATACATAATCACGGTTTCCGCATTATTTTAAATATAGAAATACTATAAATAATGGCGAGCATTTACGGACCCAGTCGAATGAGCGGTGGTGATGTTGCTAGCGTAGCCTCTAAAGACGAAATTGCACGAACATCGTCTAGCGAAATTTATCAACATCATGGATATTTAAACAGAGATGAAATTTTAAAAAGAACTATTCTCATCGAAAAATATAACGTTATACTCGGATGGCACGCTACGTTTAAACAACCTTTTTTCATGTTTAACGTTTCACCTACATACTGCAGTATTTTTACACAATTTATAAAAACTAATAGTTTTGCTACGCACGCAGTAACGCGTGATTATGCACCCAACATTTATTACATTCCTTCGCCAGAACGAAATGAAAAATTTCATTTTATCGATAATGAAACGCAGCATCTCAAGTACGAAATGTGTTTTAAACTGCGTGGCGTTCAAAAAGTTTTTGTAAAGGCGACTTTTTTCGGCGCGCTAAATTCTAAAGTCTAATTACTGATGAATACCCGTTAGTTTTTTATTATTATAATAATGGTACTTATATAATAAAACTAAATTTGCTTTGGTATATCGAAACAAGAACTAATGAGAAATTTTACAAACTCGATTTTTATATTTCTAAATTATCATTTTATTCAATATTTCTCCAAGTATTTGAGGATGAAAATAACTCTTATTCTTTAGTAAGAACAGAAAATAATTATGATAGTGATAATCGGAGGTTTGATCATATTTTAAACTTTGATAATGATGTATCTAAAAAAAAAAATTTTTTGTTTTATCGCGGGTAAAACACGCTGTATAAAAATTATTTTATGCTTCATTCAAAGAGATCAAAATTTAAAATTATTTTTTAAATTTAATTTATTCGGATCTCTAGATCATGGAATCTGTTACAATATAAAAACTACTAATTTTCCATTAAATTAAAATCTTTTTCTATTAATAAAAAACAATGAGCGCGCCTATAGAATCAACGAATGTACTTTATCCAAATTTAACGGTTTTAACGAATGACTCTGACGGGGATCGCGCTAAATCATTTCGTTTGCAAAAAATCGACGATATTCAAAAAGAATTACGAATCGAAATAAACCAACGCGAAGCCGTATATAAAAAATATAATAAAATGATCAACGCTTGTAACGTCGTAGAAACAATGGCTGAATTGGGGTGTATATGGGAGCAGGAGCCATCGGAATAGCCAGTATCGCCACAGTCATATCGTCACCCGTGGGATACGCTTTAGAAGGTTTAGCTTTGGGGTTGGGCGGAGGAGCGTTCGCTCTCAAATATGTGAAAAATAAATTGTATAAAAAAGCTAAAAAACACGATGAAATACGAATTTTAGCTTTATCTAAACTCAACACGATCGAAAACCACGTTAGTAAAGCCATCGAAGACGGTTACATCAGTCAAGAAGAATTTGTGCTCGTATGCGAAGAGCGAGATAAATATTACAAAATGAAAGAAAAAATCCGTAATAAACTAGATAAACCGACGACTTTACCGTCAAAAACGGAAATTAACTCTGATACGGAAAAAAAAAGTTCTTATAGAAAAACTTTTGAGTTTAAAGTGAGCGTAAATAAATTATATTATAATCAAAAACACGCTTCGTGAGTAGCGGAGCGTGTAAAAACGTTCGATAGACCTCCCCCGTACGCTCCAGCGATGTAAACGCTGTAATTTTAATTATACTAAAAACGAGTTGTTGTCTTTATCAACTCAATCATCACGCTATTAAACAAACGTCTAGCTTTTCCTTCTACAGCTTTTAAATGATAATAAGGATTTATTTTTAATATCTTTACGCATTTCGTACACAAACCCGCCTTTGCTTTTGTACCTTATTACATCTTTTACACGCAATAGGAATACTTTTTCCACTATTAACCTTCCATTTATGTAAACCGCAATATACCGTATTATTAGAACTAGGAATACAACACTTGTCTGTTTTACCAACTAAAAGCCATTCGCAAGGAACTCTTTCATATTTTCTTGATTCCATTTATTATTAAACAAGATAATATTTTTAAAAATTTTCTTCACTTTTTTAACTAGCTTTTTAAAACCGGCGGTTACCGGCGGTTTTATATACGATGACGTCATTAAAAAGATTTAATGACGTCATGAAGGAGAATTCCCCTTAAAAAATCATTAAAAAAAAAGATTTTTAGTAGTTGGCCTAGAACCCCCACCATTAAAAAGATTTAATGACGTCATGACGGGGAATTCCCCTTAAAAAATGATTTTTAAAAATGATTTTTAGTAGTTGGCCTAGAACCCTCATCTAACATACTACTTAGGCAATCCCACATTGTCTCCTGACAAATTATCAGAGGACCATAAACAAGGTCACCACGAATGGTTCGTTGTGCACAGTTTAAGGCGCTCAGCCATAATAAATGGTAAGAAGCATTACCAAGTCAAATGGAAAGGGTACAATAAAACAACCTGGGAGCCAGAAGAAAATATCCCAGACGAATTGATACAAAACTTTCACATTCACAAAACCAAACGTTACAAAGCGAGGAAAAGAAGGCGTTGATCCACGAATTAATTTACCATTAGTCTCTTCACATTTAGTAGTTTATAGTAGGAATTAAGATGGGAACATTTAATTTTCGCCATTACTCTTATTCTCAATGGTTTATTAATTTTAATTGATTTATATACATACATATATATATATATATATATATATATATATATATATATATATATATATATATATATATATATATATATATATATATACCTCCTTTTGGCCATGGACATGATTGCTTACTGTACACTCTGCCTATAATTGTTTCACTTTGCATTTATGACTTCCTTTTATCTTTTGTAATGTGATATAATTGCTTATTTCTTATCTTGCTTAATGTCTTGGTATTTCAGCCTTTAATTCCTTTCATAATTATATGGTTTTGTTAAGTCGGGAGACTTAATTTTAAGGGGAGGGCACATATCACCACGCTACAATAAGGGAAAATATATTAATTTCATGGATGTATAACTTGGTAACATTATATTAGAGTACTGGTGTTTCTAGATTTGATAATATAAGTGGCCGTTACGTAAGTCCAAAGTAAAGCTATTTCAGCCACCTTGCACATTCCTTACTGGTGAGCACCACATTCCAAGTAGCGATGACCTCAGCAGTGTAGGCTCTGGTCAGGGTATGTGTATGTCCAAATATGGATGACCACTCTACATCGATTTGCTTAGGACAGCCTCTCTTTCTCAAACCAACCAAACATATTATTGTATTGTCTAATTATTCAAAATGTATCATTCATAAGGTATGAAACAAGTCCTTTTAAGGTTATGATCTTATAAGAAAGTGTTCATAAATTGTGTATATAAACCTTGTGAATTCTTAGTGAGGGCAGAGAATGCCTCCACCATCCGACATGTATTAAACTGTATCATCACCGTAAACTCCGTCTCAACTCGTATCTTTGCTTATCGTCTGTACTGCATATAGCCTAACTGGTTATAGTATAGTAATGTTCATTGTTCGGTTATTAGGTGTTCGAGCTATAGCTATAGTGCGAATACCTCTTGTTTAGGTAGGTCAAGGCTGTTCCGTACGGAGCCCCTAAAGGGACAACATTTTTTTTTTCGTTCCCTCGAATTAATATTTCGTTCCCTCGAAATAATATTTCGTTCCCTCGAAATAATCAAAACAAAATCATACGTTGAAATAACAGCGTTGAGAAACAGGTATGTTAACCTTGCTAATATCAGCTATATAGTCCTTATTGTTTGTGTTGTCGGTATGATTTGTTTAAATTTCATTATGTTTAAATCGCAGTTCTTTCATATAAACCGATTTTAATTTCAATGTAGGCCGAGTTGGATCACGTTTAGTTTACGTTCCCTTCGGCTCCATTTTCGTATAGTTCGATCATTCCCGCCCACATAATTAAGGATGCAGTGTCCCCCGCCACATGAAGTGGAACATTTATATTTGGGGAGGGGTTTAATTATTTGTCTTTGATAATACTGGTTATTGTTTACGGATCATTTGATCTAATTTTGTGCTGCTTCTCACTTCAGCGTCCATTTTAAAAATCATGATCGAATTAAATAACAATATTACTAGACATGCTTTGAAAAAAACATGATCCTTAAAGCACAGTGATATGACATTTAACTCCAAAGTAATTAAAAATGGTATGACTGAATCAAGGGTTCTGTGACAAAATTTGGTAATATTCTAATGATTTAGAGTAAATGACCCCTAATGACCCCGACGTTGCCTTAAACTCAAACTGCCCACGTTCAGCATAACACATTTCTTTTCTTTTCCCCGTTTCAGGATGATTTGGATAGCACAATGAAGACATGGTTTGAGGGTGGACAGTCGATATAAGCTCCCCGAGGTATTGGAAGTTGAGAAACTAGTTCCCGAGGCGAAGCCGAGGGAACTAGTTTCTCAACTTCCAATACCGAGGGGAGCTAATATCGACTGTCCACCCGAAATAAACCATGTTATATTTGTTTTACTATACCTCATACATATTCACAATATTCTCTAGTTCGGCATCATTGAGCTTGGGAAAACGCGAATTTACATTTACGTGTGCCGCCATCTTTTCATGTATTATAATATGTAGCTAGGGCGTTGTTCGCGCGTGCGTACTACGCCCGTGCGACTGTTCCCCGCGCGCCGCGGCGCGCGGGGAACAGATCGTTGGGACTATTTCCCCGCCGGGACTGTTCCCCGATGCGACAGTCTACTACGCACTACTGCGCATGCGTATTTACCCTGTGCGTGAATACTCGCGCGCGGGCGCTTGGTAAATAGCCAAAATAGCATCTGGCACGTGACGGTGAATGGACCAGTGAGAATTCGGCTCTCGATCATGAATATGTATGAGGTATAGTAATATACAAATATAACATGGTTTGAGGGTGGACAGTCGATATTAGCTCCCCGAGGTATTGGAAGTTGAGAAACTAGTTCCCGAGGCGAAGCCGAGGGAACTAGTTTCTCAACTTCCAATACCGAGGGGAGCTAATCGACTGTCCACCCGAAATAAACCATGTTATATTTGTTTTACTATACCTCATACATATTCACAATATTCTCTAGTTCGGCATCATTGAGCTCGGGAAAACGCGAATTTACATTTACGTGTGCCGCCATCTTTTCATGTATATAATATGTAGCTAGGGCGATGTTCGCGCGTGCGTACTACGCCCGTGCGACTGTTTCCCGCGCGCCGCGCGCGGCGCGCGCGCGCGGAACAGATCGTTGGAACTATTCCCCGCCGGGACTGTTCCCCGATGCGACAGTCTACTACGCACTACTGCGTAGTAGACTGTCGCCTCGGGAACTAGTTTCTCAACTTCCAATACCTCGGGGAGCTAATATCGACTGTCCACCCTCAAACCATGTTATATTTGTATAATATGATATGTCCTGCCTTCTGATAAAAAACAGATACCATTTGAATTGCAGTAACCCTAACAATGATGTACAATTGTTGTTAATGCAATGAATAAAAAAACTTTTTTCGTCACCCCAGATAAAAAAAAGAAAAAAACCTTTGTAATTAACTGAAATTGTTTACGCCTGCATTTAAGATGCCACTCATCACCTATAATTATCTCAGGCATTAACTTATTTCATTGAGGCACTCTAATGTCAGGGTAATTTTGTCTAGAGGACTAGCCTTGATTGCAAGGCTGTCTGACTATCGGCCAGTTGGGTCTAGCTAGCGCAAGACAGCCTTGCAATCAAGGCTACAATTAAGAGGACTGGAAAGTAAATTTTTACTGTATACATTGTTTGTGCACGTTTCATGTGGCCTGTGCAGGAAAATTTCAAAGTGGGTTTCAAATCCGAATCGAGTTATAGGCTGGGGTCGACTTGCAGAATCTTATCTTTCGATAATATAGTGAATTGGTCTGATCAAATGACAAGAAATTAACTTCCATCAGTAACATAAGGTTTTAAGGCATTGGTTATTTTTCGATTATTCTACACACCGGTTTAGCGATGAGAATTCACATTCAACGACCAGTCATTCCATCCTGATTCGTGAGCAGTCATATGCAGTCATATTCGTTCTTCAAATCGAATGACAAAAAAACTGCACCTGTGACCTTAGCCTTTAATCAAGACGTGGGCGAAAACACTGTACATGTATAACTTTTATTTAAAACTCTCCGTGGTACCCGGATCGCGTAGGCCTACTCCCTATTTATTACGAACAAGACCAGCGTGTCCTCGTGGCATCGCCAGTGATCTTTTCGTGCTAGATGTCCGCGATCCGGGGTACCACGAGGGCTTTAATCAAATGTTAGTTTGACTCCAGCCATAACAATTCCAGTGTGCTGGATATTGCAGTGTGAGCCGTATTGGAGGATACTAGGCCTATAATTTGAGCGTTACAAATAAGAAGAAATAAGCGTTAACAATAATTTACAATCATGTTTCAGGTGAACTGTTATGCTTTATTCCTAAATACTACAGCAACGTTGTGTTGATATCCTCGATCAGCAATAACAAAGTTTGAATTATTTGGTATTAAAAAGGAAAGATATCCTGAATAACAGAGTATTGCCCATAGCCTATTTGCTTACATTGCATCAACCAGAAGCCTAAACAAGAGACGGTCAAGAATGTTCAAGACGTGGTCAAATCTGTGTAAACCAAGTGACGCTCCTGTTCCCCAAACCTGTTTTTCCAAACAGAAGCCAACCAAACAAAATGACAGTCAGTGATCGTACAAAACTAGTAGGCATTATTTGAAATGCTGTTGAACAAGCTTTACGGCATCAATGGATGTAATGGTAAGTTCAGCTTTTCATATAAAATGTAAATGTACATGATGTGAATTAACAATTTGTTTACAGATTAAAAAGTGTGGCTGTTTTTTCAGGTTTTGTTTTTAAATTTCAGCACGACACTGCTGTATTTACTGTATTGCAAGTAAAGATGATATGCAGAAACCAAACCGAGGGAGAATTCCTTCGAAGCCGAGAACACTGAACTCCATTAGAGTCAACTATCAACTTTACATGGAAGATGGTAGCAGGAAGTCTCGCTCGAAGGATGTTTCTTTTAGTGTTGTAAATGAGCCAATGATGCCGATAGATATAGACAATGTAAGTTAAACAGACATACTCTTTACATGCATGTGCATGTGCATGTACTTTGCTTACCATACAAAAACATTCATTCAATGGAATAATCGCAGTTCTTCTGAAGCTTTTACAATTTTCAAATATGAATTTTTTCATCACAGGTCATTCTTGGGAGTTTACAAGAAGCTCTTTGACTTGTATGAAAGTTCATGCCATGAGCTTCAATATTTATCACATTTATCACATCATATTATGAACTTGATCAGCTGGATCATCCTAGCTAGTCATATCAGTCTGATCTTGTTAACTCCCCCATTAGTGACAAACACGATCATAGTACATGCTTAGTGGCAACTATCGTCCATGTACGTACTTCGCCGCACTCGTGAAATGACGCACTTACCTTTGTCTTAGCATTTCTATTTTAGTGAAAAATGTATGATTTACTGGAAAGTTAGTGCTTGTGAAAGTGAAAAAAGTTGTTTAACCACTAATTTACTAGATACAAATAGTAAGAGATTTACATGACCTCAACTTTTTTTTCACGAACATCTGTGATTTTATTGTGATGTGCCATCAACAAGCTGTTGTCAGTGGAAACCAAAAGATATGACTGCTTTGCATTTGCAATAATTTTTTTAAGAAATACTGATCCTCAAAATGGACACAGTCCATAGAAGAAGCGAATGAAGACTACTTAATTCGTTGGTGTTTATTTCGTCGGTTGTGGAAAATTATTGAGAAAATGAATCATTAATATCATGGTTATGAAAAGAAATCTTTTATTTGACAAAATGTTACCAGCATTTTTACACATTTCAAAGTTTTTAAGTACTTTGTGCAACATTTTTAACCATCTTCCATTTTATTGGTCTTTCAAGAATATTGATTAAAGGTTTTGAGCCTCTCCAAATTATACCATTTTATTTCAAAAATCTAAACAATATTTTTATTTTCACAGATTAAAAACAATTTTACAACCATCTGGAATAAGATGAAACATAATTCAACTGTTTGTCTTATTGGATACATTTTCTGTGCCCATCAACTTTAACAGTTTGGGGGTGAGTCATTATACCAACATAAATTTGATGACCATAATTCTGTGTGTCTCAAAAAACGGCGCTCAAGACGTCCACGCATATGATCACGCATATGGGACCCGTCCACGCATATGAATCCTTCACTGAAACAAACTGAAACTGCTAATTGCATTTGTAAGTTGATGATATATCTTTAGGAAATTGAGGATATAATAAGTTAGGATTCTTCTATTTTCTGAAGGGGAGGATTTTTTAGAAGGGAAATAAAGTCCGAAAACTATCATAAAAGTAACTTTTAAAAATAGTTTTCACTTTCTGTAACCCCAAAAATCGATAGAATAATTTTTTAACTGGTAACTGGTAAGTGGTTGCAAAAAATCTTTTAAAAGCCTTAAAAAGTGGCGGTTGGATATGACATTCTTTCCCGCATCAGCCTTATCAGGGAAAGAATATAGAACCCAACGTCATCAAAGTTTAGAGCGCCCCCAGCGGCAGTTTTAAAAAAGGAATATTTTACAATCTCAGAAATTGAACCAAAGCAGGTACTAATGTTATTTTTTCATAATCATGCATGAGGTGATATATGACCTTCAAATCACCTGATCTGACTTTTACTTCCTGTCCAAACAGGAAGTTCAAATTCAACACATTCTAACGCAAAATTGATGTCTTTTGAATATGAAATTGATATTGTTATTATAAAAGTTGATAAACCCTTGCACAATATGATATTGACATCATCGGTGATCATTTTTATTGAACCAGAAGTTCACACAAACACCGTGTGTTTGTTTCAACAAACACTTGAGCTCTAGTGATTTTTCTGTCTGTAATTTTGCGTTTGACCAGCAAGTTTACTACACTTATTTTAAAGGTAATTATAGAAGCTACATTGATCATGTGATCGTCAACGATTATTCATTCAGTAAAGTTAATTCTTGTAAAATTATTTCTGATGACTTCCCCGATAATACAAGTGATCAGCTACCATTGCTAACTACCATTCACCTTGCTATTACCCCTGTTGATGATAATCAACCAAATGTTAATTGCAAAACTGCCACATCTTTTCCAAAGTGTTATTGGGAGAAAGAAACTTTCTGTCATAATTTTGTTGAAAATCTTGCTGTTCATCTTGAAAATTTTGAAACAAAATGTGTTTGTGATAGGCTCGTTAATGTTATTCACGAGTCTGTGAAATCAAGCAACCCTGAAACCAGGCCTAGGAAATATACCAAGAAAACTCATTGGTGGAATAATAATTGTACAATTGCCAGAGATAAACAACGTTTCTGGTACCGTATGTGACGTATGTGGGCTCAATGTGACAAACCACGTAATGGATATGTATATGCATGTTACAAGTATGCAAAAATGGTTTATAGAAATTCGTGTAGAATTGTAGTTAAAAATGTTGAAGCTATGAAATTTAATAAACTGAACAGATTATATGCTGCTAAAAATCATACGCATTTTTGGAAATCACTGAATGATTGTAAAAAAAAAGTAGGCCAAATTTTGAGAATTCAATAAACATTGCAACTTTATCAGATTTCTTTGAAAAAAGTTTGACAAAAACAATTCATGTTCTAAAACTATAAGTGATGCTAAAAACTATGTAAAGGTTAAACTCAGTGATATGATGGGGACCGTTTCTAGTTCAATTTATTTTACCCCTAAAAATGTTATTAAATTTATTAAATGTCTCAATAATAATTCGGCCCCAGGGCCAGACGGAATTAGTGTCAAACATCTTAAGTATGGGTTACCTACTAAGCTTCCAGTACTACACTCACTGGCCAAAAGTATTGCAACATGCTCAAAATAGCACTTTACAAGTAACAGGTGAGATGATCATTTAATCCGATTTCATCGATCGTGTATTATATAATTTCCGAGCAAGAACAGTTAAAAAAGAACATTAATAATAATAATAATAATGTGTGGATTTATATAGCGCACGTATCCACCAACTAAGTGGTGCTCAAGGCGCATTATATTATTATCCCTGCTCATAAGGCTCATAAGGCTCATAAATCATTCCTGAAACCATCTCAGCTCCCTGGGGAGTATACAGCTCAATTGCTGCCATTTCTAGCGCATATAGAGCAAACCAACTCTGCCTTCACAGGTACCCATTTAACCCCTGGGTGGAGAGAAGCAATTATGATTAAGTGTCTTGCTCAAGGACACAAGTGTCACGGCCGTGATTCGAACCCACATTATGTTGCTAACACCAGAACTTGAATCCGGTAAGCTAGACCGCTCGGCCACGACACCCCACATTGACTTCAAAACACAGGCACTTTCAAGGAGTCTTAAGTAGTAGTGTAAATAAAATAAAATAAATTATTGTAACACAGTTCTCCAAAGTGAACTTTGGGGATGTTGCAATACTTATGGCCAGTGAGTGTACTATCCTCACTAAATAACTTTTGCATTAAGTATGGTGTTGTTCCTAAACATTTTCAGGAGGGTACACTTGTCCCTATTCTTAAAAAGTCAATATTGAATCATTTTGAAGCTACAGAATTATAGATCAATTATTGTCTCTAATACCCTCTTTAAGATTTTTAAGTTGTGTCTGCTTGAATCATGTTCCAATTTCGAATTAGACCCATCTCAATGTAAGTGGCCGTAGCACCACAATGGCTGCCGCTACTGTTAATGATGTGTTTAATTATTGTAACAACCAAGGTTCAAATGTGTATGCTTGCTCGTTAGATGCTGAGGGCGCTTTTGATCAAATTCCACATGTTATAATTTTTCAGAAATTGGGAAAAGTTATTAGTGATGATTGGTGGCGTTGTATGTATGTTTGGTATACTAACATTATTGTTAATATTAAGTGGAACAATGAGATAGGGAAACCAATTCATATTCGCAAAGGTACTAGACAGGGTGGTCTTTCATCTCCCTTTATTTTTAATATTTTTTACAAAGATCTTGTTTTCGGTCTGAACGATCTTGACTGCGGTGTTGTTATTGCAAATTCTAAGTTTAATGTGTTCTGTTATGCGGATGATTTACTCCTTATAAGTTTAACAGTCACTGGTCTTCAAAGGCTTATAGATTGCGCTAATGATTATATTGTATCTCACGGTCTTCGTTTTAAGTCAATAAAAACATCATGTACCGTTTTTGGCAAATACACTATGACTCTTTTACGTATTTGGGAGTAACACTTTGTAGTAATCTAAAGAGTAAATTGCATATTGATGAGCGTATCCGCAAATGTCACAGAGCATTCTTTTCATTACAGAGTGCTGGCATGTGTAAACAGGGTTCTTGCACAGAAGTAAAACTGCTTGTTTGGAATACAGTATTAGTATATATACTTGTTTATGGTTGTGAGTGCATCAATACTGTAACGAAATGTTAGCCTTGGTGCTTGTGTGTTGGGCGCGCCATAGTGCTTAGGCGCGCCATAGTAGCAGCGCATGCGCCGTAGGTCGGGCATGTGTTGCGTGCGTGTGGGTGCCGGTGTAACGGTCTCAGCTATCCGGCGTGCTAGGCTATCCGGATGACCAAATATGGTAAAATTACGTCATGCTATGTCTGCGCACAGCATACGAAAGTAGTCCATTTTAGTGCCGTGCTGAGTCGTGTACATGTATACGTACGGGAAGTACATACATACACACACTTGCTGGAACTGTCATGGCGGCCTCCACGAGCAGTGAACGTGCGGATCGTTTCACCAAATTTCGTGAGAAGATCACAAACATTATCCGTTACTTAAATAGCGGGTTGTATCATGGAGGATTCCTTCCTCCATGGTTGTATGTAGCAGGGTCATATGGAGAAGTTGTTTCATTTTTCTGTTTGTGCTGTCTGCGCGAGGGCGCTATAATATGTAAATTACATTGCACGACGTACGTCCGTGTGGCTTCTGCGCATGCTGCCTGCATTATTGCTGCTGTGTGTACGTGTGTGGTGGGTGAGTTTGTGCATGTGGTGGATACATGTACCCCAATTATTTTTGAGTTTCAATCAATACTTTTAATGTAGAATTACACTTGAGTTAAATATAACCACAAATTCAGTTTGTAACAATGTATATAATCCTCCGGCTTTATGTTCTAACGAGTGTTTTTTTTAAATATAAAACTATGTATACCCTACTCCAAATAATGGTTTCGTCCGCACTAGCTCATCATTATTCAAGACCTGTTTTCCCGATTAGAGATTTGACAGCATTTTTGATTGGATGGGTACTGTGGGTAATTTTCTGAAATCAGACAATCTAACCTGTGGGAATGATTCTACTATAACTAAAAACAATTTCTGTGACTGTTCTTGGGACGATGTCAACGAATGGGCTAAATATAGATTTCCAAACGTGAGGGGTTTACCAGTGCATTTTCTATGTGCGGTTAATTTTGACGACCTAATTTGGTTCAAGTACGGTGGGTAAAGTTTCAAATACCGTATAAAAAGTTGTATCAAATGAAAAAGTAATGTTTTCTCTTTTAAATATTGGCGGTGGTCCTGCAGAAAATGTTTACTAGTTTTTTTACGAGGTTTCTAAAAAATCCGCTATTGTTTAATCATTGCAGCGGAGATCTCGACTATAGAGGGCGCTCGCATATGAGACAAAACTTCTCCATATGTGACGGATGTTCAGAAGAGGGTGGTTCGTTGCCAAGCCAAGAATTACTCTTATGATGAGGCCAGTAAGTAAGTACACGTCATCCTGACCACTGTCTGACCATGCTGATGCTGACAAGCGACAGTGACATTCCCACTGCACTGTCTCAGTGTCTGTCATTGTCTGTCTGTGTAGAGGCGTATTAGGCCTACTATTAAGGTAGTTGAGGCGATTGGAATAACGTGTGATGTGCCATTGAATGTGTCATATCTGAATGAGGTTTTACTCAACAGGCTGACCACCATAGCCTAACTCAATGTCACGTTGCCTATTTAATACTTAAAAAAAAATATAACTATAAGTATGACTTAAAAGGTATATTGCAAATAGCGCTAAAGCAACTGCCGTAAAGCATACTGGGATACAATTTGGGGCATCTGATTGGAGGGGCTTGCGTGACGTCAACAATATTTTGTTTGTTTGCACGGCACGCAGTGGCGCTGTTGCGCCCACAGACATCCCATGATTCCTTGCAGCCGCTAGTATTAGCGATAAACCTTATAGTCTTATTATCTTACATGTAGATTTGTAACCTCCATGTCTGTCTGACTGTGTTGAAGGTTACGATCATCGCAAGGGGGGTGGTCATATGTGGCCTTTTGTGCTTCTTTTGGAGGCCATTTTTTTGGTAACTTTTTTTTTCAATTTCTTGTGTTATCTGTAATTTATCTACATTGTCAAATATTATCTCCGTTTTACATGTTTGTTTATGTTTATTTACAGTTTGCAGAGCAGCTTCTCAGTGGTATTTCTCCATCCATACTTCGCCATTGCCATGTACAAGACTTTAGATTCTATGTTGGAGCACGATTTCTTTCACAAAAATAATATTTCACTCATGTTTTCCTTTGTTTTCCTACAGATTTTTTATTTTTTGTATTGGGGGTTTCGGGGGTTTTATTATTATTATATTATTATTGTTATTGTTATTGTTATTATTGTTATTGTTATTATTGTCATTGTTATTGTTATTGTTATTGTAATTATAAGTATAACTAGATATAAGTTTTTGTCACAACAAAAACTAGGTGTTCGGTTGAAGTTATAATGATGACGTCATCAATTCGAAGTGTTGGAGAAAGTCAAATGTTAACGTCTGTTGAAGTTCTCGCGAGAAGTTTATTTGAATACAATACAATACTGAATTTAGAAATTATTTTAATATTAAACTTTGACTTCCGGTTTGGACAGGAAGTAAGGTCAAATTGGGGTCACCTTTTTGTAAATATTTTTGCCAATAAAAGATCTGTATAATGGTAAAAGAATTGTGAATTTACCTCTTGTGGTTGTTGAGATATGATTTTTTAAAATATTAAACTTTGATTTATCGTAATTCGATATCTGATGACCTCATCATGACGTCACAAATTCTTGTCACAAATTCTGTTTCATCTACGTGTTAAGTTCTAAGTATATGCCAAGTTCATGTGAAGTTTGCAAGTATGTTTTTTTTGTAGACAATCTATCCGGAGAAGGAGAAAAAAAAACCGAACAAAAACAATAGGTGTTTCGGGTGCATACCCGAACACCTAATTATTATTAGTATTATTATTATAATTATTAAGTGGAAAAGTCACAAGACTGTAACCTCATATTAAAACGGTGTAAAATGTGAAACATTACGTCACTGGACATAATCAATAAATGGGTCTGTATACATTTCATTCAGGACTTTTTCGTTTAAAAGGCAAATTCAATGCCATTTTGATTATTTTATTTTATTTATTTTATTTTATTTTATTTTATTTTATTTTATTTTATTTTATTTTATTTTATTTTATTTTATTTTATTTTATTTTATTTTATTTTATTTTATTTTATTTTATTTCAATTTATTTAATTTTATTTATTAAATTTAATAAACAAAATTTTAATAAATAAAATAAATAAAATAAAATGGACAACAAATTAAATTAAATTAAAATAAATTTAATTTATTTTATTTTATTTATTTTATTTATTAAATGTTATTTTATCAAATGTTATTTTATCAAATGTTATTTTATTTATATTTTATTAAATTTATTTTATTAAATTATTATATTTTCATTTTATTGTATTTTTTTATTTTAGTTTATTTTATTATATTTTATTTCTGTTTTATTTTATTTTATTCTATTCTATTTCTCAGTAGAATTGCCCACATACATCATTCAGGGACAGTGCAATAGACACCTTGTAGTGCTCACTGTTGGTTGTCAAATTACTCTATCCAATGAGGTGTACATGTACAGCTTCTTCTACTTCTACCTTTGAAAATACCCCTGTATTAGGGAACTCTTTGTTTCACGAAAAGTATAAGGGAAACAAATACACTGTATAAATAAATTTTAACTCAATAATTTAATTATTTTACTGCTAATGTTGATATTGTCCATGCAAAACTACTTGATACGAAATGTTGGTGTTGTCCATGCAAAACTGTACTTGATATGAAATAAAACTTTATTGTTCTATGTAACTTCACTTGTTGTAATCTGCCATTTGATACAATGTTTTCTGTGTTTAGGCTATTTGTGCTTTATTTTCACTGTTTTTTCTGCAGCATTTTATATTTTAACTTAACAACGATGAAATGCCATGATTATTATTATTTAAAAGAAAAAGCCAAGAACAGTCACGTCAGATTATACTTTGTACGTTTTACTTATTTGTCACATAAAAAATACAACCAAAAAAGAGGGCTTGTACGAGGAATTTATCCATTATTGTGTTTACAAGGGATTTTGAAAAAGTGTAACCTGCGTAAATTTGAATTTGTACCCATGAACACGTAAAAAGATGGGCCAAGAGAATAACCTTAAAATTAATGGGACCATAGAGAACTCGCGAGGGCAGGCACGCGGAATTGTCCGATGTTGTAACCCGGATATATGAGCACGCCGGAATACTGAGACCATGACTACAGCGTGCTGAAATGCCCGGCTACGTCATCCGGATAGCTGAGCACGCTGGATAGCTGAGACCGTGACACCGGAAAGTAGTGATGAAGGTGCGGCGCTCAAAAACTTCCATTGTTAGCACCCTAATACATTGACAAAAGAGAGTTTCTGCGGTTATGACGGCCGTCTGGCTGTGTCGGCTAGTCCTTTGTTAACAAAGTTATTCACTTAAATTGCCAAGTTTGAACGGTAATTGAACTGTGAAGTACATGTATGTTTCCAGTACGAGTGTAAATTTACACGTACACGAAACAAAAATACCCTCACTTAAATACCATTATTATGTGTTTTCCAAATACATTTTTCAGTTGTTTGAATAAAATAAATATTACCGTGACGGTTAATGTGATGACGTGACGTTTAATGTGAGGTGGTTCCCTCCATGGCATTTATGGCAAACGTTAGAATGACGATTTGAACAGACAGAATTGTACTTATACCACAGAACCAATGCCTGGGGGATCACCTAAAATTATGGCTCCCATGCAACCTTTTCCATCTCCTTCATGAGGGTATCAGACTATTATGTATAAGGCGAGTACAAAGCTCTTAGTCTAATACCCCAACCCCACAGACGAAACGCGAATGCACTCGTCAAAATATTTCACAATATAAAAGAAGGGCTTCCAATCAATAACAGCACGTTGGCTTGACTGGGGGTGGTCTCCTTCACACTAATTGTACACAGAATGTACATGCACTGATTCCATGTGTTGTTGGCATGTGGTGAAGTAGCGTCTGCGTTGTAGCTGGACAAGCGGTCATAAACTCTGAAAAAAGCCAAGGCATTTTTAGAGCCAAAATTACCACACCAGCAAGAGTGATTACAAGCTCAGAAATAATGTAAAAAATGAGCAATTTTATGTTTATTTATTTACTTTTTTTTTTACATTTTACTTTCGGGACATTTTTCATCAGAGGAAGAAAAAAAGGGGGAAACAAACAAAAACAAAAAACAACTAGAAATTCAGAGTTTGTGAACAAACTCAAGGTGTTCGGAAGTGACGGTAATTGATGTCCTCATCAATTGGGATCATTGTTAAAATGTGACTTAAGATTGTTTTCAAAAGTAAGTTGCCTTACTCATTTCAAAGAAATAGCTTTTCGGTATTGGCTTTTTCAACAGCCCTTTCCATTCGTACAAAAATGACACTGCAGTATTAAGTTAATACGATCTATGGTTTTAGAAATATTGTAGCGCATCCGTTATTGGCTTAAACGCCCAACCACACATCTATAAAATATATTTTATCCTGCAAGAGCTTTAGCCTGTGACACCGCAAACGTCCCCGTGAAGACCGCCAGCTGTTTTCCAGTAGATAACGATCTCAGTCTCTGCGGTTTGTAAACAATGGGCCCCAGAACCACGAGTGTCTGGTGTGTGTTAAGTCAATGGGATTTTGGCCCAGAAAAGGAATTTTGAAGAAAACAAACAAATCAAAACTTTGACCTTCCGGTTCGACAGGAAGCAAATGTCAGACGATTTTGACGTTAACTTTTCAAATGTTGCCTAAGCCTTGATCTATCAGATCCCAGATTATGAACATCATAGCTTTAGTATATTTTGATATACAGTCGATAGCAAATGGTCATTTTTAAAACTTAAATGGCTTGTAATTTGATACCTGATGACGTTACGTAACAACTTCTAGATTCATCTACATGATAAGGTCTTTATATGTGTGAAGTTTCAAGGTTGTGTGAAATTGTTAACTTGCACTTTCGATGTAGAGAAGAGTTAAGGAGAAGAAGAAGAAGAAGAAGTAAAAAAAAATAAAAAAAAGGAACAATAACAATAGTTGTTCGGCTGAAAAGCCGAACACCTAAAAAATGTTCGTAAGAATCCGTAAAACAATACAATGTAAGTAACTTTAAGAAAAGCTTGTTATAAACGTCCTGACCTGGGCCTTTTTTAATATTTTTTAAAATTTTTATTTACTGTCAGTCACCCCAAACAAGGCCAAAAAGCCACTAGAGTGTAAGGGGTTACATTTGCGATAACATCCACCATTTAAGCAAGATTGCATTTGTTGATATTTTTCTTAAACTTAATTAGATCGTAAGTTGGTGGAAAACAATCAGCAGGAAGGTCGTTCCATTGTAATGCTGTTCTAGGGAAGAAGCTATCCAAATGGAACTTACTCTTGATTTTGGGGAGTCGAAGATAGTGAGGGTGTTCACCTGCTTGTTTAGCAAAACGAGTAACACGAGAGAAATCCCTGCGCTTAGGAACCAACTCATGTAGCTCATCAGCAGAACAATCCCCGTAGTAATAACGGTAGAACAGTGAAAGGCTGGCTACATTCCTACGATGTGAGAGAGGTTGAAGGGAGGAAAAAAGCTCCTCACCAACTAGTCCCTTGATGCGGTGTTGCAGTCTATCAAGAACAGATAGTGATGCTTTGGAGGCACCTGTCCAGATGTGGGCACAATATTCCATCCTGGGCCTGACTTGACATTTGCAGAGGTAGAGGATGGCCTCAGGGGTCAGTATTTTGCTTGACCGATAGAAGGATCCTATCATCTTGGAGACTTGTTTCCCCACCTCTGAGATGTAAGAATTCCATTTGAGATCAGTTGTGATCTTCAGGCTGAGCAGTCTGTCCAGGCTTGACTGTTCATTTATCATTTCACCCTTCATGAAGATGGGTGGATATGCTTGGACAGATCGTTGATGATTAACAGACAGAAGTTTAGTCTTGGTGGCATTGAAATTTACCAGCCAACCTTCACCCCACGACATGATTTGAGATAGATCAGAACTCAGATTAGCAGCCAGGTCCACATGAGAAAGGTTTTTGTGTGTGTGGTTGTAAACTGTTGTGTCATCTGCAAATATGTCAATGAATGACAACAACACATGATCTGGTAGGTCATTTATGAATATTAGAAACAGTGTCGGACCAAGTACCAAACCCTGGGGAACACCAGCAAAGTGTGTGTGTCGGATGATTGACCATTCAGAACGACCTTCATGGAACGACCTGTGAGGAATGATTTGATAACCCTAAACACCCTACCAGCAATTCCATAGGCCTGGAGTTTACGCAGGAGTCCCTTATGCCAGACTCTGTCAAATGCCTTGGAGATGTCCAGGGCAATGAGACGGGTAGAAAATGACTGATCAAGGGCACTACTAATGCGATCTGTAATGACTGTCAGGACATCGGCCGTAGACCTGGATGATCGAAAACCATACTGCTTATCACTGAGTAACTTACAGTCATCAAGATGTTTTTGATCCGTTTATTTACTAGTGCCTCAAAAACCTTGCTTACGATAGGCAGAAGGCTTATCGGTCTATACTTGCCAGGATCGCATTTCTCTCCGGTATTTTTATAAACTGGACAAACAGATGACTTCTTCCAGGAAGAAGGGAAACACTTCTCCTTAACGCAGCGATTGAAAAGCTTAGCCAAGATAGGTGATAGCTCTGGCAAGAGGTTTTTTAGCACAATCACCGGCATTTCATCTGGACCTGTGGCTTTTGACACAGATAATGAAGAGACTACTGATTTTACTTGCTTCACAGTTATTTTCATCCGAGATAGAACAACTTCTGTCCGAGAGAAACTCAGGTAATGGGTGATTGGAATCATCCTTGATCCGTGATCCGTGATCGTGTGAGTCATCAAGTTCTTTTGAACAAATTACATAAATATGGTGTTTGTGGTTCAATGTTGGACTGGTTCAAGTCTTATCTTACAAAGGTCTCACCGGTTCAGTTTATGGGATCATCATCTGACTGGGCTTCAGTTCATTCTGGTGTGCCACAGGGATCTGTTCTACTTTTCAAAATTTTTGCTTTTGATTTGCCATTTTGTGTTCAATCGAATCTTCGTCAATATGCAGATGACACTGTTTTGTATAGTCATTATAACTCATAATGATGAAGTGGCACTCCAGAATGACCTGCAGCACATAGACACCCGGTGTATTAACTTAAACTGTATGGCTTTAAACCCAAATAAATGTAAGCTAATGACTGTGACCCGTTCTAGAAATCCTGCTAAACCACTGTATAATATTGGTGATTACACTTTAGAAAATGTTGATAACTACAAATACCTTGGTGTTATTATTTCTAGGGACTTAAGCTGGAAAACCCATATTAACACTGTTCCTTCCAAGCCACTAGGCTAAATGGATTTATTGGTATAGTAGTTAAAACTAGGGACCCTAGTGATTTACTATATGTGAAGTTTTATCTTTCACATATTCCTTAGTTTTCACATATTTGTCAACAGTACACAGGCTTGTTCACTCAAACAAATGCTTCTAGTGAATATTATGATATGAAATTATAGCAAAAACATATTTCATCAGTGGTGTATTTAGGATTAATTTGTAATGGTAGGGAGGAAGGGAAGAGTGATTTTGGAGGCAGTTTACAGGCAATTAAATGTTATTTTCCTTGGAGAGCACATTTCTGTGTTCACCAAGCCGTATTTATCAATCATACATACACGGTCTATTTTTGTTACAATAATCGAACAGGAAGGTGTAAAAGGCCATGTCACAAAACCTCTGTAGAATGCGAATTAAAAACATGTACATGTATACCTGTCAGAGTTGTGGTACTCGTACTCATGAAAAGTACATGTACTCAACTGCAACTCTGATATCTCTATACATGTGCGTATTGAAGTTCACACAGCATATCAGACTTTATGGTTCCTTGTTGTCAAAGACCATTATGCAGGTTGTTTGTTAAAACCAGACATATTCAAAGTTACAACCAAACATCAGTTGCAGTTTGAAAGTCAACTATGTTTTTGCAAATCATCCCGAGCGTAACCCTCATTTAAATGTGTATGGCAGATCGTGTCGCTATCCATAATAGCAATCTACTGCAGAAATGGTTAGGGATGAGAAAGGGCTACATTAACTGGGCCAGTTCCAAGTCTCTGTGCAAGCCAGAACTGGGCCAGTTCCATTTGCCGGCACCGAGGGAAAACGTTAATTAATAACTAATTCGTCGGGAAAACGAAATTTTGTAGGGAAAATTTTATACTAAGTATGTCGGGATAATGTAGGGGAAATGCGCATGCGTGGTGGGGGAAAACAGCAAATCAAGAGTGGCAGCCCTGCTACGAGGTGTGTCAGAGTCCGTATAACTTTGTGATCCAATGGCCAGCAGTTGAAGTTGATCCATTCTTCAAAGGAGTTAATGTATGTTTCAAATTAAATTATATGGACCTATCCTATCTGTGGCAGTCTGTACCTTCATGGGAATTGTTTTTTTCAGGACCTTAAGTCACATCTAGGTCTTTCTAGGTATTTTTTTTTAACATGTTAGAATAATGATTGTACTGAGGAATTATTTTTTTTGACTGGACCCAAAAATCCTCATAAGTGTAGTTATTAAACAATATATATATGTTGGGTGATTTAGTAAAGTGTATGTTGCCGACTGTGAATCCCTGAGAGTTGGGCCATGTAAACATACCCAATCTTCATTGCATAGGCATGTTAGTATTGGTATACATTTTGCCAGATTACTCAATTAAAGTTCCTATGTATTTTTATGCAAGCATTGGCATAGTTCAACCCAAGCACTGACCATCAATCCCATAAACACAAGTTGGTGTAAAGATATTAAAGAGACAATATTGTCACAATCAGAGCAGACTTTCTACAGGGCATGGAATCGGTGTCTTAGTTTAATATGAACACAGTAACTGAAAAATACTGGCTCATTTATGCAGCAGCAACGCGAATACATTATGACCTTACCACGTGAGTATTATTTTCAGTCACTGAGTTAATCTAAAACTTGAACTCTGATTCCATGCCCTGTTGATCGTGACAATATTGCCACCTTTAAACAATAACTTTAAAATAACTATTTATGAACATGTATTTTCAACAGTTAAAGAGAAATAAATACATAAATAACAATCAGATGATCAAATTACAATGTGTTATCCTTCAAGGCCATTCTAACAAGGTAAGCATGTGTTCCTTATAGAAAGATGTACTTATTTATGGCAATTTTCTATGGAAATTTAACAGTTTATAGGGTTATGATTCAGCTAAATGTTACATAAAAAACAAGAAATTTGTTTTATTTGATTGCTTGCCAGAGATAAGGCTTCTTAAAACCCTTGGTGAAGCCAAGGGGAGTACGCGTGAGGCACTAATTACTATTTATTTTTAAATTACAATTTTTTTTTTTTAGTCAATTGAGCTGAATTATTTTATGAACTATCACTGACCCTTCCTAAAAAGAGTGGCTAAACAGTTCTTACCCTAGAGTTCATCCCCGGGTTAGGGCAACCCTTACAAATAATGGTCTCTGCCAACAGCCATAGACTTGTGTACAAAAACATGATACCATTGTGTATAGCCACTTGCTATATCTATATCAATGGCCCTGGGACTAAATGCAAACAACATCTGTTTGTAGGCATACCTGACCCAGAAATACCCCCAGGGTAATGACTAGGTGGCCTAGTTTGTGTTTTTTTTTTCACCCTGTGGCTGTTATGTGTCAGTGCTTGTATTGCAGCGCAATACTGATTTCAACGTTTACATGGTTGCAATGGCTGTACTTCAAAAGAAAACCTGTCTGTCTATGGCTGTTTGGTGTATGGATTGTAGTAGATGTGGGAGTGTTGGCTTGGGGTGGGTGTATGGATTGTAGTAGATGTGGGAGTGTTGGCTTGGGGTGGTAGGGGGGGGTGGGGGGTATAATAGTTGTGGTTTACTCTTGTAGTGTTGTAGTGGCCTAATCAAACAGTAAATAGACACCTGCTGAGTGGTTTGGGGATGGCAGTTCGCATAGGGTTGGGGGCGCGGATTTCGACATGTACTATTTTTGGCAAATCTAGTGGGTGTAAATTGCCAGAATGTTCAAATCTTTGGTGTGTGTGTCCAGGGAACTTCTATTCTTCTGTTCAGACCATTAGAAAAAGATTTGTGCCCCCAAACACAGTCATTTACCCCCCAACATAAAACGCCTTCCGCGTGCGCCCCTTCGTGCATCCGTGTAAATTTGTTTAATCGGAAACTCCGAGGGTTATGGAAGACATGCTTATCTCATTAGACCCGGAATCTGGGTCAACATTAATCTGAGCCGCGAGTCCAGGTTGGATATAACCAACCCTTTCCAGGTGAGAATGACCCAGAAAGTTGGATCAGATTATTTGACTTGTTTTCCGGGTCAAATAATCTGACCCAACTTTTTGGGTCATTCTGACCCGGAAAGTGTCGGGCATCTCCAACCGGAGTATGGGTCAAATCTGACCCGGGAGTTTTTAGAGTGTGTTGGCTCAATGTTGGCTCGATGCTGGTTCAAAGTCAATGATACAAAGGCCCAACATTGGTCCAATGTTGGACTATGTTGGCTCAATGTTGGCTCGATGCTGGTTCAAAGTCAATGATACAAAGACCCAATGTTGGTCCAATGTTGGAATATGTTGGCTCAATGTTGGCTCGATGTTGGATCAAAGTTAATGATACAATGGCCCAACCGTTGGTCCAATGTTGGCTCAATGTTGGCTCAATGTTGGTTAAAAGTTAATGATACAAAGGGCCAACGTTAATCCAATGTTGGAATGAGTTGACTCAACGTTGGCTCAATATTGGCTTAAAGGTAACGATACAAAGGCCCAACATTGGCCCAATCGTTGGGCCAATGTTTACGTTGGGCCAACGTTGGGCCAACTTTTACATTGGCCCACTGTAATGCCGATGAGCAAAATTACGTTGGGCCAACGTTTGACAGCCAACGTTGGCCCAATGAAACCGTTCCGTTGGCCCTACGTTGGGCCAATGTTGTGATGTTATCTGGGATAGCGATTGGGGGCACTGATCGCCGCAGCCACAGCCAGAGAAAACGAGAACGAAGACGATGTAGATTTCCAAGGTCGACTGCCTAATACAGCATGGTAAATCCCCAAAGTCATTGAAAAACCGAGACAACAAACACATGCATGGAAATATCACTGGTTATTATTGTTATAGTGAGAAGTACTCTACGAAATGTTGGATGGTCCAAGCATGGTCCAAGCAATTCATATTGTGTATGTGATATGTTTGCACTGTACATGTACCATATATGTACATACTGTTGCATTCCCCACTTTGTGGGTCAACAAAATAATAGTCGGACACAAACTTTGTTGTGACAATCTCAATCAATGGGGTTGGTTTATTATTAACATCACTATTTAACAATGGCACTAGTAACATGTATGACAGGAGTGGTAGCGTATAGGTACATGTCAATAGTTAAACTTATATATACTTGTGCTAAGTTCCGAATAGGGTGTACGAATACCAACTATTGGGTACAGTCAGTGGGGACCATCGTTCGTTCATGCGGCTTGTCACTCGGCATACGGTACGGGCACTGCTATACCGAGAGACGGGCGGCTGGTCGGTCTCTACGACGGGGACCACCGGGGCTTGACTACACGGGGTGTCTGGACGGGGCCAGAGTGTGTATCAGACCGTATTAGCTACATGTAGGCGAACCAATGGCCATATCGACGCCCTGCACCATTGGTTTAACGAACGAGGCTCTGGACCGTAATAGTTCGGTATATCGCACTGTCATGGATCGAGTCGCACAGATATCATTCGGAATCGCACTACCCCGAGATCAGGAAATCTTGGGGATTATATAGAAATCTGGGGCCTAGGAATAAATAAAACATAAGCCTAATTTAGCGTCTTAGCCAATGAGAAGCTTGGCTTCCGCGTCTAAGGGTAGAAACGTGTGCAAAATAATGACATACAACAGGTCCTTGTTCCATATAAGGAAAGGTATTTGACGAAAGTGAAGTGATCGACAACTTAGAAAGGAGGGCGTGTTCAAGGGGAAAAATGCTTACTGGGGTGCTAAGCTATTTGCTTGGATGCTAAGCTATTACTGCATGAGGGGAAACAGCGGCTGTGCTTGGGTTAGGGAGCACTACACGCGGGCCACGGCTAATGACTGAGCGGGTCAGTCACGGTGACTGTTTGGCCGTGGTTCACACCACGAACCGTGTTCGGTGTGAAGGGTGGACTCGAGGAAAGTATTCGGAAAATAGACTAAGTCCAAAGGACGGCTCCAAGCCACGTGGCGGGAGGGTGTGGCACGCACGCAAGGCTCTCGCTGGTGTTGCATTATGCATTGCGTTAGCGCTGGATATGCATGAGCAAAAGTAGCGTCCTTGTATGAATTGCATATTCATAGCGGACAATCGAGGGTCCGGGGAAACAACCCTGGGACTTAGACTGCTTGAAATTGCATCGTAAGCAAAATATTGGAAGTGGAAGAAGTGAACTATAAGGGGTGCTAATATTTATCAAAATCAAAGGGTAAGATTCGTAACAATACCATGTGTATTAAAAAAAATTAAATAAAGTACCACCTCAACAACAATAGTTCTCATGAGCTTTCTCATTAATTTTGGGCAAAACAATGATTATAATTAAACTAATGGTATCATGTCAACTCGTACCCAAGTGAACTCGTACCCAGGTCAACTCGTACCCGAATGAACTCATACCCAGGTCAACTTGTACCAAGTGAACTCATACCCAGGTCAACTCGTATCCAGGTCAACCCAGAAAGACAAGTGAACTGTGGATATACGGTTGAAATGGAACAAGAATTCAATAAATAAAAAAAAAGTGAAATGGGAGATACGAAAAAAGAAATTCCTATGAAAAGAATAATAAGTACTGCTTATTAAATTGTTTTCTAAGCAAAACGTTGGTTTTGCGCATTCAACCCGACGTCACCCACCATGCGATGCAGGGAACAGGGAGGGGGGGGGCCTAAAGTTACCGCTGTGGTTTTACTTTACCTCCACCCTCCATGATTTTTTAACCCAAGGTTTCCATTTTGAAGTCTTAAATATTTTCAGTCACTGAGTTCATCTAAAACTAGTACTCCAATTCCATGCCCTGTTGATCGTGACGATATTATCTCAGGATGTTTGTTTTCATAACCAACTGTACTTAAAAATAAGATTTTAGATAAAATAATTATATTTCTCAATCTCTATGTGAGTACGTCGTAATAAGCAATGTGTACACCCCTTTAAATTAGTCATACAAGTAGAGATATTGTTGGTGCTCATCGTCAGTATTTGTCAGTATCAATATCCAATTTAGGTACAGACGACAGCTGGTCGTCCATTTGTTAACTTTATGTTTTAAAGTTTTTTTAATATACCAGCGCTTCCTTTACTCCATTTAAACACAATAATCTTTGTCAAAATTATCAGCCAGGATGCAAACGTTTTTGGCACGCAAGAACTGCTACTTGTACAATCAATCTGACTCATTAATAAAACATCTCTTCAGAAAGAATAGGACCTTTATGTGTTTTGACAACATATTTAATGTTTTCCTTGTAATTAAAAAGTGGTTTCATTATTTGTGAACTTTCTGTAGTATGCTTCATTCGTTACAAATTTTCAGTTCATAAAATTCAGACATTATTGCTTTTTTCCATCTTTGCACATAATCCAAGTTGAATGGCTGCATATTTGAACATTTTAATAAATGTATAATTTATGTACATTTGTTGTATCCATTTGCGTACTAACATCTTGTATCCAGACAGACACAGAATAATAAGGGACCTACGCACGTATAGAGAAAACGTATAATTTTGCTTGGCAGTCTGACTATACAGGCAGTATACACATTTGGAAAAATATTAGGAAATGCATGCATACTTTATACAAAGAAATATGTACATGTGTAATGTTGCGTAGTTCAAGTGGCAGTATCGTTACTGACTGATTATTTCAGTCACTGAGTTCATCTAAAACTAGCACTCCAATTCCATGCCCTGTTGATCGTGACGATATTATCTCAGGATGTTTGTTTTCATAACAAACTGTACTTAAAAATAAGATTTTAGATAAAATAATTATATTTCTCAATCTCTATGTGAGTACGTAGTAATAAGCAATGTGTACACCCCTTTAAATTAGTCATACAAGTAGAGATATTGTTGGTGCTCATCGTCAGTATTTGTCAGTATCAATATCCAATTTAGGTACAGACGACAGCTGGTCGTCCATTTGTTAACATGTTTTTAAAGTTTTTTTTAGCAATACCAGCGCTTCCTTTACTCCATTTAAACACAATAATCTTTGTCAAAATTATCAGCCAGGATGCAAAACGTTTTTGGCACGCAAGAACTGCTACTTGTACAATCAATCTGACTCATTAATAAAACATCTCTTCAGAAAGAATAGGACCTTTTATGTGTTTTGACAACATATTTAATGTTTTCCCTTGTAATTAAAAAAGTGGTTTCATTATTTGTGAACTTTCTGTAGTATGCTTCATTCGTTACAAATTTTCAGTTCATAAAATTCAGACATTATTGCTTTTTTCCATCTTTGCACATAATCCAAGTTGAATGGCTGCATATTTGAAAATTTTAATAAATGTATAATTTATGTACATATGTTGTATTCCATTTGCGTACTAACATCTTGTATCCAGACAGACAAAGAATAAGGCCAAAAAAATGTTTTGTTGAGTTGCACTCCAGTGAAAATATTTGAAGGGGTCGGTCGGTCGGGATTTTTAGCTGTTTCGCAGCGAAGCGCAGCGAAATAGCTGTTGTTTTTGTTAAAGTTTTTTCTTTCTTTTTAGCTGTTTCGCAGCGAAGCGCAGCGAAACAGCTGTTGTTTTTGTTAGTTTTTTTTTTTCCTTTTTTTTTTTTCTTTTCTTTTTCAGCGCTTTCCGTACCGGAAGTGCATTGCAATAACACATGTTTCATTCTGAACGCCTTTTTGCAGTGTTCCATAAATGCGATTGCAATGAAACTTAAGTGGACCAAAACAATAGTGCAATAGTGTGCATATTGCAATGACGTCATAATTACGTCATCAGGTGTCAAGTTACACTAAATCAAAGATTAATAATGAAAAACATTAAAAAATTAATAACTCCTGAACCACATATGCTATCAATTTCATCTATGTGGCATATTGTAGGTCGTTACCCACTCCGTATTTCGTGCACAGATATGACCCCATTTTGACCTTAGCTTCCGGTCCAAACCGGAAGTTCAAGTTTAAAGAGCTCTACAGCCAATATGATAAAAAATAATGCTATGATTTCTGTGTATGTAATCATCAGTAGGGCGTACTCTTTTGGATAGTAGGTTTGATGACGTCATCATATGCAAGAGCGCCCTCTAGCGACAGGTTTAAAAAGACGTTATTTTCACTTGTACACTTGCCAATGTCACATTACCACAATTGATATGTCATATTGTAGCTTATGAATCAACTTAAATATCAAAACAAATTACGTCATAATGACATCATCAGGTGTCAAGTTACACTAAATCAAAAATTAATAATGAAAAAACATTAAAAAATTAATAACTCCTGAACCACATAAGCTATCAATTTCATCTATGTGGCATATTGTAGGTCGTTATCCACTCCGTATTTCGTGCACAGATATGACCCCATTTTGACCTAAGCTTCCGGTCCAAACCGGAAGTTCAAGTTTAAAGAGCTGTACAGCCAATATGATAAAAAATAATGCTATGATTTCTGTGTATGTAATCATCAGTAGGGTGGACTCTTTTGGATAGTAGGTTTGATGACGTCATCATATGCAAGAGCACCCTCCAGCGACAGGTTTAAAAAGACGTTATTTTCACTTGTACACTTGCTAATGTTACATTACCACAAATGATATGACATATTGTAGCTTATGAATCAACTTAAATATCAAAATAAATTACGTCATTATGACGTCATCAGGTGTCAAGTTACACTAAGTTAAAGATTAATATTGAAAAACTATTTAAAAATGTATAACTTTTGAACCACAATAGCTATAATTATGATCTTTGAGCCATATTGTAGGTCCTTACCCACTTGACAATTCGTGCAAATATGACCTTATTGTGACGTTTGCTTCCGGTCGAAACCAGAAGTTCAAATATAGCAATGTTTATTAGAGCTCTACAGATACCGTGTGCTGCAGAGAGAAAACAATTACACACGGCTGGCTCCAAGTTTTGCATGAAATAGCGCCCTCTTCTGGTTGAAGATCGAGTTCTAATGGTGTTCGTCATTGGGAACAGATGAAGGCTAACACCGTCTTTGGTGGTGTTGCTGCATCCTGCAAACACATCTTCCGGCATTTTATTAGTTCCGAAACAAAAATCACGGAATAAATGAAATCGACGCTACGTGTGAAACGTTTGTATGTATATGGACATCATGTACACATCGGATCTTCCCGACCTTACGTCACATATCTTATGCAAATGAAGCTTCCACCATGGGGCGGGATTGCCTCCCCAAATACTTCAAACATTGTTTTAAAATACTTGTACTCAGAAATCAATGATTAAATAGACACAGGTGGGTCTCAAAAACAATATTTTATTACAAACGCCTTAAGTACACACACAATAAAGGATGTCAGTCCCCCTTTAAATTTTATATTAACAAATATCATAACTCAGTTACACTTTTGATTTTTACAAAATGTACATCATCAGAAGTAAGTCCTGTTTTGCATGGAATTGCCTTTTTGTTAAAGTGCACATATGGGAAGATGAAATTTAATTACATACATTTCAAGCAACTTTCTACTTTGACTGTGTGAAGTTATTTCTTTTTCAGAAGTATTGAACCCCCAGCTCAATGTTGAGTGATTGCATGCAGTCCCACTTTGTACGCACAGACCATAGAGGTAGGAATAGACAGCATAACATACACGCAATCCTCTACAACATTGAGCTGGGGGCGCGGGGGGTACGGTCGACCCGTCAGACCACACTAGGACCGAAGTCCAACTATTGACCGAAGCCAACGGATCGTAATAGGGCCGAAGCCCAACAAACAAATGCTTCCCACGGCCGGCCGGTGACCTCCGTGGGTTAGCGGATGAGCTGTAATGATGCAGTCGTAGCTAGAACGTCCCGTTTTTATAAGGCCTGACACAATGACTCTACAATGCATGCCACCTCTATCCAAATCATAACTAATGTAAAACTCTCCTAAAAAACTTTAACTACCATCCTCATACTAAATACAATTGTGAAAAATGTACTTTGTCCGGCCGTATTTTTTCCAATGTGTTATATCTTAGTAATTGTGTAAAAAAAAAGTGGCATGTGGTTATAATACATAAAGTTTTAGTTTATAGGGTTGGGCGGTCATACAACGATTAACCCTAGCGGATCACAAGTAAAGTGACCACCCCCGATACCTTCGAATGAATATAAGTTGATAAATAGTGGTGTTAAATCTTCTAGAATTCTTACGTTTATCGTGCTACGCGTGTTTACCTCCCGTTGTAACTGTTACCATTGTTTTATTTGACGATCGACCACTAAAGTAATAAGTAACAATATAATCATAACTTTATTTCTAATTATAGGGGTCGACCGTGCATGTTTTCATCAAATTGCGAAAACTTAACGCCATAACCCCAATTTAAAATTAGATATCTCCAATTGCAGATGTATACCTCTTAATTTGGCAAACCTTCATCGTGAAGGCGCATCATTGATAAATATAGCAACAAATTGTTTAAATGTCGACCGTCGACGGTCGACGGTCGACCGCATGGCGGCAAAACGTGATGCCGGCCGGGTGTCGTAATGTTTCACAATCTTCCAACTTAGCACCCTGCCAAATTGGACATGGCCAGTTGCAGCAGCTGAGAAAACACAAGAGTGTACTGCTAGTGATAAATGAGAAGGAAATAACAAAAGAAAATAATTGCATCTTTACTCTGGGTGTTATTCACGTGATTTATGAAATCGGGTATATATAAGTCACCATATACGTATGGTGTTCATTTGCAGGAGTGGCAACATCATGGACGGTGTACATTTACAGTTATTGGGGGAGGGCGCCGATACAGCAACGTTGTTAGAGCCGCTCAAAGTGGAAGTTAATGTGATAAAAAATAGCGAAACAGCTGGGTATTCGTTCACGAATACAATTGAGCTCTAGTTTTCTTTTTTTTCTTCTTTTTCTCCTTGGCTGTCATTTTAAGATTGAAATGCATTGGAACTGAAACCACATGTTTTTCATTTGTATACCTATCAGCAAGGAATTTTGCTTCAGAATAAAAGTATCCCAAGCATTTTTGTTGTACTTTTCTACGGTGGCCCACAACTGTCACGGCAAAAGCAAATTCCTCACGGCAAAAGCAAATTCCCCACGGCAAAATAATAATAATAATAATAATAATGTGTGGATTTATATAGCGCACGTATCCACCAACTAAGTGGTGCTCAAGGCGCATTATATTATTATCCCTGCTCATAAGGCTCATAAATCATTCCTGAAACCATCTCAGCTCCTGGGAGTATACAGCTCAGTGCTGCCATTTCTAGCGCATATAGAGCAAACCAACTCTGCCTTCACAGGTACCATTTAACCCCTGGGTGAGAAGCAATTATGATTAAGTGTCTTGCTCAAGGACACAAGTGTCACGGCCGTGATTCGAACCCACATTATGTTGCTAACACCAGAACTTGAATCCGGTAAGCTAGACCACTCGGCCACGACACCCCAGTGCAAATTCGTCACGGCAAAAGCAAATTCCCCACGGCAAAAGCAAATTCGTCACGGCAAAAACAAATTCCCCACGGCAAAAGCAAATTCGACACGGCAAAAGCAAATTCCCCACGGCAAAAGCAAATGCGTCACGGCAAAAGCAAATTCCCCACGGCAAAAGCAAATTCGACACGGCAATAGCAAAAGCAAATTCCCATTTATACGGGTTAAAGGTCAAATTTGGTCGCGGTGAACTATGGGATAGTTAAATGTGTAAAATGGTCAGCACACCCGGTGGTGTGGTTGATCCATAGAGTTATCTAATATAAGAACTAGAGCGCGCAGTCGCTGTCGTGTACGTTACGGAGCCGTGATGCCACTGTGGAGACACGGCCGCCATTTTCAAAGTGGGCAAAATGAATGTGAAATGCCCGGATGTGCCCACAAAATAGCGCGTTATGCTATGGTCTCTGAAAAACGGGGGGCCGTTTAAAGTTGATTTTTATGAATTATTTCGTTTGTTTTGACCTGAATGAAAGATAGTCGGTAACATTGATTAATTTACCGAATAAAATGGTAGAAAATGCATTTTAAAATTATAATTTCTCTTCGCCCAATTATCCCCGGTATGTAATACATGTACACTGGGTTAAAACACTTTGCCCGCGCTACTGTCGCTCACTATCCCAACAGTCACAGTAAAACCTATTTCCTGATTGTAAGTTACAAAGTACACCAAACATTGAGACACAGAGATCATTTGACATCTTCATCAAAATAAATATTCTTATTTATATTCAACAAATTTTGATAAAACAATCATTGTAGCAGGCCTGCATGCCCTTCCCTACCTGTGAATTTTTTTAAAGCAAAATGAATAAACATGTTATAAAATTAATTCATAAATCAATAAATAAAAAAAAAATTAAAATATACATTGGCAAAAATAAAGAATCCTGAAAAATGGGTAGTGGGACTGAGGGTTAGAAGGCCGAGGACAAAGCCCCTTAATATTTAATATTGTAGGATTAGGCCTACACACTGTCCATATCCCAACAAAGAAACTAGAGGTTTGGAAAAATACCGGATATTTCTTTCTTTCCTTGAGGAAAAGGGAGATTTGTAAAATAGGCCACTGAAAAATCACAGGCCTGTAAAAAAAACTTGTTGAAATAGTTTACAAAGTTTACAAAGTTGCCTATGGCGCAACATGAAAGTCATAAAAAGTCGTGAAGAGTTGGCGACTTACGTGTAGCGCCGTGTACTGGTACACAAAACGCTACTTTCCCATGATGCATTGAGAATGTCGAAAAGGTTTATTGAAAACTTCTCTCCTAAGGATAGAAATTAAAAACATTTTTGACGAAATGTCTCGGTCTTAAACCACTGTGCAATCGTTTTCCCGGTTCTGGATAGCTCTTAGTTTGCTTTAAATTGCAATAGTCCACGAACAATGACTGTTTCGGTCAAAATTAATACTGTCAGACTGTCTGGTCTCTGTGACTGTTAGGATGTGTAACAATTTTAGGAAAGAGTGCAGTATACGATCGCCACTGCACTCTTCCCCAATTTTAAACTCTTACTAGCCGTTTGGAAGCAAACTCAGTAAACTATCAATTGTTTTCTGAAGCGACATGGATTAACATGTTAAATAGATTTTTTAATTTGCAGCTATCCAGAACCGGAAAAAATACGGAACCGGGAAAACGACTGTCTTAGTGGGAATTACCCTTAGTGGCTAACGGTCAACATTCATACGTCTAGGAAAGGCCTAGGTTAAGCCTTAACAACATTTTACCCCTTTTTTGACCGATTTCCTTTAAATAAACACGTAACAAGTACATAGTAACATACCCCGTTCTCTTCAAACTCCTGTATCAGCTGTTCCAGACCCAACTGGCGTAAAATAACATCCATCTTTTTACTTTGTCTTTGAGACTTATTCGTCGTCGCGGGGAAAAAGGTGAGAGTACCTCTGAAGTCAAGTGACAGCGCCACCTATTGGCAAGCACTGGATAATTCAGTCAAACTGGTGGTACGGGGCCGGGGGCGACAATGCGACGCAATGCGACGGCACGACGCGACTATGCGACGGCACGACTATGCGACGGGCGCGACTATGCGACGGCACGACGCACAATGCGACGGCACGACGCGACAATGCGACGGCCCTATACGCGAAAGTACAAAACTATGCGACGGCACGACGCGACAAATGCGACGGCACGACGCGACCGTATGCGACGGCACGACGCGACAATGCGACGGCACGACGCGACTATGCGCCGTTGACGGCGCAAACGGCTAGGGACCAAACCATTCACGCCATACATGCGCCGTTTAAATGGCAGTAATGGAATTCCATATAAATGTGTACATTATGTATGATAATATGTACTGTACATGTAGGCCTTGTGAACCATATATAGACTGGCTCCCAGTCATTTGCTTTTGCCGTGGGGAATTTGCTTTTGCCGTGACGCTTTTGCTTTTGCCGTGAGAATTTGCTTTGCCGTGGGAAATTTGCTTTTGCCGTAAATTTGCTTTTGCCGTGGGGAATTTGCTTTTGCCGTGACGCTTTTGCTTTTGCCGTGAGGAATTTGCTTTATGCCGTGGGGAATTGCTTTGCCGTGACGCTTTGCTTTTGCCGTGAGGAATTTGCTTTGCCGCGGGGAATTTGCTTTGCCGGGAATTGCTTTTGCCGTGAGGAATTTGCTTTGCCGTGGGGAATTTGCTTTTACCTGAGAATTTGCTTTTGCCGTGACGCTTTTGCTTTTGCCGTGACAGTTGTGGGCCACCGTACTTTTCGCTGTGACTGACACAGCAAATTCATCCATATTGCGTGCAATGCTCAACATGCAACATGTGAGTGGCCATTCGATTTTAAAACGTGTGGAATTGAGTCGCAATCGTTGACATACAAAACAGTGCGCGAAGCCGACGTGGAAAACAGATCACTATCTAAAAATAGCAACCTGCTGGCTGTATGTACCAGGACTGGCGCTGCCACTGCAGGAGAGTGAGGACGTGCTTTCTCGTTGGGAATGTGCCACACCCAAACGTCAAGTGTTTTACATGGTGCACCCGTTGACTACAATAAACCTAATAGTGTTCAACGTCGCTGCAGAGTGGTGAGATCAATTCCATTTCGGTCTTTCATCTTATTACACCAAATCCCACTTTATTCACTAAACTTTACTAGTAGCAGTTTCCTGAAAATTAAACTTCATCGCCGTCAGGTCATGACCGACGAATCCGATGGGGACATGTCTTGGGACCAACTATCGCAACAACAAATATGAAAGCCAAAACAAAATAGACAAAGCCAAAATCAGCCTCGGTCTTCTTTAGATATATTAATGAGTCAAGCTCAAGAAGGAACTGACGAACCCCAAACACCAAAACAGAAATCTAGCCTGAATAGAAAAAGGAACAAAATCACAAAATCCGGGAAATGACAACCTCCGTTTCTGACAGCACTAACACAGAATACCATGGCGGACAGCAAAAAGACGAAATCTGAACACTTATGAAAAACTCAAGGTAACCCCACTATGGTTGTAATAAACTCACCAGATGTTAAACTTGCGCAAATAAATCCCCTCAAAATTGCAAAGCTCTAAACTCAATGGGCAAAACATAATCAAGAATGTCTCTGAGAAACCCCAAGGTGGCATAAGTGTTAAGTGTCATACCCTGGTCTAGCTAGCAAACTGAAAGGCATCTCCCTGTTGGGACAATGGTCTGTCACTACAGAATTTGCAAAAATCCGAAACTCAAAGTAAAGGAGTTATTTATAGAGTCCCACCGAACTTTCAGATAAAGAAATTATCGATGAATGCAAACAAATGGGTGTCATTGATGTACGCAGATTAATGCAAAAAAAGAAATGGTCAGACTGAAAAAGCCTTTCAGTTTGTCTTACATTCAACTCTCCCAACATGCCTAAAAGGTACAACTGGGCTATGAAATCTTTGATGTAGACCATACATCCTCCTGTCATACGATGTTTTAATTGCCAACGTTTAGCCATACGCGGAAATTGCAGAAGCAAAATCAGATGCGTCAGATGTAGTGGTGCTCACTCGTATGACCAGTGCAACCAAAAAAGAAGCTGTTAGATGCAGCAGATGCGGTGGAGAACACTCATCGGCATATGCAGGATGTAACACATGCAAAAGCAGAAACGAAAATTCAAAATTCAGAGTAACACAATATATCTTATGCCGAGGCAGCCAAATCCGTTCATACTAACATTACGGTTCATACAGAAAAAGACCTACAGACACACCCAGCCAAATATCCAAACCAATTAAGACTTACACTGAAGAAAAAAGAACTTGGACAAACTCAGGAAATCTTCAAAATAATGAACAAAGAAAACAAAATCAGGCCACCCCTGTAGAAAAAAGGACGCATCTACTCAAACTGACCAACCTGTTGGGTGTCAAACTGAACCAACTGTTACAATACCTCCAAGCAAACAAATCTTTCATAGAATTACTCATAGTGAACACTACAAATCTGGGAATCTAGAAAAAAATAAGGAAAATATAATTTTTGGAAATTCAAACATTAGTTGAGCACTTATTTCATTACAATACTGGAGGACACAAAAACAAGTGGCAAACAAAGACGTGGCAGCTCATCACAGTCTCCAAAACCGGAATACAATGAAAGACAATCAATCAAAGCAAACAATCCAAACAAAGAAAACCCACTACAGAAAATATGCAGGTCAAATCTATACCAAACACGTCAACCCATAAAATCATCTAGTCAACGTACAAAAGGAAAAAACAAAATGCAAACATGATTCTCATCCTCATGGGTTTTAATTTTACAATGGAATGCTCAATCTTTGATAGCTATGGAAATGAACAAAAAATGCAATTTGCGACTGGAATAAAAAACCCTGACATAATATGTATCCAGGAAACTTGGTTAAAGAAGGAAAAATTTCAATTTTTTAACATATATACAGGAGTGATAGGAACACGAATAGTAAAAATACTGGGAGGTTGTATTTTTTCACAAAAAGTATGGCCGTAAATTACATTAAAGATAAAGATATTCCATTCATTATCAAATTGCAGAAATTTACAATAGTAACAAAAAATAAACTTAATATTTATCAATGTCTACAATCCCTGTTTGAAAATTATGGATAATCATCTTGCTGAAATTGAGCAACATATCTATAAAAAATACCATTATTTGTGGTGACTTTAATAGCCACAATCCTCTATGGGGGAAGTAAAACAATTGATGGAAATGGACAAATTATAGATAATCTCATAGACAAACATCAATTGGCCTGTATTAACAATGGAGAAGGCACTAGAATAAATGTCTCTCAGGTACTACGTCATGTATTGATATCACTCTTACTACTTCTGAACTAGCCTCCAAATGTACTTGGAATATATTAGAGACACATGGGGTAGTGACCATCACCCTATCATTATTGAACTCGATCAAAAATGTCTATATACTCCATTTAAGCCAACCCCTCACTGGTCTATGAAAAAAGCCAACTGGCCATTTCCAAGCTGCCTGTGATGAATTTATTACTGAACCAGAAAAACTAGCAATATTGAAGATACTTACAATACGTACATTGATGGTTACTAAAGCCATAAATTGCTCCATCCCAAAACAAACACAAATAAAACTAGAGCTCAATTGTATTCGTGAACGAATACCCAGTTGTTTCGCAATTTTTATCATATTAACTTCCACTTTGAGCCGTGTGGACTTTTGAAATGTTATGACATCATTGAATGGATTGTGATACAAATAATTAGCTACAAGATGACACAAAGATTGATATAGTTCATGAGATATGATTGTTTTAACAGAAACAAACTTCAAACTAATGTAATTCAAAACCGATGACGTCATGATGACATAAGCTGTTTTGTTGACTAACTTGGGTCTGGCTACAATATCGTGTATCATTTGTATCCATGTGTCATAGGTAAGTGTAATTTATATAATGCACCTCTTTAAAAACATGTCGCTAGAGGGCGCTCATGCATATAATGACGTCATCAAACGTACATTGTGATAGAGTACACGTTTTGATAATGTCATACACAAAAACCATATTTGACATCTTCTACCACGGTATCTGTAGAGCTCTAACAACATTGCTATATTTGAACTTCTGGTTTCGACCGGAAGCAAACGTTAACAAGGTCATATTTTGCACGAATTGTCAAGTGGGTAACGACCTACAATATGGCTCAAAGATCATAATTATAGCTATTGTGGTTCAAAAGTTATAACTTTTTAAATAGTTTTCAATATTAATCTTTAACTTAGTGTAACTTGACACCTGATGACGTCATAATGACGTAATTTATTTTGATATTTAAGTTGATTGATAGCTACAATGTGACATATCATTTGTGGTAATGTGACATTGGCAAGTGTAATAGGAAAATTAGAAAATCCGTCTTTTTAAACCTGTCGCTAGGGCGCTCTTGCATATGATGACGTCATCAAACCTACTATCCAAAAGAGTACACCTACTGATGATTACATACACAGAAATCATAGATTTATTTTTATCATATTGGCTGTAGAGCTCTTTAAACTTGAACTTCCGGTTTGGACCAACCTAAGGTCAAAATGGGATCATATCTATGCACGAAATACGGAGTGGGTAACGACCTACAATATGCCACATAGATGAAATTGATAGCATATGGTTCAGGAGTTATTAATTTTAATGTTTTCATTATTAATCTTTGATTTTAGTCAAACGTGACACCTGATGACGTAATTATGACGTCATTGCAATATACACACTATTGCACTATTGCCTTTGGTCCCATAAGTTTCATTGCAATCGCATTTATGGAACACTGCAAAAGGCGTTCAGAATGAAATATGTGTTATTGCAATGCACTTCCGGTACGGAAAGCTGGAAAAAAAAAAAAAAAAATTTTTAAAAAACAACAGCTGTTTCCTTGCGCTTCGGCAAACAAAAAACTTTAACAAAACAGTTGTTTCGTTGCGCTTCGCTGCGAAACAGCTAAACCTACCAAAATCCAACATCATGGTGGAACGAGGATTGCACAAAGTATTTACAAATGAAAAGAAGCTCTAAAGTACTTTTAAAACCTGTCACCCAGATGACCTTATAACCTATAAACGTATGTGTTATTGCACGTAAACCATCAAATTTGCCAAGAGAAGACTGGAAAAATTTCTGCAATACTTTAAACTCCCAAACCCCTCAAAAATATATGGAATAAAATCAACTGTATTAATAAAATACAACGTAAACCCAGCATTCCTATCCTCAAACACCAAAATAAAAAATTCATTGGCAAAAAGAAAAGCAAATCTCCTTGTTAAATTTTCGCTAGCGTAAGCAGTGATAATAATTGTAGTGCCACGTTTTTAGATACAAAAAAGCAAAGCCGAAGATAACCTCCTCATTAACGATAATAATGACAATGTCATTAATGACCCCTTTCAAAATGTCAGAGCTGGAAGAGGCAATCAAATCAGCTAAATACTTCCCTGGTAAAGATGGCATTGACAATATACACTCAAACATATCCCTTTAAAAACCCGTGAATATTTACTCATTATTTTTTTATAATCTGGAACAATTCCCACTGCCCTAAGAGCTGAAAGAAGCCATTCTTATATAAACCCGAAAACCCTCCAAAAACCAACAGTCTTATAGACCAATCGCTCTTACATCCACTATCTGTAAACTCATGAGCATGGTAAACAGCAGACCTTATCTGGTATCTTGAAAATTTAATCTCCTCAGCAATCAACAATGTGATTCGTAAAGGAAGAAGCACCAAAGGATCACATCATTCAACTTGAATCTACTATTATTGGACACAAAGCTGCCAAGAAAGCTTACTCATAGCAGTCTTCCTGGACTTGGAAAAAGCTTATGACGTGTTATGGCCAAAGGGAGTCATCATTAGAATTTCAATCTCTGAAATTCATGGTCGTATCACTCCCAGATGGATCAGTACTTTTTCTAACAGAATATACAAGTTAAGGCTAATAAACGGTGTGTTTTCATAGTTACGCACTATTGACAATGGCATTTCCCAGCAGTAGTAGTCATTAGTCCAATTTTATTGTAATATTGTTGCAATGTGCCTTGCTAAAGCTACTTGTGGTTATTATCTCAATTTGTTGATGATATTGTCATCTGAAATCAAACAGAAATATTAACTTCATTACTAAAAAAATTCAACAAAACCGCTTAAATAACATCGTCTCCTGGTTTGAGAAATGGGGATTCAAATTTCTATTCCCAAAATATTTACGCTATCCTCTTTACCAACAGAAAGAAATTTAAAAGAATACTAATCCATTAAATATAAAAGTTAACATTAATTTTCAACAAACAAGTTAAGTTCCTTGAGTCCTTTTCGACAATCCAACCCCCAAATTGAAGAGCACATTAAATTTTTTCATTGTTAGAAGTAAAATAAACTGAATCTCCTTAGATGCATCAGTGGAACTGGATGGGTGCAGACTCAAAACCCTTTATCACCTTTATCAAATTGCTTGTAAACCCTCTTGGAGATATAAGTTGTATTTTAATTCAGCAGCCTCTAATTATAAGCAGAAACCAGACAGCATCCAATACCAAGCTTTAAAACGTGCACTGGAGCGCCCTATGACTTCTCTCAAGAAACTTCAAATAGAGTGTGTGGTGACCCCACTGCAACTACGCCGCAATCTTTCTGCAACGGCTATATGGTGTCAAACTAAATATTCACATTTCTCATCCTAATAAACCCCTCCAACTTGACAGCTGGCAAAAACAGTATTTCGTTGAAAAGTGGGTAATAAATTAACACACCCTTTTTAAGCGAGTGTAAACTAACTCACCATTAATATATTCCCTCTCTTCAACCCTTGTTCCCCTATTTGGCACTTCACAAATCCCATTATCACAGAAATATTCAACTGCTACCAATATATTAATAATAATTTAATGAAAAGGGTCTTATTCACTACCGAAATTATTCACACCACCTGGAGAATTTCTTCATATTTACACAGATTGTTCCTTCAAACCCAGATATAAATACAGTTGGATGTGGTATATTTGTTCTCAACTCATAATACCTAAGAGCATTAAAATAAATAATGAAGCCTCCATTTTTACAGCAGAGCTCTCTTGGTTATCTTATTAGCCGTTGAGTGGATTGAAAAAGTCAACCAATCCATACCTGTGCATTTTCAGTGACTGCCATGCAATCCAAGGCCATCTCTCATCCTAGTCTACAGTAATAAAATAGTCTGTGACATTCGACACACTTTAATTGCTTGAATTCGTAATCAAGCAAATACAGCACTTTTGGAGGGATTCCTGGTCAGGAATAAAAGGAAATGAAAAAGGCTGACGAAATTGCCAAAAGGCTACAAAAATTATATTGATTACAATTACACTTACCACCACAGTAGAAACTAAACACCAAATTAAAAACCACCGGAAACATAAAATGGCAATTTAGAAAAAAATGAGTCCAAAGTTTCTACACTTCACCATCCAACTGAGGTTTTCCATAAACTCGCTGGAACCTTCCAAGCTGGCAAAAAATTATTATTCATTGACTGTGGTTACGGTGCAACAGCCTCAACAGTTTTACTACAAAATAGGAAACATCCTGATGGTCTCTCTTGGTGAAACCTGCCACATTTATGATAAACCAAAAATTTCTCACATCCTGTAAAAATATGACAACAACAGAAAAACTACAAAAATCACTTAAATTTACACAACTAAATGACCCTTAAAAATCTCCTTAGTTCCAAATATAACATTATTCACATACTTCACTATATTAAAAGTGTAATTTTAAGCTTTAAAACTTATTTACAGATCTGATTTTTCATAACCCATCTTTCGATTCATTATTATTATTAATTTTAGAGGGTAGTTTCACTCAATATTGCTGAAGTGCGGGGTGTTCAGTGAATGGTTGGACAGAGCGCCACCTTTTATTCACCCGCGGGGCGTTGTGGCCTGAAAATATCGGCGGGGCCTGGGCCCTTAAACTGCATGGGAAACGCCTGGTTTGCAGGAGCACTGTATGTCCCATGTTCGAGGATTACTGGCGCCCTCACTTTCAGCACGACCTCAACTTTCCTCGTGTCACTACTTGGGACATACATGTACACACACACATACATTGGCAGCTCTACGCATCAAAATTCTGTCACTCCTGTGTTTTCAAATAGTATATTTTTCAGATTTCCCCCTTTGGAAACCAATTAAATTTTCCGTCCATCTTCCTAACCCCATTTAGATTTGTTCTTTAGGACAAAATCCAACATATGTAAACCATAGTACCATGAAGTGGAATTGACCCCTCAGCCATGTCAACGTACCATGGTAATGCTAGTAACCTACCCCGTTATCATAAAGGGGTTTAATCTACTGCGGTTTCTTCCAGTTACCTCTTGCTGTGCTATAGCGACTGGCAATAAGGCAGGGCACATAATCGCCAAAGTGCCATTAATCTACAACAACAACAACAACTGTGGAAAACATGTGGCGGAACATTCGATTGGAAAACGTGTAGATTTGAGTTTAATCGTTGGCACACAGTGTTTGCGAAGATGCAGTGCACCAGGAGGCCAGAGGCCACTTCGATTTGAAAACTATGTAGATTCGAGTTCTGGGTACCGGTAATTCCATCGGTAAAAAATGTGAAAATTTCACAAATCAAACGTATTATGTTTTATACAAAGAAAATTATAAGTTTAATTAATATAGGCCTAAGGAATGACGGGAAAAAAAGAAAAAAGGACCCGAGATTTCAGCACTTTGGGTCGGTCAGTGAAGGTGAACAACGCAACATCTTTTTTTTTTTGGCTCTAATAAAGGACCCATGCACGTATAGAGAAAACGTATAATTTTGTTTGGCAGTCTGACTATACAGGCAGTGTACACTTTTGGAAAAATATTGGTAAATGCATGCATATTTCTTTATACAAAGAAATATACATGTTTGTAATGTTGTAGTTAATTAACGTATCGTCACGATCAGAGCAGACTTTCAACAGGGCATAGAATTACGCGTCCTGAAGTTTAAGATGAAACACAGTGACGGAAATTTACTGACTGATTATTTTCAGTCACTAATTCATCTAAAATCTAACACTCCAATTCCATGCCCTGTTGATCGTGACGATATTATTTCAGGATGTTTCTTTTCATAACCATGCTGTACTTAAAAATAAGATTTTAGATAACAAATAATTATTTTCCAAATTATAAATACATCAACAGTCCCAAAGTGGCTTTATCTTTATCACCTACCAATGACTTTGTTTTTAAAATCAAATCTTTTAAGGAAAATAATAAATCAATGAGATTATTATATTGAGAACTAAATATGTCAACAGTTAATTACATAATTATTTCTATATTTTGATTTCTTAAACATATTATAAGTTAATTCTGCATAATTTATATGTACATGTAATAGGTTCGGTGTGGGTGTAAAGGGAACTACTTTACACCCATTACAACTTCTAAGTCTCTAATATTTTAGATATCATATTGCATGAAAATTTTTAAAATTCAAAAACAAACACAGAATGACATGTTCTACAATAGCTCTGTAATGAAATGGATTGAAATTGTTCATATCTACACGACAGTGGTTTGAATGATGAAATTCACAGCTGAAAAAAGTTGCAGTACAGCATTACTTGGCATGTTACATGTGTTTTTCTGTAAGTTGTGATGGGTGTATGTAATGACAATATTTGTTCAAATCTAGTTATTTCTTAAAACAATAAACACAAAAAAAAAAATAAATTACAAGAGCATTTAGTTAAAAAAGATTTAATATAACTAACTTGTAATAATTGTTCAATTACAAGTCACCTCCCACTTGGTTTGTCTTTCCCATCATTTATCAAAGTACCAAAGTGTGATTTTATATTTCCTCGAAGGCAGGCTGCTGGTTTTGTATTAATTTTTGTTACTGTCCCTTTAATAAGATTAATATTGAAAACTCAGAAAAACTCGTCCTTTGTGTCTCAATGTACTACCTATTTAGAGGTTATAAGTTAGCTTAAATTAACAGTAATCACGAAATAAATAGTGACACTTGATGTCAAAATCCATGAGTTTTATGGTTTTCAAATCAAGGCTGTCCCCAACACATTTGTTAAAACTCATTTGAAATTTATTAAATATAAAAATATTTTGCAAAGTTATAATGAGTTGCCTCATTAATTATTCAACCATTGGCACAACATTTTTTATTTTATTGTACCACTTTTTATTTATGTTACATAGTAATGTAAGTATACAGTACTGAAAGTAGCTTTGGTCAAGATCAGTTAAATCAATCTTTTTCCATGTATAAGCAAATACTTGTTTCATATTTAAAAACATTTTATGTATTTATATTTTGTTAATTTATTTTAAAATTATTTTACTAATTTTACTCATTATTTGACTTTTTAATTAGGTGCATTTTTTATGCAATGCAATGTATTTATATTAAAATCTTTTACATCATCGTCTTAAGGGTAATGTTTAACAGTTATTTAATATATTTATTTATGTTTTATTTATTTTAATTAATTTTAAATTTTTTATTTCACTTTTAGTTAACAATTAATTTGTTTACTTTTGAAGTTTATTCATGTACTTTAATTTTTACCTAATTTAGTTATTTTTATTTCACTCTTGGTTATTGGTAACTATTTATTTATTTATTAATTTTTAAAGGTTTTCTCAACGGTTTTATTAGTAATCGTTAAATAAAGTGGTAAATGAAATGATTTTCATTTATTATAATTGACTGTAGTATAGAGCATGTACTATTTTTTATGTGAACACATTTATCCATAGTCCATGTACTTCTCATGATCGATGTAAATAAACTACACTTATGACAACAAATCAACGGGCATTTTTGTGTTTGGTAAATCTAACGCGCCATTTAGTTTCTTCACTCTTTTCTTGCATGCCAATACTTTCGAATATTTTCGTGGCCGTGATGTATGGTCCGGTGTGCCAACCTCAATATCGGAATCTTTGCGAGGGGGCTTTCAAGCTTGGAACTGAGCTCTGGCTTGGTTGTAAAAGGCTTTTTCAACACCAAACTAGATCGGTAAAATGGGCGCTGCAAATCCTCGGTTTCCAAGAACCGCTAGAGACTAAAATTAGATTTCTATGGACAACCAACTCACGTAAACTTACATGGAAAAGGATGGCCACTTCTGGATTATATATGACCTTGACGACGTCACGGGCGAGGTCGTAGCATCTCCTGGGGAGTTTACGCTGGTTTTGGCCGTTGGTGATTCGGTATTGATTTCTGTGTTGCACATGCGAGAGGGGCCCTGTTTAGGGAAAGCTAGGAAGTGCACCGCCAACGGCGGGAACGTTGAAAGGTTTTAAAAAACCGAGAGGAAGGGCCCCAATAAATTACGAAAAAACATGAGCGTAATTATATCATATTGACAATGAAATAATACTTTAGTATATAACAAACTAAGGTTCAAAACTCTTTTATTAGAACATTCCATTCAAGTGGGGCTTTAAAATAAATGTATATTTATTATAGTCCATACGAACTGTCATACCAATGAAAACAATATGAACATAATATTATATTTATTTTGAAATCATGTTTTTGCACAGGTTAGAGCTATTCCTTACTGGATGTTGATTGGTTGCTTGATTACGTTTACGTCGACTATGGGTAAGTTATTAAAGATTCAGTCTGCGTCATAAACATTTGAACCTTTATTGCAACTATACATATTGAAAGTTACATCAGTAAGATGGGTACTTGGGTAGGGTTTGGAATTGTCCTGTTTGATTTATGCGTATCGCAACGTCGGTGGTTTTTTTCAATACTTGTAATGTCAGTATGTAACATATGTTCGTTTAGCTTAATATGCCATAGCTTTTAATACATAGATTCGTGGCGGATTTACCAAATGCCCGGACTGTTTACTCCCCGTGGTCACTCCCAAACAGTGTGGTATCCTGTTCAGTGACCCAAGCGCCCAGGTGTGCAGGCCCGTTTATGAAATGTCCCGCCCGATACAGGACAAGCAACTGTACCCTTTCCTTACAACTAGGGGACAACAGGACAGACAATTGACAGGACAACAGTACGAGTTATGCAATAATTACACTTGATGTGTACTGCTTATTAGGGCAAGAACAACTGCTTGAACCTCTTATAAATGATTAGTTCCTGTAAATTCTGCATTATAAATAACCCCAAATTATGGTAGCTCTCCTCGCACAGCTAGCTTAGCGCTTCCTTGTATGTCACGGTGTACCTCACAGTTGCAACAGCTAGCCCCCTCTCTAATGGCTAAGCCCTCCTGGTTTGGATCTCCTTGCTTAGTAGCTCTGCTACAACGAGTGCCTCCCTAGAGCCCTCAAGAAAGATCACCCTTTTCCCCGAGTTGGTGGACCAGAAACCAATCCCTAGTTCCCCTGGCATCCTGACTTTTCCCACTCTATTGTCAAGACAACCCTGCAGTGAAACGCTCAATATGAGGTAACGCCCACTTACGGAAGCCTCCCATCGCCCTGTCACTCTGCTAATTTGGGACACGTCCGTCTTCAAGAGATCCAAACGGCAACTCACTGCTCTGATCGTACGCACACGTACGTCCACACGGCAAGCGCTGCGTACGGCACCAAATGCTGTACCGCCCTCCTTGTTCGCAGCACATAGTGGTTGTAAGCTGCGCTTTGCGCTCGCCTTGCATGCCATAGCTCCATTTGCCGCATTAAAGGGCCTCCTTATTTGCCTTGCCGTCCCGGTCAAAAGCCGAACAACAAAATAATTAAACAAATGATTTAACGACAAACTGACTATCTGAAGAGGTACAAGGATATATCATGGCGCATCCACAAAATTTAACAGCGCTTCCAATTTGGTAAAACATCGATGGGGGACAACACCAAGGCATCTCAAAACAGGTGCCTCCTCTTTAATTTTAACCAAAATGAGGGTGAAGTCTTTATGAAAAACTTTAACAAACCTTTAGATAAATATACACCTTTAAGAACTTACGATAAAAATAGACTTCTTGAGAAATCCTTATGCAGTCACTATGAACTTTTTAAGAAAGGTAAAACCTAACAAGTCTAAGCTTGGCGACTCTAGTTGCTGTTGTTTCTTGAAATCGTGGTCGAACTTACATCGTAAATAGGTGCTGTGATCTAATCAATCTTCTGTCCGTTCTCGTTGTAGCGGGTGATCGTAGTATCCTCCACCGCACCTCCCTGCCTTCCCGTCATGGTTGGCAGTTGAATCGTGCTGGGCAGGTTTTATTTCCTGCAGTGATATCGGCTCCACCTCTGGGGATTCTCCAGCCCTCGGCTTTCAGCTGTCCTCACCGTGAGGCATCATCGTAGCATTCCCAGCATCCTGGCTTGCCTCCAGATCCACCAACCCGGTTTTGGACACCTCCACGACCTTTCCTGCAAACACCGACATCGGGGACGGGGACAGGATATTTCCACCGGCATCTGGACTGTAGAAGGAATAGAGAGATCCCAATATGCGAGTACCTAATTCCTCGCCTGGCTCAATGAGAGACCTGCATCGCCGACAGGGTCTGGCGGCGTCCAACACCTCATGCCGTACTGCCGAGGGCAGTTCCCTACGCTTTCTTCTTCCTGGGGAGTCAGGCCCCATTATCGGCACCTTTACCGCTTCCGAACAGGGCGATCAGTGTCTCCCCGTCAAGCATCTCTTGCCACGCCTTTCCGGTACCACAGTCCCCAGACCTCCTTGACCAGCTTCAGCTCGGTGTAATTCAGCCTCGCCTCTCTTTCTGCCTCCGTTTCAGCGCGTTAAATCTTGTCCCACCTCCACCAGATTTCCTGGGTGTTCCTGCCGTATAATAGTGGCGCTCTAAGCTGTTATCCTTCCTGTTGGACCGAAATGAGCACTGAGCGACACCAGCAAACAGAGTTTATCTAGGTGTTCTGTCCGGAAATGACAGGCTAAACTGGTCCGCTGTTGGTAATGCGCTTACACCACACTTGCACCTCGAGGTAGCTCCGGTCCGCCCATTTTCGTCTGTATACCAAACGTGGCCAAAATAACGAAACATTCCCAAATTTAAATTTAAAAGAAACAATACTAATTTTACACTGAGGACACAGACCAACACCGATTATCCCTGCAGAGGTTTGTCCCAGCAACGAGGGGCAGTCGTTTTCGCCTCGGAGAGTTCCCCACACGCCTTCCTTATTTGTCGGAGTCCTGGCCTCAATAATATCCTCGTCAAGCCTCATGGCGGCTTCTGGTGTCATAACTTAGCCTGTATGGTCACAGGTTTAATCCTTTCATCCAATTTTCTCTACTCCAACTGGCGGGGATCTTCTCAAACAGTCATTTGACAGGTTTTGGTTCAGGCCCTCTGGCATCTCTGGTTCGAACTGGGCTTGTTGGTCCTGGTTATGCTCAACCAGGTGAAGGTGCCGGATTGTGCCGGCGGCCTGCCAGCCACGGCTCCCAAACGGCTGTCCTTTATACTCCTTTAGTTCGTCCGACGCACCATTTGTATTCGCCCCTTGTCTTTTACCTGCTGTATCCCAAACGTAACGTCCGAAAAGGGTCTTCATTACTAGGCCTTTCCATCGGCTCACCAGTTTGGGTGATACCCCTTCTTCTTAGAGGTCCTGCCAACCAGGCGAGAGATTTCCCACCTTGTAACTCGCCCATCGCATCGCTCGGTCTGGTGCGCTTTGATGCCCGCACTCAACTTCTGCCCTGTCTGGCTCGGTCAGCGCAATTCCATGCGATGCCTCAATTTCTCCTCACAATCAGTAATGGGCCTGTCTCCCTCGAGGTGGCGTTTACCGTCAAGTCTATCGGCAACGCAACTTCCCGTCTGAGCATAGGCATATTCAATTATCGCCTGAACCCTGGAGGAACTGAACCTATAGGCGCGCGCATGTCGCAAAATCGGCAACTGTTCGTCCCATTCCCTCTGGCCACGGCTGGTGTCCAGCAGTCACACCTGTGGTAATTTGGGGGCAATGGTTTAAATCTTTCGATTAATCCATCAGATTTGGGGTTGTGGTGTTACTATCCAGCTCTTCTTATGCAAAGGACCTTAACATTTTGTAAAGATAACAGACTCAAAATAATCCGTCCTTGGGTCTGGAGTTGTCTCACCAGGTACCCTTTTATGGCACAATAAAAATTTCCACGAACGCGTAATAGCCACAGTGGTCACCTATGGCCCATCCGAAGGGCGTAAGCCTCCATCTACTTGGAGAACAGTTTCCCAACGACAAGCACCCATTTGTTACCCTCTGTTGTTTCTGGTAGTGGACCGACTAAGATCGAGGTCACCCCTTTCCATGGAGCCTAACTTGATATTATTGCCGAAGAGGCGCCCACCTCTTCACCGGAGGCGACTTCCGCTTGGCACAAATATCACATTTACGACAACAGGCTCTCACAGCATCTGCCATTCCACTCCAGTAAAACCTGGCCTTGGCCTTTAACTTATGTACACTACAGTCAAAGTGATCTCCACTTTTCCGTCCATGTTCCTTCCAGTGTTGCCTCCCGGAAATTGCAGTGTGGTGGTGAATCGCCAACCCTTATATCCATTGGTTCCGCATTATTGATTCCTAATTGCGTCTGCATCTGCATTGGAGTGCTCCATCTCCCGTTGGTTCACTGTGCTCCTGTAGACCTTTGCAGTCTCTCGCTCGAGGGAACCTCGTTCCAACCGGGCGGCAACCAGACTCTTCCTTTGCCTCTATCACCCAAGCCATCGCGTCGGATCCTTCTGCTTGGCCTTTCGCAATTCTCCCATATGCCAACGTGAGGCTCCAATTTGGTGTTTTGTTGTCAGGTTCTCGTTTCAGCCTCCTTGTTCGGGAGGCATTTCTCAAATCTACTGTCAGTATTTGAACCGTCGCTTCTCACTTCATCCAGTCAAACGGGGTTTTGAGGCTCCCTCGTCCGAAAGTCCGCACTGCTTGCATGGCTGGCGGGAAGGCGTCGGGCATTGCCGTGTCTTTTCCCAGGGCGGTGAACTATCTCGTAGTAATACTCCCTAAGACCTCCAACCAGCGAGCTACTTGGCCTCAGGATTTTAAAAGTGACAAGCCAGCGGAGCGCCGGATCGGTTCGGATTAGTATCTTCTGCCCATATAGATACTGCTTAAAGTGTTTCAGGAACACAATGATCGCCAGAGCTCCTCCTAGTAACGCAGTAATTCCTCAGCTCGATTTAGCGTCCGGCTGCCATATGCAATAACACACTCTGTCCCTCCTGTACTTGCGACAGAACAGCCCCAATACCGACGCCGCTCGCATCCGTGTCCAATACGAATTGTCCCTCTGGCTTGGGGTAGGCCAGAATAGGTGCCTCCTGTAAGAGTCGTTTTAATGTCTCAAAAGCGTCTTGGCAGTCATCGCTCCAGATGAAAGGTCGCGCCTTCTCTGTCAGCCTGTGCAGTGGGCGGGCTATATCCGCGAACCCTCTTATGAACCTCCTATAGTAAGAGGCTAACCCTAGGAAGCTCCTCACACCCTTGACATCCGATGGGGTTTTCCATGATTTTACTGCCTCTACCTTTTCAGGGTCCGTGGATATCCCATTGGAGGAAACAACGTGTCCCAGGTACATTACTTTCCGCCTGAAGAGATGGCATTTCTTAGCTTTTTAGTTTGAGGTTCACAACACGAAATCTCTGCAGAAGCTCTCGCAAACGACTGATCTCTTCCTGTACAGTTTTCCTATAAACAATGACATCGTCCAGGTACACCAGTAATGTCTCCCACTGGAGCCCCGATACTACCCTCTCCATTAGCCTCTCAAATGTGGCGGGGCATTGCATAGGCCGAGGCATAACCCCCAGCTATACAATCCACCACGCACCACAAAAGCAGACTTGCGTTTTGCGTCCTCATCTAGCTCTACCTGCCAGTAACTAGAGGCTAAATCTAGTGTAGAAAACCATCTGGCACCGGCAAGTGCATCCAACGTGTCATCGATCCTGAGCGCACCGGATAAGCGTCTTTTACGGTTTCCGCATTGAGCCTCCTGTAGTCTACGCAGAATCGTTGGGTTCCGTCTTTCTTCGGCACTAAAACCACATTCGATGCCCAGGGGCTATCCGACGGCTGAATGATGCCTCTCGCAAGTAAATCACTGACTTGCTTGTCAATCTCTTTCTGATTACAGGCTGGCTGACGTCTCGGCCTCTCCCTAATAGGGTGGGCAGTGCCTGTATCTATACAGTGTTTTACCAGACCCGTCTTCCCAATATCATCATCTCCCTTGGAAAATACATCAGCATAATCGATAAGTAGCTGAGCAACGGTGGCATAATGACACGGCTCCAATTCCTCTGTCGCACGATTAAACAAATCCCGGAGGTGGGCCGGAACTTGAACTTCCTTTGCAACGACTCCGAAAACTTGGTGTGACTCCTCGATATCCTCATCGTCCACAGGTGTTAAGTGACCCGCCGTTAACCCACATCGCAGGACACATTTTTGCCTCCCAGTGTTAAGTACCCGCAAAGCAACTGTGCCCCCTTCCGTGTTAACCAGAGTCCTTGCCAAGATTAGTCCCTTCTTCTCTAGATCTCCACCACCCCGTACTGGCTCTACAATTCCCGCAGTGCAAGCCTCCAATGGTGTGGCCATTTTTCCGGGAACTATAGTCTCGTGTCCGGGTGGTATAGTTGTGGTCTGCGAGACAACAATCCTAGCGCATAACGATATTCCATACCGGCTTGTACATTTCAGATGTTCCCCATTGAGTACCATTTCGCGCCTCTTGAAGTCCAATTTACCTCCTGTTGGGAGCAAAAAGTCCATTCCAAGTATTCCCTGAACACTTACTTTGGCGAATACTACTCGAACGGGATAAGTTGTCCTCCCCACTTGCACTTCAACCTGTGCTATGCCTAGAGTTTCCAGAGGCTTCCCGTCCGCCTGAAGTACACTCACACCCTGGTCCTCCAGCTTTGGTCTCCTCTCAGTCGGTATCATGTAGTAAACCTCAGTCGATATGATTGTGTCCGTAGTTCCAGTATCAACCAGCATCCGAATTTTTAATGATCGAACCTCTCCTTCAACAAATAATCCAGCCTGGCCGACACTAGAGGTGCTAACACCCTCCTTGCTGTATCAGACAACGGCGGGCCTAGTCCTTTTTGGTTATTTCTTGTTGACCCTTTCTGTGCAGCCAGCTCTCTCTCGGGTCCCAGGATGGGCTGTGACTCGTTTCCCTGTTCTCTTTTGCTCCTTTTTGTCCGGCACTCCCATGCAAAATGCCCATGTCCTTTACAGCTAAAACAAATGTCTTCTGGCGCTGCCTGACGCTTTGGCCTCGGATGGTAAATTCTCGTATCATGTTTCCTCTGTGTCGGTGTAGCCTCGGGCTGTGACAGTGGCCCTCTGGAGGACAGCTGTTTGTCAACTAGGGCTTTCACCGTATCACGGACCTGCTCGTCCAAATCGTGCATCCTGCACTTTTTCCTTTGTATCTCCACAATACCTGACCTCTGAGCCTCCATCCGTTCGAAATTTTCAGTTGACAAGGCTGCACTTATTGCCTCCTCCAAAGTCGATGGGTTGGCTCTGAAGATTCCCTCTCGAATCGTCTGGCTAGCGATCGCGTCAGAAAAGTGGCCTCGCGCGAGGCGGTCTTTCCCTGTTTCTGTAAATTCGGGGTATGCCATTGCCGTCAGTTCGGTGATAGCCTGGCCTAGTTCCTGTATAGTCTCCTTTGGACCTTGTCGTCTAGTTCTCAACTCCATTAGAAAGTTCTCCGCCTTCTGTCCAGGCCCAAACCTCGCTTTCAATAGGCCAAGCAACTCCTTATATGTCTGTCTTTTACCATCCTCCTTGTGCTTAAGAAGCACCTTTAGTGCTGGGCCCTGGAGGCTCGCCGCGAGGAATGCAGCCGCCTACTCGTCTTTCCACGCGTTGGCAATTTTACAGGCTTCGAAGTGTTCCATGTAATCTTTCCAAAGCTCTTTCCCCTTGAATCGGTCCGGCATAATCCGGGGTCGCTCAACCCCGCTAGGTAATTTGTCATCCACTGGTTCTTTTCCTTTTGGGGTTCCCTCCTGAGCACTTCCTTTTTGTGGCACAGAAGGCTCCTTTGCCAGACCTTCTGTATCCTCCACCATCACAGTGGATTTTGCCCGAGGCGTCCACGGTCTGTTTTTCTTCATTACTCCTATAGGAGGCGTCCAAGAGCCTCCCAATGCATCCTTTTCCGGCGTTCCAAGTCAAGAGGCTCTAAACACCCAGAGTCCATAGTGAGTTTACTTTTGGTTGAGTCTCCTTTTATTTGGTTTTGTTGTCCATCATCGGAGAGTAGCCTCCCTGACAGTCCTCCTGTATTCAGTTTAGCTATTTTCTCCTGTAGCCTCTCGATCTCCAATTCCTGTTCAAAGACTTTGAGCCTAAGGTCAAGCTCTTTATTCTGCTGGAATGATCGCTTTAGTTCGTCTTCCTTTCCCTGCATTTCCATTCGCAGGAAATGTACTTCTTCCTCATAGTCAGCAAAATCATGACTTGAGGCCCCGGTCACCTCTTTTGTGTCCTCTTTATCCATAGTTAAGGTCAAATTGTCCCTGAATGTACGACGGAGTGTTGGTCCAGTGTGAAGTCGAGTGCATCAATCCCACCGCTGCCACCATTTGTGGCGGATTTACCAAATGCCCCGGACTGATTACTCCCCCGGTGGTCACCCCAAACAGTGTGGTATCCTTTCAAAGTGACCCAAAACCGGTGGTGCAGGCCCGTTTGGCGGAAATGTACCGTCTGATACACAGGACAAGCAACTGTACCCTCTTTCCTCTTTACAACTAGGGGACAACAGGACAGACAATTGACAGGACAACAGTACGAGTTATGCAATAATTAATTTCGATGTGTACTGGTTTATTAGGCAAGAATCAACTGCTTGAACCTCTTATAAATGATTAGTTCCCCTGTACCCGCATTATAAATAACCCCAAATTATGTTAGCCTCTCGCGCACAGCTAGCTTAGCAAGCGCCTTGTATGTGTACCCTCACAGTTGCAAGCCAGCTAGCCCCCCTCCTCTATGGCTAAGCCCTCCTGGTTTGGATCTTCCTTGCTTAGTAGCCTCCAAGCTACGACGAGTGCCTCCCCCTAGAGCCTCAAGAAAAGATCACCCTTTCCCGAGTTGATGGACCAGAAACTAATCCCTAGTTCCCCCTTGGCATCCCACCGTGGTCCCACTCTAGTGTCAAGACAACCCTGCAGTGGCAAACGCTCAATATGAGGTAACGCACACTTACGGAAGCCTCCCGTCGACTCGTCACTCTGCTAATTTGAGACACGTCCGTCTTCTACGAGATCCAAACGGCAACTCACTTCGCGCTGATCGTACACACACGTACGTCCACACGGCAAGCGCTGCGTACGGCACCAAATGCTGTACCGCGCTCCTTTGTTCGCAAGTGGTTAGCAACTGCGCCCGCTTGCGCTCGCCTTGCACAAGCCATAGCTCCATTTGCGCCACAGATCTATATAATTATGTACATCAAAACATGCATGTCTAGTTCTCACAAGCTAATTTCACTGGTGCTTATCGTCAGTATTTGTCAGTATCAATATCCAATTTAGGTACAGACGACAGCTGGTCGTCCGTTTGTTAACATGTTTTTAAAGCACTTTCTTTACTCCATTCAAACACAATAATCCTTGTCAAAATTATCAGCCAGGATGCAAAACGTTTTCGGCACACAAGAACTGCTATTGTACAATCAATCTGACTCATTAATAAAACATCTCTTCAGAAAGAATAGGACTTTTTATGTCTGGTCCTTGCTCTATGGTCATACCAAGTATTATTGGTAATATGTAAATTACCTATTGTGCCATTTATGCGCTACCTTTCCAAGATTTTACTTTGTCAATTGCCTGATATAAAAATATATAAATACAGGCTTTAAACAATCCATATATGCAAGTTTTAGCTAAATGTGTAAGTCTTGAGAACATTTGGAAAGGCATTCACTATTGTTTTTCAGGAAAATTTGTAAAAGATCCGTTTATTTCAGTAATCTCGGAAATGAGAGCACATTTTTCAGGTTGATTGGAACTGTAAACAACAAGGTGTGGATTAATACACGACCATACATTCAAAGAAAGTTGACAACAGAGTTAGCATTTCATGTTAGTCGGCATGGTGTCATCTTACACACAACTGTTTCTTGGTTTTTAATCGGCTCTTCATTTTCGTCACAAGGTGGCACCCTATCTGAACCACGCAGATAAAAACCCAGTGGCGTGAAGAGAGCACAGACTATGCCAAGTCCGCGTAGCAGCCTGTCAAAATATGACAAAACAATTATTTGGTATTCATGTTATTACCAATGTTGTAACTTCCCTTTAAATAAAAGTACAACATTTAAATATGTTGAATAGTTATCAAATAAGTAATATGTACAATTTATAATGATAGTCAACGTTGTGGATTTATTTTTTTGTTATAGTTTGAACATATCACTTCTGTTTTAGTCAATAACTTTGATTTGTGACACACAACCCGATGAAACATTACCCGATAAAACATTTGATCTCATTACAGTGTATGTGGTTACCGATTCATACATTTTATATCTGATTGGTCGTCTACTACATGGACTGGCAGCGGTTCCGAGTGAAGTCGGAGGTGAGATTGTCATAATAATAATAATAATAATGTGTGGACTTATATAGCGCACGTATCCACCAACTGAGTGGTGCTCAAGGCGCATATTATTACCCCTGCTCATAAATCATTACTGAAACCATCTCAGCTCCCTCGGGAGTATACAGCTCAATTGCTGCCATTACAGCGCATATAGGGCTAATCAACCAACTCTGCCCTGGGTGGAGAGAAGCAATTATGGTTAAGTGTCTTGCTCAAGGACACAAGTGTCACGGCTGGGATTCGAACCCACATTCTGCTGCTAACACCAGAACTTGAGTTCGGTAAGCTAGACCGCTCGGCCACGACACTCCACATGTAAATAATCTTAAATGTTTTGATGTTTTCAGGGATATTTATGGAGAATAGAATATACACAATTATGCATATATTGTCCGAGTTTCTAAACCAGTAAGTAAATATTTGGGGAAACTCAAGAATAAATGTTCCTATCAGGTCTATATTAAAATACGTATCAGGATGTCGGGGTCGTAGATGCAATAATTGATTCTCCATTGCATAAGGGATTAGCCTACTTCCCTTTTAGCCTCGGTTTGGTCACGGATAAAATTATTTGAAAGGGACTATGGGAGAACAAAGATATGGCTGCAACACATATATCTATCTGCGTGGATCTCAGCGGCGTAGCCACGGGGGCGGGGGGCGGGGGCCTGGGGGAACGTGCCCCCCAGGTTTTCCCCCCACAAAAAAATCTCGATAGTGCCCACCCCAAAAGAAAAGACTAGAGATTGGTGTTTGTATTGACAAACACTAGGTGTTCGGGACGCGTAAAGGTCAAATTGGGGTCAACTTTGTTTAAATATTTTTTGACAATTAACAATCTGTACAATGGTGCAAAGATTGTGAATTTACCTCTTGTGGATGATTTTTGTTAATATTAAACTTTGACTTCCAGTTTGGACAGGAAGTAAAGGTCAAATTGGGCTCATGTTTTTGTAAATATTTTTGACAACAATCTGTACAATGGTGCAAAAACTGTGAATTTACCTCTTGTGGTTGTTGAGATATGATTTAAAAAATAAAATAAACTTTGACTTCCGGTTTAGACAAGCAGTAAAGGTCAAATTGGGGTCACCTTTGTGTAAATATTTTTTGACAATTAACAATCTATACAATGGTGCAAAAATGTCAATTTACCTCTTGTGGTTGTTGAGATATGATTTTTTTTAAATATTAAACTTTGACTTCCGGTTTGGACAGGAAGTAAAGGTCAAATTGGGTCACCTTTGTGTAAAATTTTTTGACAATTAACGATCTGTACAATGGTGCAAATATTGTGAATTTACCTTGTGGTTGTTGTGATTGATTTTTTTTACATATTAAACTTTGACTTCAGGTTTGGACAGGAAGTAAGGTCAAATTGGGGTCACCTTTTGTAAAATATTTTTCGACAATTAACAATCTATACAATGGTGCAAAAATGTAAATTTACCTCTTGCGGTTGTTGAGATATGATTTTCTTTAAATATTAAACTTTTACTTCCGGTTTGGACAGGAAGTAAGGTCAAATTGGGGTCACCTTTTGTAAATATTTTTGAGAATTAACGATCAATACAATGGTACAAAATTGTGAAGTTACCTGTTGTGGTTGCTGAAATATGATTTTTTAAATATTAAACTTTGACTTCCGGTTTGGACAGGAAGTAAGGTCAAATTAGGGGTCACCTTGTGTAAATATTTTTGACAATTAACAATCTATACAATGGTGCAAAAATGTCAATTTACATCTTGTGGTTGTTGAGATATGATGTTTGTTAAATATTAAACTTTGACTTCCGGGTTTGGACAGGAAGTAAGGTCAAATTAGTCACCTTTTTGTAAATATTTTGACAATTATCGATCTGTACAATGGTACCAAAATTGTGAATTTACCTCTTGTGATTGTTGAGATATGATTTTTTAAAATATTAAACTTTGACTTCCGGTTTGGACAGGAAGTAAGGTCAAATTGAGGTCACCTTTGTGTAAATATTTTTCGACAATTAACAATCTATACAATAGTGCAAAAAATGTGAATTTACCTCTTGTGGTTGTTGAGATATGATTTTTTTAAATATTAAACTTTGACTTCCGGTTTGGACAGGAAGTAAAGGTCAAATTGGGGTCAACTTTTTGTAAATATTTTTTGACAATTAACGATCTGTACAATGGTGAAAGAATTGTGAATTTATCTCTTGTGGTTGTTGAGATATGATTTTTTTAAAATATTAAACTTTGACTTCGGTTTGGACAGGAAGTAAGGTTAAATTAAATCAACTTTTTGTAAATATTTTTTGACAATTAACGATCTGTACAATGGTGCAAATATTGTGAATTTACCTGTTGTGGTTGTTGAGATATGATTTTCTTTAAATATTAAACTTTGACTTCCGGTTTGGACAGGAAGTAAGGTCAAATTGGGGTCACCTTTTTGTAAATATTTTTTGAGAATTAACGATCAGTACAATGGTACAACAATTGTGAAGTTACCTGTTGTGGTTGCTGAAATATGATTTTTTTAAATATTAAACTTTGACTTCCGGTTTGGACAGGAAGTAAGGTCAAATTGGGGTCACCTTTGTGTAAATATTTTTTGACAATTAACAATCTATACAATGGTGCAAAAAATGTCAATTTACATCTTGTGGTTGTTGAGATATGATGTTTGTTAAATATTAAACTTTGACTTCCGGTTTGGACAGGAAGTAAGGTCAAATTGGGGTCACCTTTGTGTAAATATTTTTCGACAATTAACAATCTGTAGAATAGTGCAAAAAATGTGAATTTACCTCTTGTGGTTGTTGAGATATGATTTTTTTTAAATATTAAACTTTGACTTCCGGTTTGGACAGGAAGTAAAGGTTAAATTGGGGTCAACTTTTTGTAAATATTTTTTGACAATTAACGATCTGTACAATGGTGAAAGAATTGTGAATTTATCTCTTGTGGTTGTTGAGATATGATTTTTTTAAAATGTTAAACTTTGACTTCCGGTTTGGACAGGAAGCAAGGTTAAATTGGGGTCAACTTTTTGTAAATATTTTTTGACAATTAACGACCTGTACAATGGTACAAAAATTGTGAATTTACCTCTTGTGGTTGTTGAGATATGATTTTTTTAAATATTAAACTTTGACTTCCGGTTCGGACAGGAAGTAAGGTCAAATTGGGGTCACCTTTGAGTAAATATTTTTCGACAATTAACAATCTATACAATGGTGCAAAAATGTCAATTTACCTCTTGTGGTTGTTGAGATATGATTTTTTTAAATATTAAACTTTGACTTCCGGTTTGGACAGGAAGTAAGGTTAAATTAGTCACCTTTTTGTAAATATTTTTTGACAATTCACGATCTGTACAATGGTACAAAAATTGTAAATTTACCTCTTGTGGTTGTTGAGATATGATATTTTTTAATATTAAACTTTGACTTCCGGTTTGGACAGGAAGTAAGGTCAAATTGGGGTCACTCACAACTCGTGTTTCATCTACTTGTTAAGTTCTAAGTACATGCCAAGTTTCAAGTTCATGTGAAGTTTGCAAGTATGTGTTTGTTACCGGACAGTCATTGGGGAGAAGATGAAGAAGTAAAACTAGAGCTTAAGTGTTTGTTAGAACAAACACACGGTGTTCGAGTCTACTTCCGGTTCAATCAAATTATCATTGATGATGTCAATATCATATTTTCCAAGGGTTTGGCATCTTTTATAATAACAATATCAATTTCATATTCAAAAGACATATCAATTTTGCGTTAGAATGTGTTGAATTTGAACTTCCTGTTTGGACAGGAAGTAAAGGTCACATTAGGTGGTTTGAAAGTTATATATGACCTCCTCATGATTATGAAAAAATAACATATAAGTCGCTTATACATTAAATTGAAGCTATGAGAAATGACCTTTTAAAATTAATAAAATCGTTACTTTGTGTGCCACTAATTAGACCATTGGCAAGCATTTATGGTAACTCAAGAATCACAAGAATTACAAGCTATTAATGTAAGGAATACAATTGTTTTTTTTGTTTTCTAATAGGTCATTTAGTTATTGAGATATTGGCTGTTGAACTTGGAAATGTTGTGAGATTTAAGCAGTAAATAAGAAATTAACAAGTTTGACTTGGAACACAATGTTTTTATTTTAAATATTGACACTAGCCCCAACACATGCTTTTTCCAAACCATGCTAGATGATAAATCAACATTAAAAATCACTCATATGAAAATAGTTTGCCAGGGTTGTAGATAGCCAGATCAACCTATTCAACGTTATTATAGGCATAAAGTCACAAAGTTGATTTAGGATAGAAGGGGACTACATGTATAGTAACTGGATTAAACTTGGCTGCAAATTCAAAGGGCAGGAAGTGTGGGTTAAATTGTTTGGGGCAGTCAGGGGTTACTGAAGACACTGAAGCAGGGAAGACCATATAAATATTTCCCCTTTACTTTCCTTCAGCTAATTAGGCTTTCATTAGAAAACAAGCTTATCACTACTACATGATAAAGTTGGAAGAAAGCTTGCATCCGTGCTTTCTATCTTCCATTGCCCCCCCGCAGAAGAGTTTTTGTCAAAAAGTAAATAATTCCCAATTTAAACAAAAATTAAATGTAATTATATCCACTGGATCAAATCTGATAATTGGTTGCCCCTTTTCACTTTGTTTATGGAAAAACTTTTCAATTTTAGATTTAAATAAAGCCAACATTGGTATTTATCTCTTGGTATTAAGTCTTGTATAAAAATAAATTTATACTTTATTTACTTTCAGGTAAAGTTTATAACAAAAATATAATGATCAATTGACACGATAGTGACACTGTAATCAAGCATCTCCTTATTGTGACATACTTATAAACTGTCTTTGTTTACACCTGTACTAAAATAATTTAAAAATAATGTATAAAATTTAAAACAAATTCTACATTGATTTTTACATTTTCAAGGTTCTACACGATTGGCAAAATGTCTGTAGCTGCATCAATACTACAGAATTACAACCTAAAGATCAGATGCCATTTTGTACATAAATTGTTAGACATTGAAATAATCAAATAGTTGTATGAGTGCTTGTAAATTGCTAATACAGCAATGAAATACATATTTATTTTAACTCTCTGTTGGATTTCATGACTTGACTTTTGTGGTTACACACTTCCCCCTCCCACAATCAATTGCAACCACTTTGTTGACCTGTTTAACCTACTTGTAACCAATCTAGAAATGAGTGTACATGGTCTTACACATGTAACAAGTAAAATGACTTCAGTGTAAATGAACCCAACCATGATCCTTTGTTGACAAGAAAACGGAATATATATCCACCAGATCAAATCTGATAATTGGTTGCCCTTTTCACTTTGTTTATGGAAAAACGTTCAATTTTAGATTTAAATGAAGCCAACATTGGTATTTATCTCTTGGTATTAATTCTTGTACAAAAATAAATTTAGTCTTTATTTATAATATACTTCACTTTCAGGTTAAGTTTATAACAAAAATATAATGATAAATTGACAATGATAGTCACACTGTAATCAAGCATCTCCTTATTAGAACCTATTGTGAACAATCTCCTTATTGTTAACCTGTCTTTGTTTCCACCTATACTGCAAATAACAAAAAAAATTAAATAAAATTTGAAACAAAATTTACATTGATTTTTAACTTTTCAAGGTTGTACACATGATTGGCAAAATGTCTGTAGCTGCATCCATACTACAGAATTACAACCTAAAGATCAGATGCCATTTTGTACATAAATTGTTAGACATTGAAATAACCAAAGAGTTGTATGGGTGCTTGTAATTACATAATAAAACAATGAAATACATATTTATTTTAACTGTCTGTTGGGTTTTATGATTTGACTTTGTGGTTACACATTTCGTTCCCCACTTTGTTGACCTGTTTAACCTACTTGTAACCAATCTAGAAATGAGTGTACATGGTCTGACACATGTAACAAGTAAATTTACTTCAGTGTAAATGAACCCATCCTTTGTTGACAAGAAAACAGAATCAATCTGCATTTATAATAAATGTACTCTCTGTATGTCATTGGAATTGGTAATTTTGGAATAAAATGTCTGCCCCCTCCCCCAAGTTCTTGGTGATGGCATGTCCTGCCACTGGTGATGAACCAACACATTTGGTTTTTTTAATTCTTTTTTTTTTACATTCTTTGGTTTATCATTGCAGAGAAATTTCAGAGAAGTTCTAATTTATGTGAATGACGAAAATAATATGTCACAGTGAACATGCTGTAAACAAAATAATAGGAAGGTGTTATAAGTACATGGACCAAGAATAAAGTATTTGAAAATTCAGATAAGTTCTAATTTATGTGGATGGGGAAAATAGTGTATCATTTTGGAGTAGCTGGACCATTAAAATTGAAAATGGCATTGGTTTGTTTTCAAAATTGCACACAATTATTCTTGACAATGTGTAATAAGTAAAACTTGTAGCTTTGCATGGTGAGAATGATAAGTAAGACTAATTGCGGTGACACCATGTAAGAATCTCAATTGAGTAGTAATTAGTTCTGAAAAGAACTGGGGGTACAACTCGACGTTTCGATCAGTATGCTCTGATCGTCCTCAGGAGAATGCCGGACTCTTGAAACTGCTGCTGCTTAAGTAGGCTGCTGGAGGATCATCCCCTGCTGGAGGATTAGTTCGTTGAGGCGCGCAGGCGGGAAACTGTGAGACTATGGGACTAGGATCCTAGGTGTAAGGGAGAGGAGGTGCTCACTGAACTGAATCAGTTGTTAACAAGCACAGGGAAGGAGGGTGGTTGACTTAGGATATAGGGGATCCCTCAGTCTGGGGTTGGTTATGGACTTTGGATATAGAAGATCCTTCAGTCTGTAGTATGGGTCGCCAAATGTCGCTGATGAAGAAACCGATGTCCTGTGGCACAGTGTCGTGTTTGACGATCTCGATGGCCTCTGATGCGTCTGGGGTGCCATGTCGTCGATGGGTGTGATGAGTTGGGCTGCCTGCCAGTCGATTTGGTGGTCCTTGATGTGCGAGTGCTTGACGATGGCGGACTTCTCGAAATCTCCTCTGCGGCCGTGTGCTCGGTGTTCCTTCAATCTGATGGGGAGGTTGCGTTTTGTTTCCGATGTACACCTTACCGCACTCACAGGGATCCGGTAGACCTCCCGCTCTGTTGTTTGGGTCCGGTTTGTCCTTGTGGGTATGTAGAAGTCCTTGGAGTTTGCTGGGGCTGAGTGGAACACATCGATGCCTGCTTGTCGGAGGATGCGTTGTAGTTTGTGAGACGTCGAACCTAGATAGGGGAGACAAGCAGAGAGGTTAGATCACTTACCTTGTTTTTGGAGTTTGGAACCGGCTTCGCTGTGCTGATCTTGTTAGGATTGTAACCGTTGCGTTTGAGGGTAGTTCGGATGTGCTGTAGTTCCTTGGGAAGGCTGTCCTTGTCACAAATGTTGTAGGCGCGTTGTACGAGCGTGCGGTTGACCGATGACTTGATGCTTGGATGATGGAAGGAGCGCTGGTTCAGGTACCGATCTGTGTGCGTGGGCTTTCTGTAGACGTTGTGGTGTAGGGAGCCGTCTGCGTTTTTCTGGAAATCCCAACATCAAGGAACGCGATCTTGTTATCTTCTTCCGTTTCCATGGTGAACTTGATGCTCGGGTGTTGCTGGTTTAGATGTTGTAGAAAATCCTGGAGTGTGTCTCTGCCGTGTGGCCAAACCACAAAGGTGTCATCCACGTATCGGAGCCACAGCTTGGGTTGGAGGTCGGCGGTGTTGAGGGAAGAGTTTTCAAACTCTTCCATGAAAATGTCAGCAAGGACCGGGGATAAAGGAGATCCCATGGAGGTCCCAACTGTCTGCTCGTAGAACTTGCCCTGAAACTGAAAACAACTTGAAGAGACACATGTTAGTAGTGTAATAAATTAAAGAAATGTTCTCGCATGAAAAATGTCTGCCCCCTTCCCCAAGTTCTTGGTGATGGCATGTCCTGCCACTGGTGATGAACCAACACATTTGTGTTTTTTTTTATTCTTTTTTTTTTTACATTCTTTGGTCTATCATTGTAGAGAAATTTCAGAGAAGTTCTAATTTATGTGAATGAGGAAAATAATATGTCACAGTGAACATGCTGTAAAAAATAATAGGAAGGTGTTATGAGTACATGGACCAAGAATAAAGTATTTGAAAATTCAGATAAGTTCTAATTTATGTGAATGGGGAAAATAGTGTATAATTTTGGAGTAGCTGGACCATTAAAATTTAAAATGGCATTGATTTGTTTTCAAAATTGCACAATTATTCTTGACAATGTGTAATAAATTAAAGAAATGTTCTCGCATGAAACTCACATCAAAAGAGAAAGGTATTTAAGGAAATTGCCGAGTCACATATACTCACTATACTTATAATTCCATGTGATAGTGAGAGATGTCTAGTGAGAGAGGCCTCAGGGAGCAATACCTACAAGTACATGTATTGTGTCATGAATATTGTGCATTTTCCTGAGAAATAATTGTCTATGTAAGTTTTGTATCTGAGAAGGGTACAAAATTAAGGAAAAAGTGCACTAAACAATCACTAGGCTACCTATTTAATTTGTGCACAAACTGAAGATTTTTGGAGAAAACAAAATTTACAAAAATATATGGCATAAAATTTCTACTAAAAATTACCATAACCTTAACTGAATTTTCCTATCCTTATTTATATTCTAAATACATTTTGGTGACATCTGTTCATATTTTGTTAGTTGTTTACTGTCCAAAGTATGTTCATGTAGGCTCTAACTAACGTTAGCCATGTTATTGTTAGTTAAACAGGCACAATGCAACGACGAATGGACAGCTTAAAAATGTTTTTCTTGTATAAAACACGAAGATAAATACAGAAATCCTATCAAAAGTAACTTAAAGTAACCTATCAAAAAAGTAACCTATCAAAAGATACTTACTCTTTATGACCGTATTGGCGATCCACGGGCAACACATAGAATAGCAGTCGATCTCGATTGTACATGCGGCTCCATTGTAACCAAATATCGTGTAGTACACGATATTTTGGTTACAATGGATCTATGTACAATCGAAGATCGACGCTGTTAGCGTGTGTAACCATTGTTATTGCGGCGCAAAAACGATCTTTAATTTATTCATGCAACGTTTAATTTATTCATGCAACGTATATGAAACGTTTTAAATATTTTACTTTTTAGCGTAATTCGACACCTGATGACGTAATCATGACGTCACAGAAAACGGTTTCGTCAGCTTGTTATGTTCTGTTCATGTGTTAAGTTTGAAGGCTGTAAATGCTTTGCAAGGATGCCTTTGTTGCCGGACAGTCGCCACTGAGATTAAGAAGTAAAAAAAAAAAAAACAGTACAAAAACAATAGGTGTTCGCGCTGCGCTTTCGAACACCTAACTAGAGCTTAAGTGTTTGTTAGAACAAACACACGGTGTTCGAGTCAACTTCCGGTTCAATCAAATTATCATCGATGATGTCAATATCATATTGTGCAAGGGTTTATCATCTTTTATAATAACAATATCAATTTCATATTCAAAAGACATATCAATTTTGCGTTAGAATGTGTTGAATTTGAACTTCCTGTTTGGACAGGAAGTAAAGGTCACATTAGGTGGTTTGAAGGTCATATATGACCTCCTCATGATTATGAAAAAATAACAAATTTGTCAACTTGTACATTAAATTGAAGCTATGAGATATGACCTTCTAAAATTTGTAAAAATCGTTACTTCGTGTTCCACTAATTGTACCATTGGCAAGCATTTATGGTAACTCATTTCACAAGAATTACAAGCTATTAATGTAAGGAATTCAATTGTGTTTTTTGTTTTCTAATAGGTCATTTAGTTCTTGAGCCCAACACATGCTTTTCAAAAACCATGCTAGATGATAAATCAACATTAAAAATCACTCATATGAAAATAGTTTGCCAGGGTTGTAGGTAGCCAGATCAACCTATTCAACGTTATTATGGGCATAAAGTCACAAAGTTGATTTAGGATAGAAGGGGACTACATGTATATTACCCATTAAGTTTACCCTGTGTATAATCCTTATAATCTCACAATTTTTATTTGTTTCTAAAAATGTTTACATCGTTTTATTTTAAGTTGTTGTATATTTCTACTCTTTCGTATGTTTTTATTCATTTTAAATTTACCTTTATATAGGGGCCTATAATCCTTATCATCTCACTTGTTTTACTCTTACTTTTAAGCAGGCCTATATTTCATACTTTCGTTTTTTATTTTATTTTTTTTAATTTTATTTTTTCTTAAATTACTTGTAATTTTTCATTTTTTATACATAATATATATGTCCGATTCTTGTTGTTGCTCTTTAAAATACTTTTTATTATTTATATTGTATAATTTATGTTTACAAGGTTTTAATCACGCCCTTGAAAACAGCCCTGGCTGAATGGGCTTACCGTGTATAAATAAGAGTAAATAAATAAATAAATAAAATAGTAACTGGATTAAACTTGGCTGCAAATTCAAAGAGCAGGAAGTGTGGGTTAAATTGTTTGGGGGAGTTGGGGGGTTACTGAAGCATGGAAGACCATATAAATATTTCCCCTTTCATTTCCTTCAGCTAATTAGCCTTTCATTAGAAAACAAGCTATAACTACTGCATGATAAAGTTGGAAGAAAGCTTGCATCCGTGCTTTCCATCTTCCACTGCCCCCGCAGAAGAGTTTTTGTCAAAAAGACAATAATAACCAATTTAACAAAATTAAATGTAATTATATCCACTGGATCAAATCTGATAATTGGTTGCCCTTTTCACTTTGTTTATGGAAAAACCTTTCAATTTTAGATTTAAATGAAGCCAACATTGGTATTTATCTCTTGGTATTAAGTCTTGTACAAAAATAAATTTAATCTTTATTTATAATATACTTCACTTTCAGGTAAAGTTCATAACAAAAATATAATGATAAATTGACAATGATAGTGACACTGTAATCAAGCATCTCCTTATTGTGACATGCTTATAAACTGTCTTTGTTTTCACCTATACTGCAAATAATTAAAAAATAATGTATAAAATTTGAAAACAAATTCTACATTGATTTTTACATTTTCAAGGTTGTACACATGATTGGCAAAATGTCTGTAGCTGCATCCATACTACAGAATTACAACCTAAAGATCAGATGCCATTTTGTACATAAATTGTTAGACATTGAAATAATCAAAGAGTTGTATGGGTGCTTGTAAATTGCTAATAAAGCAATGAAATACATATTTATTTTAACTGTCTGTTGGGTTTCATGACTTGACTTTTGTGATTACACACTTCCTTTCCCCACAATCAATTGAAACCACTTTGTTGACCTGTTTAACCTACTTGTAACCAATCTAGAAATGAGTGTACATAGTCTTACACATGTAACAAGTGAAAATGACTTCAGTGTAAATGAACCCAACCATGATCCTTTGTTGACAAGAAAACAGAATATATATCCACTGGATCAAATCTGATAATTGGTTGCCATTTTCACTTTGTTTATGGAAAACCTTTCAATTTTAGATTTAAATGAAGCCAACATTGGTATTTATCTCTTGGTATTAAGTCTTGTACAAAATAAATTTAATCTTTATTTATAATATACTTCACTTTCAGGTTAAGTTTATAACAAAATATAATGATAAATTGACAATGATAGTGACACTATAATCAAGCATCTCTTTATTGTGACATGCTTATAAACTGTCTTTGTTTTCACCTATACTGCAAATAATTAAAACATTATTTATAAAATTTGAAATAAATTATACATTGATTTTTAACTTTTCAAGGTTGTACACATGATTGGCAAAATGTCTGTAAAGATCAGATGCCATTTTGTACATAAATTGTTAGACATTGAAATAATCAAAGAGTTGTATGGATGCTTGTAAATTGCTAATAAAGCAATGAAATACATGTCTGTTGGGTTTCATAACTTGACGTTTGTGGTTACACACTACCCACCCCCACAATTGAAACCACTTTGTTGACCTGTTTAACCTAATTGTAACCAATCTAGAAATGAGTGTACATGGTCTTACACATGTAACAAGTGAAATGACTTCAGTGTAAATGAACCCAACCATGATCCTTTGTTGACAAGAAAACAGAATCAACCTGCATTTATAATAAATGTACGCTCTGTATGTACGATTTAGTGACAGTTCAGAATGGGTGACATTCAGGGGTTGTCATTGGAACCGGTAATTTTAGAATAAAATGTCTGCCCCCTCCACCAAGTTCTTGGTGATGGCATGTACTGCCACTGGTGATGAACCAACACATTGGGTTTTTTTTCCTATTATTCTTTGGTCTATCATTGCAGCACTATAGAATCCAAGAACTAGGGAAGGAGGGCAAACAAGCAATAAAAAGTATAAAGGGGCCCAAATTACGGATTCCATTGACTGACGACTGGTGCTTCATTGTGTCGAAAATCACACCCAGCATCAATTCTGCATAGCTGAAGTTGCAAGATGTTTCTGTCCTTTCTAAAAAGATTTAAGATTGAAAATAGGAGTAAGGGCTTAGATTTAAATAAATGCTGTTTAACTGACATGGATTGGAAAGGTGGTTATCAGATACACCCCTTCTCTTGGACTGAAATGCCAGTACTGCTATAGCAAAAAATAATAACAAATTATACTAAACCTTAATTTTTTGTAATAAACAACCATTAAAACTAAATGAAATGTTCATCATTGGTATGAAGATCCCTTCTCAAACGATCTGTTAACATAAGACGTTAAACCATACCAAGATTGTTGATGACTTGAACAGTTACGATACTGCATTTGGATGTGGTGTCAACGCCGTGTTGGGGTACTGTTGGCTGGAACTCAGTCTGAGCCATGATACATCGGAGTTAACATGCTGTACAAAATAATAGTTAAGTTTTATGGAAGTACATGGAATAAAGTATTTGAAATTTCTGAGTTCTAATTTATGTGAATGAGGAAAATAATATGTCACAGTGAACATGCTGTAAAAAATATAGGAAGGTTTATAATACATGGACCAAGAATAAAGTATGTGAAAATTCAGAGAAGTTCTAATTTATGAAATGGGAAAATAGTGTATAACCTTTAGAGTAGCTGGGACCATTTGAAATTGAAAAGGGCATTGGTTTGTTTTCAAAATTGCACACAATTATTCTTGACAATGTGTAATAAATTAAAGAAATGTTCTCGCACGAAACCTCATCAAAAGAGAAAGGTATTTAAGGAAATTGCAGAGTCTCATATACTCATATAATTTCATGTGATTGTGATGTGAGTTATGTCTGAGAGAGGCCTCGGGAGCAGGACCCACAAGTACATGTATTGTGTCATGAATATTGTGCATTTTTCCTGTGAAATAATTGTCTATGTAAGTTTATTTGTATCTGAGAAGGGTACAAAATTAAGGAAAAGTGCAGTAAACAATCGTTAGGCTACTTATTTAATTTGTGCACAACCGAAGATTTTTTTGGAGAAAACAAAATTACAAAATATATGGCATAAAATTTCTACTGAATAATTGCCATAACCTTAACAACTGAATTTTACTATACTTATTTATATTCTAAATACATTTTGTTTACATCTGTTCATATTTTGTTAGTTGTTTACTGTCCAAAGTATGTTCACGTAGGCTCAACTCACTGAACTAACGTTATAGTCATGTTAGACAGGCACAATGCAACGACGAATGGACAGCTTAAAAATGGTTTTTCTTGTATAAAAACACGAAGATAAATACAGGAAATCCTCTTAAAAAGTAACTTCGAGATACTTACTCTTTTATGACCGTGTACTGTTGGCGATCCATTTTACAGCCTAAAAAATGACGTTCAATGGGCCATGGCACATTACGAACAGCGTCGATATCGATTGTACATGTAGATTCATTGTAACCAAATATCGTGTAGTACACGATATTTGGTTACAATGGAGCTGCATGTACAATCGATATCGACGCTGTTTGCGTGTACGTGTTGTGCCCATGGCCCAGACTAGCGCCACGTATTGCGCCTTGCGGCACTATACGAACTTTGATTCTTTCATGCAACGTATATGAAACGTTTTAAATATTTTACTTTTTAGCGTAATTCGACACCTGATGACGTAATCATGACATCACAGAAAACGGTTTCGTCTGCTTGATATGTTCTGTTTATGTGTTAAGTTTGAAGGCTGTATATGCTTAGCAAGGATGCCTTTTGTTGCCGGACAGTCGCCACTGAGATGAAGAAGTACAAAAACGAACAAAAAAGAGGTGTTCGCGTTGTCGCTCGAACACCCAAAAAAACAATACAAAACAATAGGTGTTCGCGCTGCTCGGTCGAACACCCAAAAAAAAAAAAAACAGTACAAAAAATAATAGGTGTTCGCGCTGCGCTCTCGAACACCTAATAAAAATCATCGATACAAATAGTAACTACCAAATATAGTAGGGCTAAATTAATTTTGTGAGCTACGTTTCATGATTCATTTTATCGATTAACCAGTTATCCGATTTCATACAGGTATGGGCATAATTGCGTATCGATACCAAGATGACGACGAGCAACGTGGGTTCGTAACAGGACTGATTTTCTGTGGATTTGCTATCGGCTCTCTTGGTAAACTACAGGAGGATTTCTGGAAATTAAATATAACGTAGGAGATATTATATGTAGTGAAATAAGGGGAAACAATAGGCCTAGGCATAGGCATTGATTGGTGGGGCACGGGGGACATATCCCCTCCACTAGAGTGGGGGGGGGGGGTGAAAAAAAAAAAATAAATAAATATGTTAGCAACTACCCAGGAGTGACCCTGAATACTGTATAGGCAGGTCCCTACGTCGCTGCTATGCCCTCACACAGAGGCGAATCTACAATCTTTGACAGACTTTTTGGGACACTTAAACAAGAATCGACCTCGGTTCCAGCTGGATGTTTTTATTTGTAATTTTTGCAAGAAAAAATTATTCCCAACTCGCAATTGTTTTGCCCCAAATACGATGTTTAAAAGCATGGAGGAGGAGGCTTGCGACCAAGGTTGCGCCCCCCATATTGGTAAAACCCTGGACCTAACACTGACTGCATGTCCACTTCTAGGTAGTGATTGACGCCTGTGGGCATATCAATCGCAGTAGAGTCCAAGAACGGATCATGCTTGTATCAATCTGACACTAGTTCCCGTGCCTAACTTCATCATCGGCTTCCACCTCGGCGACATCTGATCCTTCACCTAGCTACTTATGCAGTTCCAGCCTCAGAGTCTGGCATTTTTATGAAGACAATCAGATTGTACTGATCGAAACGTCGAGTTGTCAGTCTCATAATAGCTATTATATATTGCTACTGGAAACTAACTCTCACTTATTATTTATTGATCTTTTAAAAACTAATTCACGAGAGACCTGGTAGAATCATTTCAAGATGAAAAGCTGCCCAAGCTAAGCAAAAACCTATTGCTAAGTGTTTCATCTCATAACTATAACGACTTTCGTTTTGTAATAGTTATGAGATGTAATTAGTTCTGAAAAGAACTGGAGGTTACAACTCGACTTTTCGATCAGTATACTCTGATCGTCTTCAGGAGAAAAAAAAAAATTTCGTTTTGTTTCTAGTGGGACCCGCTTTCGGTGGTATTGTTAGCGACAAACTTGGAACAGCTGCACCATTCATTCTTCTTGCTGGATTGACGACATTATTAGCAGGTAAGCCAGCAGAGAAACCAATTCACAGATTTAACGTTTTTATAGTAATTTTATGGTCCATATAGTACATACAAACAGTGATGCCATTGCAGTGATATCATTGCAGTTATATGTCGCTTGAACGATAAAATAAATGCCCTGTTTACAAATATAAAATACTTCCTGCGGCATCCTATCGTCTCGCATACATTCTTCCAAATATCATCCTTTTCTATGTTTAGGAACACCTTGCTGGACTTGAGTATGAGGGTTTTATTTCTCAATTTTGTTTTGATTTTGAAGCGGAAACTCTTCCGTAACCATTAACACTTGAATATAAATTATGAATTATACTGCAAATGCAGAACACAAACCCTCCACATCATTATTTAAAAAATATTAATTGGCCTGAATTTGAATTTATACACAACAATTTTTTGCAGTTGCAGAGATTGCGATTTTCGAGCGTGCAATGGATGAGGAAAAGGAAGATCCAACGGCTATTTTGGAACTTCTTAAAGACCCACTCATTCTAATTGCAGCTGGTCTGTACATTGTATTTGTTTTTATTTTTACTACACACTCAAACTAAAGTTGAGTTTGGTCTGTGTAAATTATATGAAGAAATTTCATTGAAATTTGTATTTTAACTTTAACTTAAGAAATGATAATTGTATTTTTTTTTAAATGCTACATCAAACTTCATTGAGAGTAGCGTTGAATTCATAATAGTGTGTGGACGGTGGTCATATCCCAGGGGATTTTATCCTCTCCAAATTCAACGGGAGGGGAATATCCCATTGTTATAAATTCTTGCCAAAGTTTGCTAGTTTCATCAATCATGTCTAAAAACCCAACAGAGGGATACAGAAATACCCCTAGAATAAATAAGGGCAATTTATAATTCTCCATTATTATGTGAACATGGATCATTTATGTAAATACATCCATACTAAGAGAAATCAAGACATGTATAAAATATTCAGCTTATTTCATTGTTTGAATTCATACGAGAAAATGCATTAGGACTTTCCATATTCACTTCTTACGTGGAATTTACTTCTCTGGCTTCTCATTTGCACAATTGTTTGAGTAATTGCATAAAAATGATATTACCTCAGACAGAAATATTTAAAGGGTTATTTGATCCAATCATTAACTATACATCTTTGATAGGTTATGTTTTTCGAGAATACGATTAGTATTGGGCCAAAGAGTGCTTGTTGAAATAACTTTGCGTCTAACAATCCTCACAACTAGGATCTTTAGTCCATCATTTTTACTAATATATTATCAGGTTCATTCGCTCTTCCAAATTTGATATTTGGATTGTTAGAGCCAGCTCTCCCCATATGGATGATCAACACAATGGGATCAGAAACATGGCAGTTAGGTGAGTATATCCCGTCATTTATTAGGAGAATCAATTCTATTTCACATCATTACAGCAATTATTTAGAATTTCTGATTTCAAGGTAAAAACGTCTCCAGTTTCTGATCATCTGTTTCTCTTATTTGGCCAACAGGGAAACACGTGCTACATGTATACGCGGGGACCAAATTTCCCATATACAAAGTATGGTGGCTAAGAGAGGCCTCACAAATCAGGCAAGTGTTCATACCGCTATGTGAAAAAGTCGTTTAAACGCAGCATGGCAGAATTCCAATCGATCCAGCAATTTTGGCTGCAATTGGACATCGTTTCGCAAAAAAAAAAGAAAAAAAAGAAAGAAAAAAAAGCGTCACCGCACTGATTTTGAAACCAACGGATGACCAAAAACCGCCAACTTTTTTGGCTTTAATTAAAATCATAAATTCAAAGTAATTGTTGTAAAAAAATAACAAACATGCCGACGCGCGGGTCTGAGGCGACGCGCGCGTCTGAGGCGACGCACGGGTCTGAGGCGACGCGCGCGGAGACCAGAAATCGGAGATTTTCTTTGGCCTAACCTTGTGGTCTGTAATTTGAAAATGCGATTTATTATACATCATTACGCTAAATATGTATCGCCCACGTTATTTTACCGGAAAATGTTGTTTTCTATGGAGCATCGATAATTTTTATTATAGAAAGGTAAAACAAATACTTTGAAATGAGATATTTCACTAAACAATAGTCAGACGAATATTTATTGTAAATACATGCTTTTATGATTATGATTTTGAGAAATGTATCATTTTAAAGAATTTGTTATCCTTTGCCCATCAAAAGAACAGTGTTCCGATAAAAAAGAAAAAATTATAGTCTAAGTATGTGTCAAGTTTGAAGGATCTGTGAACTTTGCAACTATGCTTTTTTTTTGTTCGATAAGTTTCGCGAGGAAGAAGAAGCAAAACAACGACGACGACGACGACGACGACGACGACAACAACTAAAAATCTGACATCTTTAATGTAATACCATTGTAGATTATTCTCAGGAATTATTTGGGTTTCTGAGCCAGGTTATAGTTCCGGTCTGAATATGCAGCGATTCCGAGATCCCCCAGTTAATTTAATGCGTTTTAACTTTCTCGTAAACGACACAGCACAGTGTAGTTAAAGGTTTTACATGTTGGTTGTTCAATGTATTACTGTAAATGCATTTTTGCCAACAATTACAAATTGTGTACCTTCCCTTTAAAACTATTACTTACTATCTCGTAATTAGGAGTAGTATTTGTACCGTCTGGATTGTGTTACTTGATCGGCAGTGTTTTACTTGGATATATCGCTTACTTTACTGGCAGGTGAGTAGTTTGGAAAAAATCATAATAAGTTATGGAATTATTGTGTCTGTTATATTGAACAATTGATTTGATTGTTGTTCTTTCACCTACGCTTAGTACTTGTGTAAAACGGAAAATAAATAAATAAAACAAAATAAAGATGTATACATGAGTGTATATTTCTTTTATGCAAACCAAATTACCCTAAGCTTGCACAGAGTATGGATATATTTATTGACATTTTACCAAACAAATGTACCGGTACCGTCAATTTAAACAGGAGGGAAAGTTTATCTAATAATCGATTTCACGTAAAACATTAATCAATATGTAAAACTTGTAGCTTTGCATGGTGAGGATGATAAGTAAGACTAATTGCGGTGACACCATGTGGAATCTCAATTGAGTAGTAGTGGTTCTGAAAAAGAACTGGGGTACAACTTCCCGACGTTTCGATCAGTATGCTCTGATCGTCCTCAGGAGAATGCCGGACTCTGGAAATTGCTGCTGCTTAAGTAGGCTGCTGGAGATCATCCCATGAATGGATGCTGGAGGATTAGTTCGTTGAGGCGCGCGGGCGAGAACTGTGAGCTATCAGAGACTAGGATCGTGAGGGGTTGGGGAGAGGTGTGTGCTCACTGAACTGAATCAGTTGTTAACAAGCACAGGGGAAGGAGGGTGGTTGACTTAGGATTATGGGGATCCCTCAGTCTGGGGTGGGTTATGGACTTTGGATATAGAAGATCCTTCAGTCTGTGCAGTAGGTCGCCAAATGTCGCTGATGAAGAAACCGATGTCCTGTGTGGCACAGTGTCGTGTTTGACGATCTCGATGGCGTCTCTGATGCGTCTGGGGTGCCATGCGTCGATGGGTGTGATGAGTTGGGCTGCCTGCCAGTCGATTTGGTGGTCCTTGATGTGCGAGTGCTTGACGATGGCGGACTTCTCGAAATCTCCTCTGCGGCCGTGTGCTCGGTGTTCCTTCAATCTGATGGGAGGTTGCGTTTCGTTTCGCCGATGTACACCCACCGCACTCACAGGGATCGGGTAGACTCCCGCTCTGTTGTTTGGGTCAGGTTTGTCCTTGTGGGTATGTAGAAGTCCTTGGAGTTTGCTGGGGCTGAGTGGAACACATCGATGCCTGCTTGTCGGAGGATGCGTTGTAGTTTGTGAGACGTCGAACCTAACCCTCCCTGCTTGTCTCCCCTATTCTAGGTTCGACGTCTCACAAACTACAACGCATCCTCCGGACAAGCAGGCATCGATGTGTGTCCACTCAGCCCCCAGCAAACTCAAGGACTTCTACATACCCACAAGGACAAACCGGACCCAAACAACAGAGCGGGAGTCTACTGATCCCCTGTGAGTGCGGTAAGGTGTACATCGGCGAAACGAAACGCAACCTCCCCATCAGATTGAAGGAACACCGAGCACACGGCCGCAGAGGAGATTTCGAGAAGTCCGCCATCGTCAAGCACTCGCACATCAAGGACCACCAAATCGACTGGCAGGCAGCCCAACTCATCACACCCATCGACGCATGGCACCCCAGACGCATCAGAGAGGCCATCGAGATCGTCAAACACGACACTGTGCCACAGGACATCGGTTTCTTCATCAGCGACATTTATGACCTATACTACAGACTGAAGGATCTTCATATCCAAAGTCCATAACCCACCCCAGACTGATGGATCCACTAAATCCTAAGTAAACCACCCTCCTTCCCATGTGCTTGTTAACAACTGATTCAGTTCAGTGAGCACACACTCCTCTCCCCCAACCCCTAGGATCCTAGTCTCATAGTCTCACAGTTTCCCGCCTGCGCGCCTCAACGAACTAATCCTCCAGCATCCATTCATGGGATGATCCTCCAGCAGCCTACTTAAGCAGCAGCATTTTCCAGAGTCCGGCATTCTCCTGAGGACGATCAGAGCATACTGATCGAAACGTCGAGTTGTACCCCCAGTTCTTTTCAGAACTAATTACTACTCAATTGAGATTCCACATGGTGTCACCGCAATTAGTCTTACTTATTAATCAATATATTGTTACATCGAATTACTGTTGTGATCAAACAAAATAGCGTCCTCATATTTCAAGGATAATCATGGCAAATCGTTTTATTTTAACAGTACACTCAAACTTCACTGTACGTCAATGAATTAAATCATTTCATAGATCCGTGGGCCCGCTACATTTAATATCTTAATGAACAAAATATTCGACCAATTATTTGGAGAAATTGTAAATTTAACATGGCCTAAAATGTGATTCGGCACCGTAAATATTCCAAATAATAGCCAAGCAGATGTGTTGCGGTAAGGTACATCATACCTAAGAATATGTAGGGGCCAGGGGGCAATGACCCTTAGTATCCACTTCCTTAAAATAATTTTTATTAGTTTAGGTTCAAATCTTCTCACGAAATCGCCTCTGCTGTCTCAGTCGTCCCCCACCTTTAATAATGTTATAATTATTTTGTTGTAGGGATGCTTTTATTGGTGTGGAGTCTGGATTCAGAAATTGGATGTGATTCTCATTCTGTATCTGAGTACCGCGATAATTATTTTAACCAATAGAATGTGTTTATATTTTAATTTAAATCTCACTGAAACTGTTTCCAATTTCCGCCTCCCGATCTTTCCTTTTTGTAACAGGTGGCGTTGCATCGCTGCTTCTCTGTGTATTTTATCGATATGCATTGCAATGGTAAGACGTTTGTTTTCACCCAGGGTACTCCACAAAGCAATCATAACAGTCCTCTATCGTATCCGGAATTGAAATTTCTTCCCCCTTGTACCCAGTTTTCCCCAAGTGTAATCAGCTTACGAAATCTCGTGAAGATAATAGTCCAGACTAAACTATCTTTGCGTGTGCAGCCACATTGAAAGCATTAGTTACCAGACCATGCCGATGATGATCGGTGTATTATATATTCCGAAGATACCCGGTTGAATAAAAACTGGAACCAGACTATCGACATGCATTTACAACGACAACGACCTCTTCAGTGTGAGTAGGTCGCGTATCAGCTCCGTGCACGGCCTGGGGAGGGCCCGCTTCGCACCAAACATCGGCTGGCATTAAGGTATTTTGGGTATCACTGGTTAGCGTTCACTGTTGATTCGATTTACATTCAAGTGAAAACCGTTACCAATGAAGAGTTTTGCATAAATATAAAGCACTGAGTATGCAGTTCTTAATATCAAATCAACTTTATATGAAGTAGGTCTACTTCAAAAGTGACGTGATATAAAGTTGTGTACACATTCAATGCCATAGTCTCAGATACATGGTGTGTCTTCACCGCAAGAGGGCTGCGGTGTGCACGGAGTGGATATACAATTTGTAATTATTTGGGTTAATTTTGAAATGATCTTCATGATAAAGGCCTATTGTGTCTGATGAAGAGCTCCCTCATTCAAATATCAGATTTAGTCACAATATATATTGATATAATTGTATAAGTACTATGATTTGAGGTTAGAAACATGGACAACTTGGACGAAAGCCCCGGTTATATGCAAGCATTATTGTTGCACCCCCCATGTATCCAGCCCTACATCAACCATCATCCAACCAAATCCTCGGGTCGAATTTCGGGTAGCGGCCAGGGAGCGGGAATGGGTCGGGACATAGGTCCTTTACTCAAGATGATAATAGTCAGTGGTATGTATCACATACAAACATCAAACTGCATTTAGTTACGACCCTTTTTCAGTTCACACCCAGTTTTTAAAATAAATAAAATAAATCATCACATTTAAAAAAATATTTATTTTAGGTTCCATTTGCGACCAGTTTTCCGACGTTGATTGCCCCAATGGCCGTACTTGGTGCATGCTTTGGTAAGTTGAGTCTTATAGGGCTAAATGTTATTACGTTACATTATTACCCCTACTCATTGAGCAAATACCAATCCTTAAATTTTCTCAGCTACCTGCGGAGTATGTACTGCCCTGCCTTTATGCTCACTCATTTTACTCCTGGGTGGAGTGAAGCAAGAGCGGTAAAGTATATTGCATAATGACACATGCGCCACGGTCATGGCCAGGGTTCGAACCCTAAAATATTCTGACAACTTTGCCATCAGAACGCAAGTCTGACACGCTGGATCGCTCAGCCATGTCATGCCACAATAACGGGAAGGTATAACATCCTCAAGAAAACATCAATAATCACAATATTTATACATTCGTAACATGTAAATTCTTTGTTTAAACGAATACGAATACATTTTCACTATATTTTCTCGTTAATGATTGACATTACGCAATTAGCTTATCCGATTGAGCAGTTTGGCCAATATCAATGTTGCACCTTTCCCTAACGTCACAAATACACGATTTGATTGGCAGAATATGAATATCACTTTACATTATACACTTATATTTTATACACCATATTTTATACATATATTTCCAACCTTGGGTATATAATATTGGCATGGGTTGTTCACCCGAAAAGGATTGAATACTGATTTTAAAAAGATCTTAATGTGCATTTATTTGGAATTGGTTACTACTTTTGTTCATTATACATAGGTGCATTGGACACCCTAGGTACCGCTGTAATGCTCTATATTGTTGACAACCGTCACAAGGGGGCGTATGGCGCGTCATCGTCTTTCACTATGTTTGCTTTCGCCTTCGGGTTACTCGTAGGTAAGATATGGGTACCTAATTATTGCGCGCGGACACAAAATATAGTATACCGGCTTTCTGCTATTATAAAATTAACTATACGCTATAGCAAGCTCCACAATAAACAAGATACCGTCTGATGTCAATATAGTATGTAATGAAAGTAAAGCGTGTTTCATTCGAGTAATGGCAACATGTCGTCCACTGCCGTATCTCCGACATCGAACAGCCGTTTAAGTCAGGTCCCTGTAGTCTCATAACAAGCCATAAATTACCCGATCATGATTGGGCTGTGAGTACAGCTGCATGGAAAATCGTGTGGCGTACGGGAAGTGACCATAGGATAGGACCCATGGTCAAATCAGGACCACTTTTTTCTAGGCCCTATTGTATCTAAAATACTCACCTTCACTCAAGAAAGTCCCTCAAACGAATATATTATGGATCTCAAATCTTCAGACAAATTTACGCCATACAAATTAAGCATTAATGAGATCGGCAAATGGATTTGGTCACAATTTTTTTTATTTAGTGACGTGCATCCAATTGCAAGTGTTACAATCATGACTCGCCAATGCGTCATTTGTTATTCTTTAAACTACAGTTTGTTTAATCATGTAGTCATTTTACATACCTTTGTAATCAATTACGTCATGTATCGATACGGTAATTATATTTCGACTTGCCAGTGCAGTATTTTTTTAGAGTTTGCGGAAGGGGGGACGACAAACAAACTTTTCGGTCAAATTCACCCACCAAACAAACACGAATATAAATGAGGACGATCAGAGCATACTGATCGAAACGTCGAGTTGTACCCCCAGTTCTTTTCAGAACTAATTACTACTCAATTGAGATTTCACATGGTGTCACCGCAATTAGTCTTACTTATCATCCTCACCATGCAAAGCTACAAGTTTTACTTATAAATGTACCGAAATAAACGTGCAATCATTAAAATGCAGTGATATGTATAGTGGGATGTATAGCATACACAAACTAAATGGAAGTAGGCCTACAATTCCCCACTTTTAATACCAAAAGTTGAACACCTCAGTCCAAACACTCAACGAGGGGAGGGGGTGGGGTAGGAATGAGAAATTTTTGGGGGGAGGGGTAGTCGTGAGAAATGCTGAGGGCAGGGTACGCGTGAAAAAATTCCCCACCCCTCAATGTGAACATTAATTTATTAATAATTACCCAAAGTAGGGCCTTCAATTCAGAGGAGGCGAGACTGCTATTAAACACCATGTCACCAACAAATTCGTGAATTTACATTGGCATTTCTGTTCACACGTCTCCATGCAATTCTTTGCAATGTCCATCAACAAGGCCCAGCAATGACAAACCGTTACTCTCTCAGGACTTCATGTTTTCAAACCCGACTTCACCCATGGACACTTCACCCAGTGCTTACATCATTCACACAAACCTCATATCAACCCTACATATTTTATTTCACATAATCATAACCTACTTTCTATGTTTACATGCTATCAAAATTCCGATCATGATCGGGTAACTTAGGTTGTAGGTCATCAGCCTGTAAGTAATGTTCAGGTTTAGATGTGAGAGGAAAACCCCAGACAAAGATTATTATTCAAACCCAAGTCCACAGAGAGGTGAAAGTATTACTACGCCATTCTGACGCTAAACACTCTTATAAGATGCTAACTTAATAATCTGTTATTTCATTGTTAGGTCCAGCACTTAGTAGCGCCTTCTTCAATATCATTGGCTTTGCCTGGTAAGATTCACTTTAAAATAACTTTCATACAAAATTCCTAAGACAAATAGGTTAAAATTATTATATTTTTGCAAGAACTAAACATTTTAAATTCAGAATGTTGTGGATATAACAGTGAATTTAAACAATGTAATTGTTGTGTCATCTTTTGACAGGCTGCTACGCGGACTTGGCATAGTCTGCGCTCTCTTCACACCACTTTGTTTTTGGCGGCTCAGATAGTGCGCCACCTTGTGATGAAAAGGAAGAGCAGATGTTAATTCTTCCCGCCATGAAAACTCCAGAAACAGTTGTGTGTGAGATGACATCAAACTGACATGGAATATTAACGGTGTTGATTACTTTCTTTGAATATATCATGTACCCTGCCCCTTTCAACCTCCCTGGAATAGGCATTTGTTGAGTTGTAAATTTTCCCAAAGCCTGACTATTTCATGTGATTTGTTATGGTAGATCTCGTCATCCGCTTAGTTTGCCGGGAATTCCCCTTTTTCACCAGTCTTAAATGCATCCTTCGTGAGCAGGGGAGAAGGGTAATGACGGACGTCATGGGATTTGCTACATTCGCTATTATTGGATCCGGTATGAATGTCCGTGATGCGACATCTTCTCAACAGTAGACTGAGATGAACTTTGATATCTTGCATGTTATTATATACAGAAATTAAATTGTTAAAAGGCCTTATGTACATGAACACGTGGTATGCTCTTAATTAATGGGGCAGTATCGTCTCGATCAGAGCAGACTTTCAACAGGGCATGGAATCGATAAGATAAATACGGTAATATGACCTTATCATGTGGGAAATTATTTTCAGTCACTGACAGCGTTAATTGTAACCAGGCGAGAAATAAAACGGGCTTGGAAACTAATTTTGAAGGTCTGATCTTTGTAAAGTTGGTAATTTATTTGGAACATGAAAATAGATCTATATATACATATATATATATATATATATATATATATATATATATATATATATATATATATATATATATATATATATATATACTCAAAAAAATTTAAGGAACATGTTGATATCATGATCTTTATTGAACGTTATCCCTTAAACATTACTGATTTGAGTGAGGTGCAATTATGCATGTCCTCTAACAGCTGGACCTGAGAGTGTCCACATACCAAAGATGGTGTTGATCTTGCTGGTTTGCCTCTGAGGGTCTATACTCAGTTTAAGATGTTTAAGAGTCAAACAGTCAGTGGCTAGTAACTGGTATGGCCTCCACGGGCTTGTGTGCATTCTTGACAGCGACGAGGCATACTCTGAATCAGCTGCCGTAGAGAGTCCTGAGGAATGTTATTCCACTCTTCAATCAAGGCAGCTGTCAGTGTTTGTACAGTATCTGGAGCATGCTGTCGACCTGCAACTCGTCTGCCAAGCATGTCCCATGCATGCTCTATTGGGGTAAGGTCAGGAGAACGTGCCGGCCAGCACATTGTGTCGATTCCCTCTTCCTGGAGGAAGTCCATGGCTACACGTGCACTGTGCGGACGAGCATTATCTTGTACCAGTATAAATTTTCATGTCACGAGCAAATGGCACCACTACGGGTCTCAGTATCTCATCTCTATACCTCACACCTGTCAGAGCACCACCAGCTATATATATATATAGCTGGTGGTGCTCTGACAGGTGTGAGGTATAGAGATGAGATACTGAGACCCGTAGTGGTGCCATTTGCTCGTGACATTGGGGAAAATTTTATACTGGTACAAGATAATGCTCGTCCGCACATTGCACGTGTAGCCATGGACTTATATAGATCTATTTTCATGTTCCAAATAAATTACCAACTTTACAAAGATCAGACCTGCAAAATTAGTTTCCAAGCCTGTTTTATTTCTCGCCTGGTTACAATTAACTCAGTGACTGAAAATAATTTCCCACATGATAAGGTCTTATTACCGTATTTATCTTATCGATTCCATACCCTGTTGAAAGTCTGCTCTGATCGAGACGATACTGCCCCATTAATTAAGAGCATACCACGTGTTCATGTACATAAGGCCTTATAACAATTTAATTTCTGTATATAATAACATGCAAGATATCAAAGTTCATGTTCCAAATAAATTACCAACTTTACAAAGCTCGCGAACCGTTTATGATATTTCAGGTCAGTTTCTCCATATAAATCTACTTTGTGTACAACCACATGAAAGGCTTGTGTCCCATTAATTGTGTGATCCCCGCTACTGCCGTTACCCGGGTTGTTTGCATCTGACCAGGGCTTGTTCCCTGGCTACTCGGCAGATATGGTTTGGCCTCTGACCTGGCCCCATAGAGCAATAGATAATTGGCATAAGTGGACCGCCCCCAACATAGGGGCTGGTTAGCTCAGTTGGTAGAGCGCTCGAACGGTAATCGAGAGGTCGCAGGTTCGAGTCCGGCATCAGCCAATTTTTCTTTGCTCGCGAACCGTTTATAATATTTCAGGTCAGTTTCTCCATATAAATCTACTTTGTGTACAACCACATAAAAGGCTTGTGTCCCGTTAATTGTGTGATCCCCGCTACTGCCGTTACCCGGGTTGTTTGCATCTGACCGGGGCTTGATCCCTGGCTACTCGGCAGATATGGTTTGGCCTCTGACCTGGCCCCATAGAGCAATAGATAATTGGACCGCCCACCAACATAAGGGCTGGTTAGCTCAGTTGGTAGAGCGCTCGTACGGTAATCGAGAGGTCGCGGGTTCACCGTTTATATTTATATATATATATATATTTATATATATATATATATATATATATAGATATATAGATATATAGATATATAGATATATATATACTGAGTATACAGTGCTATACACACGTCGGTGAAGGGCAAAATTAAATCAATTGTTTATCTCCCGACGCAAGAATTTCACCAACCTATGAAGCCCAAGAAGTTATGCTATCAAAAGGAATATTTTCCTCGTAGGCGTCATTAACTAAGTATTTTACGAAGAATAAATTCACATAAATTATCGTTACGTAAGTAAATGACCGAGTTTCGAGGTCAGTTGGTTACATCATCTAAAACAAGCACTCCGATTCACGTCATGTTGATCGTGACGATACTTCCCCTTTATGGTATACATTTTTCTGTGGTTGATTATGGTAATATGTCAGATACATTAACTAATCCAATGGATTAGCTCAACAGTGGCATAGCCATGCTTGTCTTTTAATGTCGGGGCCCTGGTTCCAATCCAGAAGAAGGATAATTATTATTATTATTATTTTTTTACTGAAAATGGGGGAAAACTTTTTCTGGGAGTGCTGTCCCCCCGGATCGAGTGTACGGGGGCTGGAATTTTAACACTGGCCAGGGAAAGAGCACTTGCCAATTCACAGTCTTGGTTAAAGACTGTTTCTATGTTATTCGCTCGCCCCACCGCCTTTATCCAAAGTACTGGATTGTACCAGTGGCAATTTTCCCCCGGCAGTACACTTCGTCCACTATGGTATATGCATTTGAATACTAAATATGATTTTTTTATTTTATTTTCCTTTAACAAACCTCCACAACCGTGATTTACTATTATATAGAAAGGCTTTGCTTCTGAATTAATATTGTAGTTAAAAAGTGTATAAAAATGTATATAAACAATTATGAAAATGTTGAAAAATCAAGCCTTGAACTCGGTACCTATTCTTGCAAGGCGAGCGTTCAAACCACTAGACTACAATGCCAGTCAAATTTGACCGTGAATTAATTATTGAAGAACATTTTTTAAATTAGATTTCTGTGCCAATTTGTAAGACATTGACGAAGTGTGCTGCAGAAAAAAATAGCGTACCGGTGGCCATGATCGAAACTCTGTTTTTGAAAAACGATCCATCACCGCAAGAGGCCGGCTCTATCTCCAGACGAACCACTGAAGCAGATACCGGTACCATATGGTACTAATTCCATTCTAGGGAAAATAATTGGCTATATGAACATTGATACGCGACCAAACAGTTCTGACGCGGCTTGGTCAAGATTAGTAGATTTACGGCCGATTGCAGACTGCAACAACGTGTTTACAAAACGGATTACAACTTGTCTGTGTCTAAAAGGCACTAACCTTACATTATGGGTGCCTGGGAAATCCTTCGAGATATACGGAAATCCAGAAAGACACTTACTTGTGTGGTTATTGGAGCCATGATACTTGACAACTTTCTATTGACTGCAATCGGTAAGTTTAGTTTGCTTTAGGTCACGATAAAATTCAATAAGTTTTTAAATTTTATGACTCAAGTTAAATAAAATAAGACAACCTGGGTAGAATGTTGTATCCGACCGCCACTTTTTCTCATTAAATATAGCCAATAGTGTAATCTACCTACCTAGTAAGGTAGAGAACATATGGATGATGATGGACATATACTTTAAATTATTCCAGGGTATTTATTTCATGAAAAACCAGGCATTTCGTCCCTAATTTGCCACAGTGACCAATCCCGAATTAAGTTGGCATAGTGACCAATGCGGTATTAGTCACTTTGCCAAATTAATACAAAAATAGCCAGTTAGAGCATTCGTCATTTGAATGCATGCTCTATCTCCAAAACGTTAAGGAATATGCATGTGGATTAGATGCAATGGTAGGTCTCTTCCTGATTGTACTAATGGGCGGGAAAACTTAAAATTTAAAAAAGTTGGTCACTATGGATTGGTCACTATGGCAAATTAGGGACGATTTTTGGTATACGATGACTTCCTCAGTCATGTCAGTTTGATCTTGTCAACTCCCCCGTTAGTGACCAACACGGTCATTGTACATGCGCAGTGACAAATATAACGGGATCCTTCTATTTTCTGAAGGGGAGGATTTTTTAGAAGGAAAATAAAGTCCGAAAACCATCATAAAAGTGAATTTTAAAGATAGTTATCGCTTTCTGTACCCCCAAAAATCGATAGAATCATTTTTTTCTTTCCGAAAAGGAAATAAAATAATGTTGATTTTGGAAATAAATCTTGACATTATGTATATGGTTTTCTTTTTTCTTTTGATTTTTTTTACGGTGACTTGTGACTCAGACTCGCACTCGACCTTCGTGACTCGTGACTCGGACTCGACCCATATGACTCGGACTCGGAATCGGATTTGAGGTCTGGCAGACTTGTATAACTTTTCGGTCATTCCTTGTTTATGAGAGACTATATCTATGAAGTTTACGATGTAAGCGAATTTTAAAATGAGGAAATTATAGCCCAGTGGAATAAAATTTGTTGAAAAAAATAAAAAGAACTAGGTTTCGGTTTTAAGTTTTTGACTTTTCCAGCAGGTCTAGTTTCGTGATGCATGTGTTTGGCAGCTTCCCAAGACGACCACGTTTGAGTTGAAAGCCACAAACAAAATGTAAACTAGAGCTCAGGTGTTTGTTGGAACAAACACATGGTGTTCGTGTAAACTTCCGGTTCAATCAAATTATCATCGATGATGTCAATATCGTATTTTGTAAAGGTGTATCATCTTTTATTATAACAATATCGATTTCATATTCAAAAATATACCAATTTTGCATTAGAATGTGTTGAATTTGAACTTCCTGTTTGGAACGGAAGTAAAGGTCAGATGGGGTGATTTGAAGGTCGTATATATGACCTCCTCATGATCATGAAAAATAACGTTAGTACCTGCTTTGGTTCAATTTCTGAGATTAGAAAATAATCTCTTTTAAAACTGCCGCTAGGGGCCGCTCTGAACTTTGATGACGTCATAAAACATTTTTTTAAAAGATAAGATGTCACTAGTCACTTTATTCACAGAAGTCTTGTTCAAATTTCATATGGTTTTTCAGATAGAAAATTTTTCTTTTTCTAAACCTGTCGCCAGAGTGCGCTGTGACAGGTGATGACGTCATCAGTCACATTTTTTAAAAGATCACATGTCAATAGTAATTTTGTCCACTGAAAGCATGTTCAATACTATATCATGGATCGTCTAAATATCTTTTAGTAAAAAGAACTAGGTTTCGGTTTTAAGTTTTTGTCTTCTCCAGCAGGTCTAGTTTCGTGATGCATGTGTTTGGCAGCTTCCCGAGACGACCACGTTTGAGTTGAAAGCCACAAACAAAATGTAAACGAGAGCTCAAGTGTTTGTTGGAACTAACACACGGTGTTCGTGTAAACTTCCGGTTCAATCAAATTATCATCGATGATGTCAATATCATATTTTGTAAAGGTGTATCATCTTTTATTATAACAATATCGATTTCATATTCAAAAATATACCAATATTGCATTAGAATGTGTTGAATTTGAACTTCCTGTTTGGAACGGAAGTAAAGGTCAGATGGGGTGATTTGAAGGTCGTATATATGACCTCCTCATGATCATGAAAAATAACGTTAGTACCTGCTTTGGTTCAATTTCTGAGATTAGAAAATAATCTCTTTTAAAACTGCCGCTAGGGGCGCTCTGAACTTTGATGACGTCATCAAACATATTTTCACAGAAGACATATTCAAATTTCATATTGTTTTTCAGATAGAAAATTGTTATTTTTTCTAAACCTGTTGCCAGAGGGCGCTGTGACAGGTGATGACGTCATCAGTCACACAAAGATCACATGTCAATAGTAATTTTGTCCACTGAAAGCATGTTCAATACTATATCATGGATCGTCTAAATATCTTTTGTGGTTCGTGAGAAATGATTTTTTTTTAATATTAAAATTTGATTTAGTGTAATTTGATATCTGATGACGTCACTATGACATCACAACTTTACCTGAAACTATGTCACAACTTGATTGACATCTACATGTTATGGTCAAAGTATGTGTCAAGTTTGAAGGATCTTCAATTTTGAAGGAACTTTGCAACTATGATTTTTTGCTGGATAGATTTCGCGAGGAAGAAGAACAAGAAGAAGAAGAAGAAGATGGAGAAGAAAAAAACCTGAACAATTTCAAGAGGTGTTCGCGCTGTCGTACGCGAACACCTAAAAAAACGAACAATTTCAAAGAGGTGATCGCTCTGTCGCACGAACACCTAAAAATTACGCTCAAACTTACCACAACCGAATATATTTTAAGAGGATATGGGTCCACAAACTCTGTTGCTGCTAAATACAGCAGGTAAGAATCCATAAAAAAGGCTCATTTCAATGGTGCTCATTGTCAGTATTTGACAGTAACAGCGCTTCCTTTAGTCAATTTGAACACAATAATCTTTGTATCAGCAATGATGTAAAACATATTCGGCACATTAATAAAACATATCGTGGAAAAGAATAGGACATTTTGTGTTACACCATCTGGTCCTTGATATGATAACAATATTCTTTCTGTCATTCATGTACCAACCTTTCCATATTAAAATTTGCCAATTGCCTGATATAAAAACAACTGTTGTTTTTGAGCAATCATGGTGAGAATCGGGTTTTGAATAGGATCACTTTGTGTGGAGATGAAGCGCTCACCGTAGATTTTAGTATCTGACAAAGTGACAAATAAGTTTGAAAGCTTGTATAAAGAAAATACAAACATTTTACGGCTTTTAAACAAAATCAGAAATAAAATTCAACTATCAATAAAAAAAAAACATGTTTGTCTAAGTGTAAAACAGATTGGAATAATAAAAACCGAAAACTTCAGACGCGTTTTTCTCAGAACAGCATGTTTGCCGATTCGACACTTAAAAAAGTTGACCACCCTGTAAATTATAGCCTTTATAATTGTGTAAAGAATTTAAATAGTTCATTCGTTTTGGTGTTTTTGGTTGGTAGATTTAGATTTGCCTGACAAATCCCCCTTCTGAAAAGCCTGGTGACACCACCGCGTGATAATTACCGTATTGACAACATTTTGAAGGTATGCACATTGCACAATGGCTGTAACTATTTAGTTTTAATATATTTAGCATTACAATCTGTAGGAACAGGGCCGTAGCCTGTGGGGACGTGTGAAACCACCAACTAATTGTTTAAGTCAGCAAGTACCACTAAATCGAGCATCAGTCGGCGAAAAGGGTGGCGTCGATATTCAGTTGAAGCCTTGGCGAGTTGTAACACTTGCTTGGCGTTATCCTGAAGGCCTGACGTCACGCTTTGAGGCTCATGAATTACGCCAGATACCAGCTGCGCCGCCGCCATGGTATTTCCCGGAGATTCAACTTTGTCCTTGTACGTGATGATGGGCGTCCACCTCGCGCAATAATGTCCAGCGATATTTGGATGGGTAAAAGAATAAGTAAAGACTGTTTGCGGTGACACTATGTGAAATTCTCTATGGAGACCATGCTCGATATGCGGCAGAGTGCCACCCCAAATGTCCCTATATACTAACACACTGTTGTTCTATTGTTAACGGACCGCTCCCTCCCCCCGAAATCCTCTAAAGAATTCCTAAAATTCGTGGAACACAATGAAGACATAATGGGAGGGGGTGCACTCTGCCACATATCGAGCATCATATGTGAAAATAACTGGAGGTTGCGCCTCGGAATAGGCATGCCTAGATAGATGTGTAACACACACAGAGAACAACTCAGCGCGTCTTGTTTTGAAAACAAATTGAGAATTATTTTATTCCTCTTCACACTAGCAAAGATGAATTACACACTCTAATACAAGAAAACTTTAATACAAGAAAGTATGGTACCAATAAGCAACTATAACCAGGATCCTGGATTTTTATTTGAATCAATGAGACTTCCTTAGAGTTCAATCTGATCAGTTCAATCCGATGAGTCCAATCCAATGAGTCCAATCCAATGAGTCAGATGAGTTCAACAAAGTTCAATAGTAAAGGATACAAAGTGTCAGAGTCCATACGAAAATCCGCGTCCGGCTAACTGTCGATGTCCACAGCAACAAGCAGTGAAGAAATGACTCCATCTGTGGTGTAATGGAACCAATGAGCTGATGAGCTTGAGCTATACTGAGACTATAGCTGAGTCCTTGAGACTATAGAAGAAGCCCGAGACGAGGCCTAAGACTGAGCCGAGGCCTGAGAGCAAACAATAAACATGTATACAATAGTAAACTCTACTAAGTTCCATTTCACAAATCTTATCAATGCCAACAAACTATCCAGCATTTGATCCAAACTCATGTGCAACTGTCACATGACTTTTGCTAAAAATGTGGCATACATTTACTAGCGAAAGTTTTATGAAAACTATTATTATCCAATAGCTTAGAATTAATATCAGTGATCAATAAACAATCACTTAACATTTATAAAACATGCAAGTTTTCTAAAACCCTCAAAATGGTCATGAAAATCATATTGCAGAAATAAGGCATTTTTAATCATAAGTAAACCTACATCCATCATTTACTAATGTAGCAATGAAACATCAGGTTTATGTACGTTTAGACCTACACAAACGTACATTGCATTATACCATAGTGCTTGTGCATGAATCAGTCACATGGTTTTACACATACAAAAGTAAACTTTTTAAACAATGAAATTTTAGCTTACCTGAGAGCCAACAGTTGTTTTGTGCTGTACTCAATTGAAGCTAAAAGTAATTCTGAGTTATTTGATGGTAATTAACAAGTCATTTGTACATTTTATTCAGCAAAATAAAGCACTTTCTGTGACGATTTTGGTAAAACAATGGCTACTAGTACTACTAGGCTGCAGAGCTGTCACATGTATTTTCTCATGTCACAAGAGGGCGCTATTGCTCTGGGCCACTGGGCTACAGATGCATTATAAATGCATTATTATTATTATTATTCCGCATTAGCACAACATGAAAAGAAAGATCTTGTTTTCCTTTCTGCCGGGTACACCTCGAGTCAAGCTACGTCCCGTAGCCTTAGATCTCGAGTGTCTTTCGCAGAATCCTTGCTGTCCCTAAGAGTGCCGCCTTCTGTAGTAATTCTACTCTAACAGACGTTCCTATCTCCTTGAGATGTTTCTCCAACGCCTTCGGGATTGTACCCAGTGCTCACACTACCACAGGAATAACCTTCACCTTGACTTGCCACAGCTTGCGGAGTTCCCTCGCTAAATCCTGATATTTCTGTACCTTCTCCTTCTCCTTCGAAGCTACTCTACTATCACCCGGCACAGCTATATCAATAAGATGACACATCTTCTCATACTTATCCAAGACAACAACATCCGGCCGTCTATGTTCTATAACATGATCTGTCTGGATGTTGAAGTCATTATTATTATTTATTTTCTTTCAGTGGAGTTAAACTCCATTTATTGCATCACTGTTTCAACAAAAACATTTACAAGATACAAACATTTCCACAATTACAAAGTATCACAAATAAAACAACAAAGACATTGTAGACATTACAAAGCAATTAAACTAACGAAATAAATAAATTAAATTAAATTAAATTAAAAGCGACAATAAACAAATGGAATTAACCTTATATACACAGATTAAAAATACAAATATAGGCCTACAAGTGGAAATTCATGAAGCAAAATAAATCAAAACAAAATACAGTGGATGCAATAAAGTAATAAAATCATAATGCACTTTACATTTAAGGAAACTGAAACGAAAACTTAACTGTAAAACAAAGCATTCGCACAATTAAATTGCAATTCATCAAATGGAAAAATAATCAGACGAAATAAAACACAAAAAACATAACGAATTTTATGAATTATTAATAAAACATAATGCAAGTATAACTATAATGAAATTATACTGAAGTTAATCACCATCACAATTAAATTACAATTCGCCAAATGTGAAACAATGAAGCAAAATAAAACACAAACAAAAGGTGGATGCAGTAATAATCATAATGCAAAGAAATTTGAACATAAACATACATGTACACAAAAAACACACATATAATACAATTCGTCAAAAGGAAAATAATGAAGTGAAATAAATCACAAAACAAAACTGGCAGATGGAAGTAATTAAACATAATGCAAGTACATCTATAATTAAATTATACGGAAAACTGTTAACAAATACGACATTTCAAATTAACAAAATTTAAAACAAAGTAATCGTAAACAAAACAATCGCACAGAATAGAAAACTATGAAGCAAAGTATAACACAAAACAAAAACATAGCGGATGCAATGAAATAATAAAACATAATGCATGTACGACTATAATGAAACTGTCAACAAATACGACATTTCAAATTAACAAAGGGTACATTCAGGACAAAATAGAACATGCACGAACAAATTGTAGAAGAGAAACTAAGTAATGCTATTTAAAAGGGGAAAGTAATTATACCATCTTTAACTGTACATAAAACTTGGTTATGAGCATAGGTATTTATAAATTCATGTTCGGGGAGACTTTTGTTTTCTAGGAGGATAAAACCTTTCAAAACGTTAATATATTTTTTCATAATGTCGGGACAAATCTTTTTAGGGTTTTTAACAATGTCACATCTAACTGACCAAATTACCCGGTGCAATTTTCCTATGACGCAAAGCGCGATGTTATTCATATCTTTACCAAGAATTCTGTTGATATCGTTAATATACATAATTTTATTATTGGTATATTTGCGCAAAATTTGTTCTACAAAAAGCCAAGCGTTAATATGCTTTTGGCAATAGATAAACAAGTGTTCAATGGTTTCTTTCTCCACACCACATAATGGACATGTGTTGTCTGGAGTAATTTTCATTTTCATAAGTTTATCTTTAGTGGGCAGAATCCGATGTTTTAATTTAAACCAGAGATCTTTGTCTTCATGGTCAAGAAGTTTACACCCTCCATTTTCCCAAATGTTATCCCAATTGAAATTAATATTTAAGTTAAAAAACTTTTCCCAGCTAGTTTCTGCTATAGAAATAGCATTGTTCATTCCAGAAAGGTTACGGTACAACGTTTTACTGGTTTCATTATCAGTGAAATGTAGTAATCTTGATCTTGTTAGTTTTTAATTTCAAGCATTTTACAAACATGATTAACCGGTCCTTGTCTATTTTCGGCCAAGAAGTTCTGGTGGATACATCTTTTCAATCTAGCTATTATTCTACCTGCATTCAGAGGTTTGAGATTACAAATTTTGCCAATTTCATCCAGTGATTTAACTTTGCCGTCATGACAGACGTGACGTAATCTAGTCATGTTATTAGATTTAAGAACTTACTATCCATTTGTTTATGTTCATTACATGTTATGATGGTATTTTTCCATAAAGGTAAATCCTGGGCTTCAAGAAAGCACGTGATTGACGCATTAACTCTGCCTTGGGCATTATTAAAAGCATTGAGGATTCTTTATAAAACATAGTGGTTTGACTGGCTACTAGAGGATTATTAAAAATATACCACCCAAGGTTTAGCATGCCACTAGCCCGTTTTATCCAGTAGTTAAAAAAGGCGCGCCATTTTCCTCCAGAAGTACAATATTTACATAACCATTTTAATTTTAGACTATCAAGTTTAAGTTTAACGTCCATTACGCCTGTGCCTCCCCTCTCTGTTCTATTTCTCATAACATCCCTTTTGATTTTATCTGGTTTACCGTTCCAGTAAAAATCCCAAATAATCCCATCAATTTGTGTAATCAGATTATCTGGGCATGGCAATACTGATCCCAAGTAGGTGAGACCAGCCCCGATCAGAGTATTGATAATAACCGATTTACCTTTAAGTGTTAATTTTCTAGCTTTCCATCGGTTCATGGTGTGTTTAATTTTATTTATTCTGGGACACCAATTGTCTTCTGGGGTGATTTCGTTACCAAAATAGATACCCAATATTTTTATTTTATCGGACACCCATTTGAAATCACAGGGGGAGTCTGATCTAGACTTCCATTTACCTAACCAGAGACCCACTGTTTTCGTGTTGTTGATTTTGGAACCTGTACCCTCACAATAGGTGTTCATAATTTCGGTGAGAATTTTAAATTCATGGTTTCTCCGAATAAAAATAGTCAAGTCATCAGCATGTTGAATAATCTTAAAACCTTCTTGTTCTTTGGAAATTTTGATGCCTTCTAATTCAGGGTTCTTCAATATCATATTAGACAGTCCCTCTGCGCAAATAGCAAACAACAATGGTGATAAGGGACATCCCTGTCTTATTCCTCTCTGAATCTTTATGGGTGAACCAATAAAATTGTTAACAATAACCTGACTGACAGGGTTAGAATAAAGCAATTTAACCCATTGAATAAGACCTGCGGGAATACCAATTTTCGCCATAATGGAATACATGTATTCCCATTCTATGCGGTCAAAGGCCTTTTCCTGATCAATACTCACTACACTGGCTTCGATGTCGTTGAAGTTGATGTAATCGATACAGTCTCTCAAAATCATCAAATTATCGTGGATGTTTCTACCTGGCACTTCACATGTCTGATTTTCAAAGACAATGGTGGGCATAATTGTTTTCAAACGATTAGTTATGACTTTGGAAATCAGCTTATAGTCAACAGTTAGAAGACTTATAAGCCGCCAATTTTTAAGTTCTTCTTTGCATCCTCTGTTCTTAAAAATTAATCTGATTAAGGCAGTGTTCATTGATCTACACAAAGACATATTTCTTTTGCAATCCCTTATTAATTCGATTAAATCTTGTTTCAGAATATTCCAAAAGGTACGGTAAAATTCAACCGTCAGTCCGTCAATGCCAGGGGATTTATCAGTTTTCATTTGGTAAAGCGCGTGGCTGAGCTCATTCTCATCAATATCTTTTTCTAAATCGTAAACAATATCTTCATGAAAGGACTCTGTGTTAACTCCACTCAGAATTTGATGTAATTGTTTTTTACTGATCCCTTCAGAAGTGTACAAATCTTCATAAAACTCATTCACGCATTTAAGCATAGAGCTAGGTTGATCAACATAATTACCAGCTTTGTCTTGTAATTTTATCATTCTGTTATGATGCATTTGTTGATTTTCCAGGTTAAGGAAAAATTTACTAGCTTTTTCACCTTCTGTTTTATTGATGTTGCGGACACGTATTTTAGCTTTTTCCCATTCTCTCATTTCAAATTGTTTGAGACTGAATTCAATTATATTAAGTTCATCTTTATTTATATTAGTTGGATTATTGATCAATTCATCATAGCGTTTCTGTAAACGTTCTCTTTCCTGTTTAGCAACAAGGGATTTTTCACGCCCATAATCTCTGATAATTTCTTTGAGTTTGCATTTTCCCATTTCCCACCAAGTAAAAACACTTTCATAATCATGTTTCTTGGTTTTCCAGAAACTCCAAAAATTTTGAATTCTATAAGCGCAGTCTTTGTCTTTGATAAGTTCGTTATTACAAATCCAACGACCTGGGCCGTGTGGGGTGTCAAAATAATTTAGTCTTAAGGTGATGACCTGGTGGTCCGTTAAAGTAAACCTGTTGAATTATTATGAACCTCCCCAATTTTGTTTAAAAGACTAGAGGACATAAGAATGTAATAGATTCTACTGGATTTATTGAGCCCTTTGTGCAGGTGAGTATAACCAGGTTTTTCAGGGTAAACAGTACGCCATTATATCAATGAGATCCTTTTCTTGAAAATTTTCCTTCGTGACGTTCTTACTTGTGTCTCTTATGTCTTTGTTATCAATATCACAATTAAAATCACCTCCAACAATCCATTGTTGATTGTTAGTAATATTATTCAATATTTTCTTGAAATATCCAACTCTAGGGTAAACAGCATTCGGCGCATAAACAGAAGCAAGGGATATGCTTTCGTTATTCCATGTGATTTCACCTTTAATCCATCTGCCATCTTGATCACTTTCAATATTTGCCAAATGTAGGCCACATTTATTGGAAATTAGGAGTGCAACTCCTTTGGACATCCGACTACCGTGACTAAAATGAATTTCCCCCTGCCACTGTCTGCGCCAAAGACATTCGCATTCGCTATGAGTTTCCTGCAGAAATACTATGTTAAGTTTACTACGAACTATATAATCAAACATTATTTCCCTTTTTAGATTATCTTATGTCTTCCTGTTCGCTCATAGCTGCTTCTTTGTCGACTTCTTGTTCCATGTCGGATTCCTTGTTATCTGTGCTTTCTCTTGCTAATTTTCTCTCTTCTTCATCTTCTTCATCTGCCTTTCGTTTTCGGTTTTCCTTAACTGCCTCATCCCAGAATGTCGGTGGTTTAGTCTTGTTCGGTTGTTCTTTTGGGTTTAAGCTCCCGAGATGTTTTCTTTCCTTGTTTTTCTACGGGTTTCTGTCTTTCAGGTAGTTGGTTATTGTGCTTAGCTGTAGTCTGCTTCTCTTGTCGATCTCCTTTTGGGTTTTCTGGTTTGTCTTCTGCATGTATGTCATGTGTTGTTTCTTTGTGTTCACTCTGCTTCTCTCTCCTCCTGATGGGTTCCTTCGTTGGCGCAGTGGCTTGTATTTTCTCAGCTTTCGGCGGCTGTTGAATGTCCTCGTTGTCACTAGGTGGTGGTTCAGTAGCTGAGACTATGTGCTTAGCTCTTTTCCATTGCTCCCTTTCTTCTTCGTCGCTGTCTCCATCTGTATATTCAATCTTTTCTTGCTCGTCGTCGGAAATCTCGCTTTCCACCTCATCATTGTTCCCGTCCTCTTCGTGGGCAACTGGAGTCGATGCTTCTGATATGTTGTCTTTTTGCATTTCGTGCCATTCCGCTCTGTGTTTAGGATTGCCACATATGAAGCATCTTCCTCTCATTTGACAGTCTCTAGCAAAATGACCGGGTTTATTGCAGATTTTGCACGTTTTCTTGGTATGAGCTGCTTTAAATTCTTTATCAGAACACTCCTCACCCCTGTCTCGATTTCATTGTCAAAATCATGGTATTGCCGTCTTACATTTGCTACAGTTCCGTATGGGTTGAGTGCATTGACAATGACATCGTCTCCCATTTCAAATGGCGCCTTGACATATACAACCACTGAGTTCTGAATATTTGTGCGTTCACACTGAATCAAGATATCCTTTAGAAACATGCCTTGGAGGGCTATTCTCTCGCAGTGTTTCTCGTTGTCGAAGGTGACGTTGTACCAATTGTTCTCCAGTGAGGCGATACATTTTATTGTTCTGGCGTTGTCTAGCTCTTTGTTGATGGCTTGGTAGACTTCCTCTGGTATAACATCTCTTATATGACGGGTGTTGAAGCGTACAGTGTTCGGTCTCTTCAAGGTGACCCGTTCGGTTGCTTTGCGGGCATGCATGGCTATAGCCAAGATGGCGCCGGAGATCCTTCGAGCCAAAAACTGTTGATTATTTGAAGCCAGGCCAAAAGGCCTTAGCAGTCTTCGTTAGCACCTCAAAAAAGGTAGATTTGATCTACAACTTGGTAGCAAATATATATCCGACTTACGGTGATTCACGGATGATCGATGAAGATTGAAAACGGCAATTCTAATGAAATTCCCAGAGCGTCAAAACAGCACACGTCTTGCGACCTCGTTGTTGTTGTTGTTGTTGTTGTTGTTGTTGTTGTTGTTGTTGTTGTTGTTGTTGTTGTTGTTGTTGTTGTTGTTGTTGTTGTTGTTGTTGTTGTTGTTGTTGTTGTTGTTGTTGTTGTTGTTGTTGTTGTTGTTGTTGTTGTTGTTGTTGTTGTTGTTGTTGTTGTTGTTGTTGTTGTTGTTGTTGTTGTTGTTGTTGTTGTTGTTGTTGTTGTTGTTGTTGTTGTTGTTGTTGTTGTTGTTGTTGTTGTTGTTGTTGTTGTTGTTGTTTGTTGTTGTTGTTGTTGTTGTTGTTGTTGTTGTTGTTGTTGTTGTTGTTGTTGTTGTTGTTGTTGTTGTTGTTTTTGTTGTTGTTGTTGTTGTTGTTGTTGTTGTTGTTGTTGTTGTTGTTGTTGTTGTTGTTGTTGTTGTTGTTGTTGTTGTTGTTATTTATTGTTGTTGTTGTTGTTGTTGTTGCTGTTGTTGTTGTTGTTGTTGTTATTTATTTATTGTTTTTGTTTTTGTTGTTGTTGTTGTTGTTTTTTGTTGTTGTTGTTGTTGTTGTTGTTGTTGTTGTTGTTGTTGTTGTTGTTGTTGTTGTTGTTGTTGTTGTTGTTGTTTTTTTTGTTTTTTTTTGTTTGTTTGTTTTGTTGTTGTTGTTATTATTTCGCGTTAGCACAGCATGAAAAGAAAGATCTTGTTTTCCTTTCTGCCGGTTACACCTCGAGTCAAGCTACGTCCCGTAGCCTTAGATCTCGAGTGTGTTTCGCAGAATCCTTGCTGTCCCTAAGAGTGCCGGCTTCTGTAGTAATTCTACTCTAACAGATGTTCCTATCTCCTTGAGATGTTTCTCCAACGCCTTCGGGATTGTACCCAGTGCTCCCACTACCACAGGAATAACCTTTACCTTGACTTGCCACAGCTTGCGGAGTTCTCTCGCTAAATCCTGATATTTCTGTACCTTCTCCTTCTCCTTCGAAGCTACTCTACTATCACCCGGCACAGCTATATCAATAAGATGACACATCTTCTCATGCTTATCCAAGACAACAACATCCGGCCGTCTATGTTCTATAACATGATCTGTCTGGATGTTGAAGTCATTGTTGTTGTTGTTGTTGTTGTTGTTAACTCCACGTTTCGAGTTGCTGCTGCATTTTCACTATTTTACGACACAATTGTACACACAACGGAACAAAGCTAACATTTTTACATGTTGGATTTGATTTTTACAGGTTGGATTATTATGCAGCCACTGGCTCATTATTTATGCATCAACCACATTGATGCATATGATCTTTTTGAGCCCTGCTTATCATAATCATGGAGGCACACTCCAACGGCAGTGGAATGATTTGGACGAATGTCTATCTATAGTTATATATGTTAAAATCTACTGCAGTTATTGAATAACATGTTAAAAGGTTTCTAAAACCGAAATTTTCGTAAATAAACGTTAATATTTTTATCATAAAATCTCTCGAAATACATTCGTTAGGTTTCATAATATTAACTCAAATATTTGTTTTAAAGACGGCAAAATACCCAATTCAAATTGATAAGGTCATTATTATTTCATGATTAGGATATGAGTAGGACATGAAAAATATCCCTACAGGGTGTCCCAATATTTTTGGTAAATTTAATTCAGAAAGTGCATTTTTATCGACAATTACTTTACAAAAATATGAAGCTCAACGATGGAAAAAGCACTAGGTTGAAACCGTTTTTTAATTCAGCTCGACAGAGGCACTTGCATGGCTCGGCAGGCTCTACCGTGCTATGCGGGACGATTCAGCATGGCAGTAGCACGGCTTGGTTTCATTGCCGTAGTTGAACTCGAACTGAATTCTAACCTGGTGTTACGTTTCTGGTCTCGTTCGTCCGCCGTTTTGTATGTATTTTAAACAAATTGGTAACTTGAATTAAGGATGACGTTTGAAACCACCCCTGTGACATTGCCATGCTATTCTTGAACCAAATTCGACAGTGCCTCTATTGAGCCACCGTGAATATTCCACGAACACAACATCCATATGTTGGTTTTACCATAGAGAAAGGAGTCTCTATCCTTTCTCTATGGTTTTACTAAAGCTCTGCCTTGAATTTTGGTGTGTCATCTTACGGGCTACGAATGGTCACATCACTTTGCACTGTTTATATTAAGCGGGCGATTTATCTAGGTCATTTTATTTATGCGGCCATAAACCGTTAATGATGGAAGAAAAGAGGCAGTGATAATTAGGGTTTTGGCCTGGTAGCCGAAAGCCTATTGTTTTTGTCCGATTTTTAGTTGTGGGGTTTCCGCCAAAATTCCCACGTGAAATTTGTGACTGGATTATGTTATACTTAGCATTTTCACATAAATACAAAACATGCACCATATGAAAGCTCGTAATGTGACTTAGTTTCTAAAACAAATTATGTCATCATAACGTCAGTAAATATCATTTTATTCACATTTTAGTGTGACGCTGTGGGGGGTTAAGACATCTCGACCCTTGTGACAACTCGATCTACACAAAACTCGATCTACACAAAACTCGATCCACGAGTTGTCATACTTAGCACTTCGCATTTTCACATAAATACAAAACATGCACCATATTAAATCTACGAAAAAAGTGCATTTTAAACATAAATTTCATGACGTTTCAAACTCAGTTTAGAATATCGCTTTAACCACTGATATTACTAAATACAAATAAACAAATTCATTAGTAAATATTATTTTAGCTCATTATATTAGATCATAGAGTAAACGACAACACTCTAAAAGATTCACACTAAACTCAGTCATTCAAATGCATAAATAATATGCTTCCCAATTTATTGCAATGTTGTACTACTGTAGTAATAACTGTACAGATAATACTGCAAGCAATAATGTCAACTTATCATGTATTTACAGTACTGATGTCACACATCTCAATAAATTTTTAAAAATAATATTCTTAGTGTCTAGATCATCTATATCAATGGGTGACTTTGAAATACTAGGTGGCAGTAGACTTGGTAATTTTATTAGGTGTTCGGGTATGCACCCGAAACACCTATTGTTTTTGTTCGTTTTTTCTTTCTTCTTCTTCTCCGGATCGATTGTCTACAAAAAAACATACTTGCAAACTTCACATGAACTTCAAACTTGGCATATACTTAGAACATAACACGTAGATGAAACTAGAGTTGTGACGTCATGATTAGGTCATCAGATATCGAATTTCGACAAATCATTCTTTATTAGTTAAAACGTTTCGATTACGTTGCAAATCAAAGATCTACACGGCTGTTTCAACGCTAAAAAAGTGCGCCCTCTGTTGGTGAATCTAAATCAGCTCTGGTCGTGCTCATTATGTATGCACGTTTAAGGAATTGAGCGTTTACGCTTCGGATATCGTGACCCCTGAAAAAATTGTGTTTCTGATCAATTCGTTTCGCAAAATGTATTTATTATGTGATTGACTAAAATCCTTTTCAGGTTCTTTTTTATGTCAGCATAATCTATTTATTCTGAAAAAGGTCACTTAATAGATTTTTTCGAGGTCGTTGAATCGATTAACTGCCACATGTTTCAACAGTTGGGTGCATGCAGACCTGCGGAGCAAACCTTCCACAAAAGCGAGTTTTTCACAATTTTTTTAATTTTTCCTATCACCAGTGGATGTTTCATCGTTGAAAACAGACATTATTATGCACACTTAATTGGAGGTGAGTCTGGGCAATGACAAATTTACGAGAATCTTTGATTTAAAAATAAGCATTTTAACCGGCTTCAGACATGTCAGATGTGTTGTAACGGGTTGGTTGATGCATACAGCATGCAGATAGATTGATGACAGTGCAGTCAGTAATGTGTACGGTATGGGCGCCGGTGAATGGTACTAGTACTTTAAACGTTGGGACTAATTTAGCGGGTACCCGGTTTTATGTAAACAAAGTATGCTTACGTGGGTTTTTCCTCCATGACTCTTTTGAAATAGTGGTAAATAGTCTGTAACGTTAGGAGAGTCAAGCCTAGGCATGAGTACAATTAGTTGAATTTAAAAAAAATTATGCTAACGTTAGATGTGTTATCAATAGGCTATAGGATGTACTCAGTGTAATTTCTAATGTTACCTCTGTGAAATTAAATAATTGATTTTAAAAATTTAAACAAACAAATGGTCTGAACAGTGAACAACAATGTTTAAGGGCTGAAAACATTAAAAACATTACTCATTAGTACAGCTGGACATGTCTACCAATGTCATGCATGTATAATACATGCAGGTACTTTGTAAATTATGTATGTTGCAATATTCTCCGACATGTCAGAGTTTATTAGCAAAGGTACATTTTAAATAATTTTGGTTGACACTAATAATATTTACAACAACAATCATGACATTTAGGGAAAAGTTATAGCTTTACATGGAGTGTCGTGGCCGAGCGGTCTAGCGCACCGAACTCAAGTTCTGGTGTTGCCAGCAGCAGGGTGTGGGTTCGAGCCCCGGTCGTGACACTTGTGTCCTTGAGCAAGGTACTTAACCATAATTGCTTCGTCCTTCGGATGGGACGTAAAGCCGTAGGTCCCGTGTGTTGTATAATGCACGTAAAGTGGATTGTCGTGCGGTCTAGCGCACTGAACTCAAGTTCTGGTGTTGCCAGCAGCAGAGTGTGGGTTCGAGCCCCGGCCGTGACACCTGTGTCCTTGAGCAAGACACTTAACCATAATTGCTTCTCTCCACCCAGGGGTTAAATGGGTACCTGTGAAGGCAGAGATGGTTTGCTCTATATGCGCTAGAAATGGCAGCAATTGAGCTGTATACTCCCCAGGGAGCTGAGATGGTTTCAGGAATGATTTATGAGCCTTATGAGCCTTATGAGCAGGGATAATAATATAATGCGCCTTGAGCGCCACTTAGTTGGTGGATACGTGCGCTATATAAATCTATACATTATTATTATTATTATTATGGTGAATTAAGACTAATTGCGGTGACACCATGTGAAATACGCTAGTGAGTAGTAATTAGTTCTGAAAAGAACTAGAGGTTACAACTTGACATTTCGATCAGTATGCTCTGATCGTCCTCATCAGGATTTACTACTCAATAGAGAATTTCACATGGTGTCACTGTAATTAGTCTTACTTAATCATGAAATTTAACGAATATCATTTATGATACTTTTCAGAATTTGTGATCACATGAAATCATGAAATGGTTTTGAATACAACAAAATAAAACATGCTTATTTTGAGTTTAATTTTCATTTCACAGCTGATCTTCCTAGATGGAACTCCCTCAATTCTGGTGTGGCGATGGTTTGATCACTTTATGGGAACATTGCAAACAGTAGGATTAGCTGCAAAGGTAAGAGTTATGTCATATTAGGAAACAGTCCGGCAGTGGGTTAGAAATGAACAGACTTTACAGATATTTTTTATTGTTTTAAGTAGCAAACTCTTTGTATGTGTAAAACTGTACCATGAAATTGCTGTAAAGGGAAGTTACAACAATGGTAAATCTAAAAACCTATAAATCAATCATCCTGAGAAATGATTTGGTTTTCATGTTGGAGAAAAGAGGAATCGTCGTCAAAAACGGGGGAAAAAAACATGTAACAGTTTTTTTTTTTTTTTACAAGGATGTGTGTTAGTACCAAATACCAATGTTGTACATTCCCTTTATTTTTATATTGCATTTTTAGATACATGGACCCCAAAATGTAAGTAAAGGCCCTGAACTACTTGACCAATGAAAGATTTTATAGAGATTTGATTTACCAATGAAAAACTATTCATTAACGTGAATGCATTGTATGTAAAATACATATACTCAACGTGTGTATTGTATATGTACTGTGATTATTACTGTGCTCAATATTGGCGCGATTTGTATGTATGTGTACATGTACGGTACATACGTACACGCGCGCTGTAATACGACTATGCACACACATGATGCAGACTAGTCGCGCACTGTGTAGATTCACGTAAGCACACGGCCCGTATTTTAGGAATGAAAAAGTCGTTTATATTGTAAATTTCCGTCATTGCCCACGAATCAAACAAGCTAAAAGATATGAAATATGTAGTTTTCTAAATGAATGCGTCTTCATTTTCCAATAAAAGTATTTTCCATACTTTTATTGACCATTTCGCGACGCTTTTTACACACACAAATCTCCTCAAATGTTTAATTGCATTGAAGAAAAAAATCAACAACGGCAAAAATATATAACTTTTAATGGTTAAACAGGTCAACAAAGTGGTTTCAATTGATTGTGGGGGTGTGGGAGTGTGTAACCACAAAAGTCAAGTCATGAAACCCAACAGACAGTTAAAATAAATATGTATTTCATTGTTTTATTAGCAATTTACAAGCACCCATACAACTCTTTGATTATTTCAATGTCTAACAATTTATGTACAAAATGGCATCTGATCTTTAGGTTGTAATTCTGTAATATGGATGCAGCTACAGACATTTTGCCAATCATGTGTACAACCTTGAAAATGTAAAAATCAATGTAGAATTTGTTTTCGAATTTTATAAATTATTTTTTAATTATTTGCAGTATAGGTGAAAACAAAGACAGTTTATAAGCATGTCACAATAAGGAGATGCTTGATTACCTTTACTTCCTCCCGAACACCTAGTGTTTGTTCAAACAAACACTTAAGCTCTAGTTTTCCATTGTTCACGTTATTATGAGCATAGTCCACATTACATTTCGAACAATGGGAAAACCTGGTTTAAAATGTTCTGTCTTTCATGAATAACGTTTAAAACGATGAGCATTCATAAGATTATGATGAAGGCAATACAAATATTCGCCATTGGTCGAATGTGGGTAGAATGTGGTACCATCCTTTCTCGTCCTACACAAAACCCTTTATCACGATAGCAATCAAAAAGTGCACGTTCTGTTGTCATTCAACTCTTATTCGGTGGTGGTTTTGCAGTAAGGGAAATTGTCATAGGGACTGTACACGTTGGTATGACTGTACGTGACGACGTATGTTTGTACATACCGCAAACTAGAGGGTTTGCACACATGGGTTGAATGTATGTTTGAATCGTTTGAGAATAGTTACACACTTTTAATTGAAGGGCATTAACTTGATTCCTTACATCCTTTGCATTTATCCACATACAAATTGTGTCAAACGCCCAGGAGACAAACAATGAAATTTGTGCGTACAATGATTACGGTTCATGCGTTTTAAGTTTATTTCAGTATGTCGTAACATTCTTAATACTAAACAAAAAACTCATGACATCAGTATCCCAATAATGATCAATATACATATAGCTGAAACCCTGTGTTTTCATCGAACACTTCATTGCAATTTTGTACTAGTGTAGTAATATCAGATAATACTGCAAACAATAATGTCAACTTATCATGTATTTACAGTACTGATGTCACACATCTCAATAAAATCATATTCTTAGCATCTAGATCAACTATATCAACGGGTAAAACTTGTAGCTTTGCATGGTGAAGAGGATAAGTAAGACTAATTGCGGCGACACTGTGAAATTCTCAATTGAGTAGAAAAGAACTGGAGGTTACAACTCGACGTTTTGATCCAATTACCTCATCATTACGTCAGTAAATATTATTTTATTAACATTTTAGTCTAATCTGCGGGACGTATAGATTGGCGAGAACGGACAAGTCGACCTAAACAAATAGTGTGACCCTGCGGGGGATTAAAACATCTCGACCTTTGTGAAAACTCGACCTAAACAAAACTCGACATACGAGCTGTCATATAAGCACTTGGCATTTTCGCATAAAACCAAAACATGCACCATATGAAAACCCATAATGTTTCTAAAACCAAATACGTCATCATTACGTCATTAAATATTATTTCATTAACATTTTAGTCTAATCTGCGAAGATTATGATGTGGTCAATATAAACTTCGAAATGTTATTGCACGAATTTCCCAACTGTGGGTAGAATGTGGTACCATTCTTTCTCACGATAGCAATAAAAAATAGTGCACGTTCTGTTGTCATTCAACTCTTGTCGGTGATGGTTTTGTAGAAAGGGAATTTTCCATAGGGACTGTACACGTTGGTATGATTACGTGATGACGTAGTGTTTGTACATCAGAGCGCAAGCTACAGGGTTTGTATACATATGGGTTGATTCTACCATGATTCTACAATACGATGTTCTTTGTTTTCGTATGTTTGAATCGTTTGAGAATCGTGGCACACATTTAATGGAAGGGCATTAACTTGATTCGTTACATCCTTTGCATTTATCCACATACAAATTGTCTCAAACGTCTGGGGGACAAACAATGAAAGCTGTGTGTACAATGATTACAGTTCATGCGTTTTAAGTTTATTTCAATATATCGTAAATACTAAACAAAGAACTCAGTGTCCCAATAATTATCAATAGCCGAAACCCCTGTGTTCGTTTTCATTGAACACTTGGTTGCAATTTTGTACTATTGTAGTAATATCTGTACAGATAATACTGCAAACAATAACATCAATTTCGAACAATAACAAACACCTCATCAGTCTCCTGTCACCTACTGTCCCCAAAAAACTCCCACTCACAGTCTCATCTACCCACCCGTCCTGTCGATCGGGTCTTGCCTAAAATTACGTTTGCACGAGTTAGTACTACTTGGACGCCTAAAGAACACACAATGCAACTTTTGTATACAATGACTACAATTAATGCGCATTTTCAGCTTATTTCAATATATATCATAACTTTCTTAACACTAAACAAAGAACTTGGGACATCAGTGCCCAATATTATCAATAAATCCAAAACCCACTCAGAGTTTTCATCAAAAGCTTAACCTCTAGTTAGGTGTTCGGGTATGTACCCGAAACACCTATTGTTTTTGTTCGTTTTTTTTTTTTAGGTGTTCGGGTATGCACCCGAAACACCTATTGTTTTTGTTCGTTTTTTTTTCCGTTTTTTTTCTTCTCCTTCTTCTTCTCCGGATAGACTGTCTACAAAAAAACACATACTTGCAAACTTCACATGAACTTGAAACTTGGCATATACTTAGAACGTAACACGTAGATGAAACAGAATTTGTGACAATAATTTGTGACGTCATGATGAGGTCATCAGATATCGAATTACGATAAATCAAAGTTTAATATTTAAAAAAATCATATCTCAACAACCACAAGAGGTAAATTGACATTTTTTCCACCATTGTATACATTGTTAATTGTCAAAAATATTTGCAAAAAGTGACCCCAATTTGACCTTACTTCCTGTCCAAACCGGAAGTCAAAGTTTAATTTTAAAAAAAACAACATCTCAACAACCACAAGAAGTAAATTCACAATTGTTGTACCATTGTACAGATCGCTAATTGTCAAAAAATATTTACAAAAAGATGACCCCAATTTGACCTTACTTCCTATCCAAACCGGAAGTCAAAGTTTAATATTTAAAAAATCATATCTCAACAACCACAAGAGATAAATTCACAATTTTTCTACCATTGTACAGATCGCTAATTGTCAAAAAATATTTACAAAAAGATGACCCCAATTTGACCTTACTTCCTGTCCAAACCGGAAGTCAAAGTTTAATAATTTATAAAATCATATCTCAACAACCACAATAGGTAAATTGACATTTTCTGCACCATTGTACAGATCGTTAATTGTCCAAAAATATTTACACAAAGGTGACCCCAATTTGACCTTACTTCTTGTCCAAACCGGAAGTCAAAGTTTAATATTTAAACAAATCATATCTCAGCAACCACATGAGGTAAATTCAAAATTTTTCTGCCATTGTACAGATCTTTTATTGGCGAAAAATATTTACAAAAAAGTGACCCCATTTTGACCTTACTTCCTGTCCAAACCGGAAGTCAAAATTTAATATTTAAAAAAATCATATCTCAACAACCACAAGAGGTAAATTGAAATTTTTTGCACCATTGTATAGATTGCAGATTGTCGAAATATATTTACACAAAGGTGACTCCAATTTGACCTTACTTCCTGTTCAAACCGGAAGTCAAAATTTAATATTTAAAGAAAATCATATCTCAACAACCGCAAGGGGTAAATTAACAATTATTTTACCATTGTACAGATCGTTTATTGGCAAACAATATTTACAAAAAGGTGACCCCAATTTGACCTTTACTTCCTGTCCAAACCGGAAGTCAAAGTTTAATATTAACAAAAATCATCCACAAGAGGTAAATTCACAATCTTTGCACCAATGTACAGATCGTTAATTGTCAAAAAATATTTAAACAAAGTTTACCCAATTTGACCTTACTTCCTGTCCAAACCGGAAGTCAAGTTTTATTTAAAAGATCATATCTCAACAACCACAAGAGGTAAATTGAAATTTTGTGTACCATTGTATAGATTGTTAATTGTCGAAAGATATTTACACAAAGGTGACCCTAATTTGACCTTACTTCCTGTCCAAACCGGAAGTCAAAGTTTAATATGTAAAAAAATCATATCTCAACAACCACAACAGGTAAATTCACAGTTTTTGCACCATTGTACAGATTGTTAATTGTAAAAAAAAATATTTACACAAAGGTGACCCTAATTTGACCTTACTTCCTGTCCAAACCGGAAGTCAAAGTTTAATATTTAAATAAATCATATCTCAACAACCACAAGAGGTAAATTTACATTTTTTGCACCATTGTATAGTTTGTTAATTGTCGAAACATATTTACATAAAGGTGACCCCAATTTGACCTTATTTCCTGTCCAAACCGGAAGTCAAAGTTTAATATTTAAAAAAATCATATCTCAACAACCACAAGAGGTAAATTGACATTTTTTGTACCATTGTATAGATTGTTAATTGTCAAAAGTATTTATAAAAACATGACCCCAATTTGACCTTTACTTCCTGTCCAAACCGGAAGTCAAAGTTTAATATTAAAATAATTTCTAAATTCAGTATTGTATTGTATTCAAATAAACTTCTCGCGAGAACTTCAACAGACGTTAACATTTGACTTTCTACAACACTTCAAATTGATGACGTCATCATTTTAACTTCAACCGAACACCTAGTTTTTGTTGTGACAAAAACTTATATCTAGTTAATATTATTATCGTTGTCTATAGTTCCAATCTTGCCCGTGGTTTTACTTGGAATCTGCCAAGGAAACAACATGAGCACGAGAAATGTCCACAATATGACAGTTTACGGGGAGAACGACACTGCAGAAGTCGGAGAGGCTTCGGGTGATGCGCGTTCCTTTACTGAGTGTGATTTTGTCATGCGGGGGGGGGGGCTCAAAGAAAATTTTACTCTCACAAATCAACTAGGCCTAGTATGTATATGTATGTATGTAATTTTGGGTTGTATGTATGTATAATATGTATGGATGGATCTTCCCATTAGGAACTCGGTAACCTCCCATGGAGGGGCATAAACGCCAAGCTGGCAAAAGCCAATCTCACTCACACACAAACATTAGTGTATCGTCTATAATTATAAACTGCACAAATCAATCAATTGTGATTCAGTAACTAGACGACAATACTTAATATAGGCATTGTGAAATCAGCGGTCAGCCTGGGATTCCGAACTCACAACCTTGTGATTGCAAGCCCTGCAGTCTAACCACGTGACCACGGTGCCATTAGTATAATAGGGGGCAGCAATTTTTAACCTCTATAGTCCTAGTAGAGGCATAGGATGTAAGGGTGTTCAAAAACTGGTTAGGTAGAGGCATAGGGTATAATAATAAGGGTGTTCAAAAACTGGCTCCTAATCCTTTCATTTATGATACCTATAGTTGTAGATTGAAAATAAAATCATTTATTTGTGACAAATGTACAACTTTACTTAATAAATCTAGTGAGGCAATAACATTAAAGTGAAAAGTCCAATCTACGACGCTTTAGTGCCATCCGATTTATGACGTCATCGATGTCCACATCTATTGCTCTATGTATAGCCATCAAAGCAAGGCCTGTCAGACGCTGGTTGCTCATGGTTGACCTCAAGTAGGATTTAAGGCGACGAAGGGTACTGAAGGTGCGTTCTGCAGTAGCTGAGGTAGCAGGGATGACTGCAAATATCGTGATAAGTGTGTGTATATTCGGGTACAGGTCCGCCAATCCTGGTACTGAAGTCAGAGTATCTGTAGGTGTAGATGGTACATTACCGACAGCATTTTTCCACCGCGCACACCACATATCAAACTCGCCTCTCACTATGCCTTCAGATTCGATGTCTCGTGCGTACATTTGCACAATGTCCTGGAGTTGATTGAAGTTGGTATCATTGCAGTATGCAGGCAATATGTACTGTAGTTTGGCGCATCTTTCAAAGTGGACTGAAAACCTTGTGCTGAGTTCACTTAGCAATTGATCAATGTAGATGCCAAACATTGATACCCTGAAGTATTCTTCAGCTGATTGAGATGGATGATTTTCTCTAGCTGTTTGACGAGATGCTGTCCGTGGTTTGCGTATGACGCCGTCTACTTCATCAGCCAACTTCGTTGCGTCACTAAACAACCGTCCAAACTCTTCTTCACTGTTTTCCCTCATTTGCTTGATGATCTGCTGCACATCACGCACAAGTCTAACGCATCCAACGAGGTCACATGTAGGTGACTGCAATTTCCGGTATAAGGGTAGGAGGACTCCGCTGAGCCGGTTTAGTATGGTTGTGGCCACGATAAATACTGATGATCTGAGAGCAGTAAGCAATGTGGACGCTCTTTGCGACGATGATCTGTCACCATTATGTGACACATACTCAAGGGCCTCCTCTATAGGGACGTAGAGTTCATAGAAGACGTTAACAGCCTCGTGCCTCTCAACCCATCTTGTGGTGCATAGTTTTTCAGACGTTTGTGTGACGACTCTGGGGCCGTCTTGGTGATGTAGTCACTTAGGAGGCTTTGTCTCTTGGCCGAAGAACCAAAAAACGAACAAATCTCCTGAATGGTGCTGATCGTGTTTAGTATTGTAGGTAAGTTACTTCCATGAGAGACAACCAGATTTAATACATGACTTGCACAATGTGTGTACACTGCGAGTGGGTTCTTCTCTCTTATGCATGCTTGACTCCATTAAATTGCCTGCTCATAGCCGAAGCCCCATCATAACCTTGACCACGCATATTCATGGGATCTAGAGTTTTCTCATGGAGTATGTCAAGTATGCTTTTCGCAAGTCCGTGTCCTGTGAGATCATTCACTGTTACAAAAGTCAAAAACTTCTCACATACTTTGCCATCATGCACATATCTCACTGACAGGCTCATTTGTTCTTTTGTGGAACAGTCTGTTGTCTCATCCACCAATACACTGAAGTATTTCGCATCCTTCACTTCATCAACTATCTTTTCAGAGATAATATCTCCAACGGTGTTGATGATCTCATTTTGTGTGTCCAACTTGTGTACATGGCGTTTCCTCCTGCAGTTTCTATGTGCCTCTTCAGATAATTGTCTCCAGCGTTGATGCGGAAACGAAGGGCTGACCTGAAGTTTCCATCATTTTCCGTGGATGTGTTGGCGATGTTGGCGATACTGCCGCTGTCTCGGTGACCACGAAATGAAATTTCCTGCCTTCCCAAAAGAGCACAGTTTCAATCATAGGTCTGATACGCTGTCTATTGGTTATTATTTGTTGTTGTCTTGTGTTGTCAAGTTGATTGTCAATGCTTGGTACCTTGTTGGTCACAACCCTTGAGAAACATCTGACATGAGTTGACAGCATCAGCATGATACTTTGCACTGTTGTGCTTGTTGAAGACTTCAATTGCGTCTTTGTATTTGTTAAAGGGAGTGCTTACTAAGGTTTTTAATATTTGATTGCCGTGTGCTCCGGCAGATTCAGGGCAAAGATGAGACATGGTTTGCAGAAAACACCCTTCTCTGCATCGCTGTATGCCAACCAGTTGTATCGTTTTAGCCAGCTATGTTGAAATCGTCTCCTAGAATTTGCACACTGTGGGAAGTTGAAGGAGGAATCAGGTACCCAGCAGTCTGTAATGAGGGCCAACTTTGTTTCATCGTCTAGCAATTTCCTCCCGTGCGCTTTACTGTAGTTTCCAATGTCGTACTTATTTGTGAAACCTGTACAGTTAGACCCTTCTATTATGACAGCTGTGGCAGACTCAATTTGTTTATTGCAGTCGTCTGAGCTTCACTGCTTCCACGCTGTGGAACGGACTTAAGGATGCCGAAGTCATCAGGGAAAGGGTCATCAGGGGTGTCTTTAGAGCTACTCTCTTTGCTTACTGGGGCAAAGCTTAATTTGGCTTGCTTCAGTTTCTTGGGTGGGGGCCCACTGGTGCTCATTCTTAATTTCTGAGAAAGTACAAATCAAAATTACACATTTTAATTTAATTTTTTTTATTTTAATGCTAGCCCTTAATTTGAATCTTTAACATGGTGTTTATTTTTTTGTATTCAGTATAGGGGGCATATATATTTAGTTCTAAACTTATTTATAATGGATGTTCGTCAGATTGTCAATATAGGCTCAAAACAAGAAATAGGGCCCCAAGTATATATGTTAGACTTATTGCCACTCATCCGGGTTAGGCTGGTGCCCGCATGGTTTCCCCAGAATGTTGTGGTATGTTGGTGTAATCTGTGTACAGTGCTGCAAAAACAGCCCACTGGACTTCCAATTGATTATACTTACCGATGAAGCCAATCTCTGGAGTCTGGATTGCAATTTTTCAGTAATACTCCCTCTTGATAAACATGAACTTGAGTGTATATCGTCGGCAAGATTTTTTGCTTTAAATAATTATATAGCGGACGTTGTTGAAGAGATCATTCCGGGGCGGTGCTACCTACTTTCCATCAATGGGCGGCAAATTCCATGAACAAGTGGGCGGCAAATCCAGATCCTACCGGTAATCTTTTTCTTCTTTTTTTTGCTAAAACGGTGTCACATAATAATTATTTATATCAGATTACTAAACTAAAACTAAAACCCTAACCTGGGCATGTATGTGATGTGTAATTTGGAAAGGGTAGGATTGCAGGCCTTTTTAATGCCCTGCACACAGCCGAGTTAAAGAAAAATGGAGAAAAGGAAACAACACATGATAAAATAAGATTGGATCTGGTCGTTGCACCAGAGTTACATGTTCATGCATATTCATTATACATCATCTAAAAATAAATTGTGGGTAAACAAAAATGCATTACTTTATCCTTACACTTGTCCGGCATTCCCTTGAACAGGGAAAAACACTTAAATTTGAAAAATCTGGGAACCACGTAAAATATATTTTAGCCCGGACAAATTGGCACGTTGGTTTCAAATGTTTATGTTATTGTTGCAAATTTAAACAATTATAGTGAGATTTCATGAGACATCATAATAAAATAATTTTGGCAGAAAGAAGAAAAAAATTCCAGTGGCATAAGATGAAAAGGGCTGGAAAAAAAACATTTGCAACTGTTCTCCTCCCCCCCTCTCTCTCTCCTTTTTTTCCTTCTTCTTTTTGTCCCTTTTTTTTTCGGGGACCCTCTTGGGGGGGGGGGGGCTCAAGCCCCCCAAGCTCAAGCCCCCCTTGGGTGCGCCGTTGATTGCGAATGCACAACGGATGTCCAGCGGATGGTCATCCGTAGTCATACGTAATGATACGGTAGGGATACATTCGTAGTTGAGTCCTAATCATACGTGGGCATTCGTTATGGTCCACGATGGCACAACGGAAGTTTCAAACGGTTCAAAACTATCGTTCTTGAATCGTGGAAAAAATCCGTTGTGTATCCTGTGTACATCCCTAGTCATACGTAGTGCATACGTAATGGGAATCGTGAGCAATCGCAGACATACGTGAACATCCTTTGTACAATCGTGGCAGAAATCACCACGGATGCACTAGGGATGACACAGGAAGCATTACGTATGACTAGGGATGTACACAGGATACACGACGGATGCTCAACGGATACACTGCGAATGTTAAGATTACACTACGGATGACCAAGTATGACGATTTATAACGATTGCAGTAAGATTACACAACGATCATAACGATTTCATAACGATTTATCACGATCTATCACGATTAATCACGATTTCACGAAAATGGCTGTATTCATAGGCAATCGTCACGTGATCGGCTACATCCGTTGAACAATCGCTGTGCAATCGTTGGGCAATCGTTAACCAATCGCTTTACATCCGTGTATAATCGTGGTCATATGTTGTGAATCCTTAGTAACATCGTGGTCAATCGCTGTGTATACGTGATTATCCGTGGGTAATCGTTACGCATAACTAGTAAATACTTTGTATACTCTTACAGCAATCGTTGTATAATCGGAGTCATACGTTGTGTAGTCTTTGTGTAATCGTGTAGAAGTGAAAGTTCCACGGATGTACACGTATGGCAACGGATGAATTTATTTTTTTAATCGTGGTTATACGTGGACAATCGTAACGCCAGATCGTGACAGTGTGACTGTAGCTTTAATGCTAGGTTCCCACTGTCGTGCGATCCGTTACGAACGCCACGATTGGCCATTCGTAGCTGATCGTGGAATTTTTGTTTCCTTTTCTGAAATTTCACGTTTGGATGCGAGTTGATGCGAGTCGATACGTTCTGGTACGATTTGGTGCGCTTGGATGCGATATAGGCACGATTGGTCAATTTCAGATGACACGATCTGTCACGATCTGGTCTCCCGTTCGGATACGATCAGATACGTTCCGATAGGATTGTCCCGATTGAGTCCACGATTGTGTCCCGATCTGACACGATCATCACGATCGGGGTCCCCGATTTTGGACGATCTGATACGTGCAGATACGTTCGGATACGTTCCGATACGATCATCACGAACCGATGCGCTCTTTTGCGATCGGATACGATTGTGGTGGCGATGTCTTTCACGATCGGGATGGAGAGTGATCACGATTTGAGCCACGATTGAACCCCGACGGGTACATAAGTAGTATGTGTGCCGTATCTTGACATGGATTGTGGTGGAGCAAAGGAGCAAAGGAGCAAAGGAGCAATTGCCCGAATTCGGAAGATTGCTCCTTTGCTCCTTTGCTCCTTTGCTCCACAATCCATGTCAAGATACGGCACACTCAAATCGGGTACGTAATGCACAAACCGGCTTGTAATGCGGCACACACAAACTGCACACAAAATACATGGGCGCGCGCGCGCCGGGCGCGCGCGTGTTGACTCCCTCCACACAAAACTGCACACAAAATACTTGCCTCCTTCATCTATCTAATATATACATATTACATATATACATATATATGGAGGTGTGCAGTTTGTGTGGTGGAGGGAGTAGTGCGCAAGCGCAGCATGCATATTGATATTCGTCTGTCTTGGTCGTTTCTCATCAAATTGGAAATGTGCCAAATTGGAGCGTATAAGACATGTAGTGTCTTAAAATAGAATGGACATCGTTGATTGATTGAATGTTTATGCATTGTTTATGGAGCAACCACACACTCTTTGTGATTGGTTGTTTCGGCGACGCGAAGGATGGTAGAGTATAAAAGACGGAAATTTTAATTCAAACTCTCATATTTTCGCGGAACTTGCTCAACACCTGTCCAGTATGGCTACTCTTTTTACTATATACATATATATATATCCCTCCACACAAAACTGTACACAAAATACTTACTCCCTCCTCACAAAATTGCACACTACTTTACGTGAGACACGTCTGGGCGCGCGCGTCCAACTCCACACAAATCTCCCTCCTCACAAAATACTGCACACAAAATACGTAGTGCGCAAGCGCAGCATGCATATTGATGATTTCGGGTGGATGTGTGCAGTTTGTGTGGTGGAGAATACATATACAATTTTCACCTCAGTGCAATGAGCGTGTCTTAAAATAGAATTATCATCTGGCAGATAATCAGCAAAGATGGATAGCAGAAATGAATTTTTTTTTTAGTCCCGATCCTACATCATCTGAACTAACAAAAATACTTACTCCCTCCTCACAAAATACTGCACAACAAAACTGCACACAAAATACTTACTCCCTCCACACAAAAACACGAATAGATTGATAAATTTGTAGTGCGCAAGCGCAGCATGCATATTGATGATTTTTCCTTAAGGGAAGTAGAAAGGGGAGGGACAACAACGTACGAAGACAGACAAAAGAACGACTGTACATGAAGCTATTCAGGTATGATTTGTTAAATTTAATTTTAACACCAACAGCAATCTTTGACATCAATATATTAACAGATGGTTTTTATATTGGTTTTAAATTGGAAAACATTTGATAAACTGAAAACATTAAGTATTATTATTATTGTTATTTTAAATTCTAACAAATTCGGGGCCTTTAGAACATTGAGTCTCTACTCATTGAGTCTCTACTCATTGAGTCTCTACTCATTGAGTCTCTACTCATTGAGTCTCTACTCATTGAGTCTCTACTCATTGAGTCTCTACTCATTGAGTCTCTACTCATTCAGTCTCTACTCATTGAGTCTCTACTCATTGAGTCTCTACTCATTGAGTCTCTACTCATTGAGTCTCTACTCATTGAGTCTCTACTCATTGAGTCTCTACTCATTGAGTCTTTACTCATTGAATCTTTACTCATTGAGTCTTTACTCATTGAGTCTTTACTCATTGAGTCTTTACTCATTCAGTCTTTACTCATTGAATCTTTACTCATTGAGTCTTTACTCATTGAGTCTTTACTCATTGAGTCTCTTTACTCATTGAATCTTTACTCATTGAATCTTTACTCATTGAATCTTTACTCATTGAGTCTCTACTCATTGAGTCTCTACTCATTGAGTCTTTACTCATTGAGTCTTTACTCATTGAGTCTTTACTCATTGAGTCTTTACTCATTGAGTCTCTAGAATTAACGTTACTGTTAACGTTACTGTTAAAGTATGAGATTTAAAAAAAATTGTTTACAGGGACCATTAAGTATTATTATTATTGTTATTTTAAATTCTAACAAATTCGGGGCCTTTAGAACATTGAGGCCCGTATTCTAAGACGTTCCTCGACTCACACTCACTGAGGAACTCCTCATCCTCACTAAGGACCACCTCATACTCATTGAGGAGAAGGTGCTACTCACTGAGTGCGAGGTCGACTTCACCTATTTTCCATTTCAAAGACCTCCCTCTTCCTCAAGTAAGTGTTCCTCTGTGAGTAAAGCTTGAGGAAGGGCAATACCTGCCTTGAGTCTTCCTCAGTCAGTCTAAACATGGCGTTTCTGTGGTTACAAAGACATGAAGATGTAGAAATTTTACAAGGATTTGGGAGACGGCCTAGGAGGATTCCTAATTTTGACTACAATGTGTATGATGAGGAGGAGTTCCGACAAAGATACCGTTTGACCAAGGATGCGTTTTATGAGTTGTTGGATATCATAAGGCCGAATTTGCTACCACACAATAACATTTGGAGACCTATTCCAGTAGACTTGCAGCTGATGTTGACATTGCGCTTTTATGCTACAGGGTCATTTCAGTTAGCGTGTGGTGATTTGTGTGGAATTTCACAATCATCAGCAAGCAGGATAATCAAGAAGGTTTCTACAACAATTGCGCGATTAAAAAACAGATACATTACATTTCCTGAGGGTGTCATGCTCCAGCAGGTGAAGGTGGATTTTTGGAGGATCGGCCGGATTCCGGGAGTTGTGGGTGCAATTGATTGTACCCATGTACAAATCCCTTGTCCTGGAGGGGCTAATGGTGAACTTTTCAGGAACAGAAAGGGTTACTTTTCTATTAATGTGCAGGGAGTGTGTGGCCCAAATTTGGAAATTCAAAACATTGTTGCTAGATGGCCAGGGAGTGTTCACGACTCTAGAATTTTTGACAACAGTAGACTGTGTGCGCAGTTTGAACATGGACAAATTAATGGATTACTACTAGGAGATTCTGGTTATGCTTGTCGTCCATATTTGCTGACCCCTCTGCTTGCTCCTCGTACTCATCCGGAACGGAGATACAACGTTGCACATATCCGTACGAGAAACACAGTTGAAAGGACATTTGGTGTATTAAAACGGATGTTCCCATGTTTGAAGATGTCTTTGCGCACAAAATTATCAACGACATTGACGATCATTGTAGCCACAGCTGTGCTGTATAACTTCGTGAGGGGACGCAAGGACCCAATTCCTGATGAGGAGGAATCTGAAACTGATGATGAGGATGACGATGAGGCATTGCACCACCCAGTCATGGGTCTGGGGAATGCAACCCGACATGCAATGATTCAACAACATTTCACTGATTAGAATGAAGGTATGTTTACATTTTTAATCATACACATGATTAGCCGTCCTTAACATAAATTGACACAATTACACAATACTCTTGAAAATTAAACTATCTGTGGTCGTTGCCACTACTGTGCTTTCGTCTGCAGCGTCTATGGAAGATAATTTGTCATTTTCGCCTTATCTCAGATAAGGCGCGTTAACCTAGATAACGCTGGCCTTATCTGGGGTTTACAACGTAAACCCCAGATAAGGCAGCGTTATCCTATAGGTTAACGCGCCTTATCTGGGGATAAGGCGAAAATGACACAATTATGCTTCCATAAGCGTCCAATGGGTTAAGGTGTTTCATTAATCTTAGCAATCTTGGCTGACCAGTATTTGTGCTGCAGGTCAAGAACCTCTAGTTTTCGTTTGTGTTCTTCATTCATGTTTTCGGATTTCTTCCTTAACATTTCCAATTCCAAAACATGTTGCTCTGCTTGCATTTTCAGAACTGTCGATTGTGCCTCCGACATCGTCGATGTACGTGCCATAACAGCAGCTTTCACTGTAGACTTTCCTCGGACAGACTTTTTCGGGATAACCACAGCATTTGACACATCAGTATCGGTGTCTGTATCATGACGAACTTTATCTGCAAAGCAAGAAAATGTTGCCATCTGTATTTAATTAGTTGATCAATTAGTGCAGCAATTAAAAAAATGATTAAGAAAATGTTCCTCGTTTTAAAATTGTTTGGGGGAATGTCATGTTTCACAATACCATTGCATGCTTACTTTACTCTTCAGACTTCTATTAAAAAAGGAACCTACCTTTTTCGGTGTGATTATCGCCGTCATCATCAAATTCGTTTTCCAGGCTTTGGATTTGAGCTGGTATAATTGATGCAATAGCTGGGCTTGTTCATCAGGCTCAGTGTCCTTCTTACCGCCACCAGTCAATTTGGTTTCTCTTGCGTCCTTTCCCAGAACCTTTTTAGCACGACTTTTGATGTTGTCCCAACACTTTTTCAACTTTTTGACATCCCGTTTCACAACCCCATGTTGAGAATTGAAATTGTCAGCCACTTTTATCCATGCTTCACTCTTGGCTTTTATACATTTGTAATCATTTTTTTTGCTTTCCAATGTTTCTTTATATTTATCAACCAGTTCGATAAGTATTGACTTCTCAAGCTCCGAGAAGTACTGCCTGTTTGACATGGTTCCTACACTGGTAGTGGGTACACAGAGAACGACCAGGCCGACCTAGATCTTTTTGAATGTGCAATGTATAACAGGGCCGGTGCTACCAAGGCAATTGGTCTGACCTTTCATTGTTCATTCATGGTTATGTGATTTTGGATAATGAAAGGTTGGACCTGTGTGATGTAGATTCCACATTATCATTTTTATAACTTGTTGTTCAATAGCCAGCACAAGTCATAACAGTGCAGGCTGACCTCAATCAATTGCAACTTGAGGAATGTCTTTGAATAACAAAATGTCATTATTCCCGTACGGTTGAGGTATACCTCAATGAGGGCGAGGTAGACCTTCTCCTTTTCCTTGAGTTACACTTGAGTCCTCCTCACTGGAGTGTGAGTGGAGGATGACGTTGAGTGATGTCTTAGAATACGGGCATGAGTCTCTACTCATTGAGTCTCTACTCATTGAGTCTCTACTCATTGAGTCTCTACTCATTGAGCCTCTACTCATTGAGTCTCTACTCATTGAGTCTCTACTCATTGAGTCTCTACTCATTGAGTCTCTACTCATTCAGTCTTTACTCATTCAGTCTTTACTCATTCAGTCTTTACTCATTGAGTCTTTACTCATTGAGTCTTTACTCATTGAGTCTTTACTCATTCAGTCTTTACTCATTGAATCTTTACTCATTGAATCTTTACTCATTGAGTCTTTACTCATTGAGTCTTTACTCATTGAGTCTCTTTACTCATTGAATCTTTACTCATTGAATCTTTACTCATTGAATCTTTACTCATTGAGTCTTTACTCATTGAATCTTTACTCATTGAGTCTTTACTCATTGAGTCTTTACTCATTGAGTCTTTACTCATTCAGTCTTTACTCATTCAGTCTTTACTCATTCAGTCTTTACTCATTCAGTCTTTACTCATTCAGTCTTTACTCATTGAGTCTTTACTCATTGAATCTTTACTCATTGAGTCTTTACTCATTGAATCTTTACCATCCTCATTCTCTTCATCCTCATTTAGTTGAAGTAGTAGTCCGTCAAATTTGGTATGGTGTTTAGGCATTACTCTGTTCAGAGCTTTGTTTACTTCCATGCCTTTATTTACTTTTTCTTCGAGATCTTCCGCAATATCCTGATGAGTCCCATTATCTTTCAGATGTAGGTAACTTGACAAAAAATCCTTGTATTTATTGAAAAAGATTCGCTTGACTGCCCAAAGGGTTTTCCTATTGGCTTTTTCCTTGGCTTGATCTTCAATCATACCCCCGTTGACGTACTTTTCATATTTTTCACACCACATCTCTTCAGTAGCCACTTTAGCCTCTTCCAACCAGTCTCGAAAAGTGGCATTGTCTTCCAGTTCAGAACTAGACTCATCCTCTTCCGATGATTCGTCATATTCCACCTCCGTATCGGATTCTGAATCATCTTCCTCGAAATCTTCGTCTTCATCCTGCGTAGATTCAGTTTCACAAGTTTCTATTTCCGAATCTTCAAATCTATGCTTTTTAACATCGGGTTCAGAATTATCGATGTCAGAATTGTCAGATTGGATAGCTTTAATTTCAGAATCATCGTCAACTTCATTCATTTTAGATTTCTCTTCATTATGTACATGTTCTGCATGCCTCCGTAGGTTATATCTCCGTCCAAAGCTTTTGCCGCACTGGTGACAAGCATGGGGTTTGACAGCAGAAATAACATTCATGTTGAATCTCTGATGCTTAATCTCCGACTGACAAGAAACGGAAGAAATAGTTTATATATAGGCCTATAACTACTCATTTGCTCATTTGCTCATTTCGCTGCTTATTTGCTCATGTCGCTGCTCATTTGCTCATTTCGCTGCTCATTTGCTCATTTCGCTGCTTATTTGCTCATTTCACTGCTCATTTGCTCATTTCACGAGTAAAGATTCAATGAGTAAAGACTCAATGAGTAAAGATTCAATGAGTAAAGATTCAATGAGTAAAGATTCAATGAGTAAAGAGACTCAATGAGTAAAGACTCAATGAGTAAAGACTCAATGAGTAAAGATTCAATGAGTAAAGACTGAATGAGTAAAGACTGAATGAGTAAAGACTGAATGAGTAAAGACTGAATGAGTAAAGACTGAATGAGTAGAGACTCAATGAGTAGAGACTCAATGAGTAGAGACTCAATGAGTAGAGACTCAATGAGTAGAGACTCAATGAGTAGAGACTCAATGAGTAGAGACTCAATGAGTAGAGACTCAATGAGTAGAGACTCAATGAGTAGAGACTCACGAGTAGAGACTGAATGAGTAGAGACTCAATGAGTAGACTCAATGAGTAGAGACTCAATGAGTAGAGACTCAATGTTCTAAAGGCCCCGAATTTGTTAGAATTTAAAATAACAATAATAATAATACTTAATGTTTTCAGTTTATCAAATGTTTTCCAATTTAAAACCAATATAAAAACCATCTGTTAATATATTGATGTCAAAGATTGCTGTTGGTGTTAAAATTAAATTTAACAAATCATACCTGAATAGCTTCATGTACAGTCGTTCTTTTGTCTGTCTTCGTACGTTGTTGTCCCTCCCCTTTCTACTTCCCTTAAGGAAAAATCATCAATATGCATGCTGCGCTTGCGCACTACAAATTTATCAATCTATTCGTGTTTTTGTGTGGAGGGAGTAAGTATTTTGTGTGCAGTTTTGTTGTGCAGTATTTTGTGAGGAGGGAGTAAGTATTTTTGTTAGTTCAGATGATGTAGGATCGGGACTAAAAAAAAATTCATTTCTGCTATCCATCTTTGCTGATTATCTGCCAGATGATAATTCTATTTTAAGACACGCTCATTGCACTGAGGTGAACATTGTATATGTATTCTCCACCACACAAACTGCACACATCCACCCGAAATCATCAATATGCATGCTGCGCTTGCGCACTACGTATTTTGTGTGCAGTATTTTGTGAGGAGGGAGATTTGTGTGGAGTTGGACGCGTGCGCCCAGACGTGTCTCACGTAAAGTAGTGTGCAATTTTGTGAGGAGGGAGTAAGTATTTTGTGTACAGTTTTGTGTGGAGGGATATATTTATATGTATATAGTAAAAAGAGTAGCCATACTGGACAGGTGTTGAGCAAGTTCCGCGAAAATATGAGAGTTTGAATTAAAATTTCCGTCTTTTATACTCTACCATCCTTCGCGTCGCCGAAACAACCAATCACAAAGAGTGTGTGGTTGCTCCATAAACAATGCATAAACATTCAATCAATCAACGATGTCCATTCTATTTTAAGACACTACATGTCTTATACGCTCCAATTTGGCACATTTCCAATTTGATGAGAAACGACCAAGACAGACGAATATCAATATGCATGCTGCGCTTGCGCACTACTCCCTCCACCACACAAACTGCACACCTCCATATATATGTATATATGTAATATGTATATATTAGATAGATGAAGGAGGCAAGTATTTTGTGTGCAGTTTTGTGTGGAGGGAGTCAACACGCGCGCGCCCGGCGCGCGCGCGCCCATGTATTTTGTGTGCAGTTTGTGTGTGCCGCATTACAAGCCGGTTTGTGCATTACGTACCCGATTTGAGTGTGCCGTATCTTGACATGGATTGTGGAGCAAAGGAGCAAAGGAGCAAAGGAGCAATCTTCCGAATTCGGGCAATTGCTCCTTTGCTCCTTTGCTCCTTTGCTCCACCACAATCCATGTCAAGATACGGCACACATACTACTTACATATACAGCCCGACTGACCATGGACTTAATTGTTTCTTGAACTTCTACAGAGTGAAGACTACAACCCACAATCATTGACCAAACAAATGTGCTCTCTTCAAGTGTAGATCGATGAATGAAGCTCAATCAACCTTGTCCGGTATATATATGGTCGCGAGAACTCGTAACAGATCGTGAGCGCCCGTGAACAAGCGTTACTAATCGTATCTACTCGCATCTACTCGTATCAACTCGTATCAAATCGTGAGTCAATCATGTCCGGTCGTGAGCGATGGTACCCGACAGAGCGTAACAGATCGTGACAGATCGTGGGAGATCGCAGCGCATCTCAACAGAGCGTGGTGTTTGTCTTGTCCAAGGTTGATCCCGATCACAACGATTTCGAAGCACTATTAGATGCGATCTGTCGCGCTTTGTTACGATCCAATACGATCTCATGCGATGATCACGATTAAAAATTAATCGTGTTGATCGTAGAAAATTTTTGAACCGTCCAAACATGTTCTACGATCAACACGATTGCCACGACTGACCTCAAGATCTGATAAGATCTGATAGGATCACCACGATTACTCCACGATTAAGACCACGATTTCAATCGTGGCGCGAATCGTGATAGTGGGAACGGGGCATAAGGAACCAACTTTAAAACGGAACTGGGGTGATAGGTCTTTTTCTGTCGCGGCTCCGAGACTCTGGAATCATCTTCCAACTAAACTCAAATCTTGTCATAGTATAACTAGATTTAAGTCGATGCTTAAAACTCATCTTATGTCACAATTCTTCAAAGATGATGTATATTTGTAATTACATGTATCTCAGTATATATTTTTTCCCCTATGCTATCATTGTATATTGTTTGTATTCATGTTTTTTCTTTGTTTCTGCGCCTTGAGCGCCCAACAGGGTGGATATGTGGGCGCTACAAATCTGTATTATTATTATTATTATTATTATTATTATTATTATTATTATTATTATTATTATTATTATTATTATTATTATTATTATTATTATTATTATTATTATTATTATTATTATTGTTATTGTTATTGTTATTGTTATTGTTATTGTTATTGTTGTTGTTATTGTTGTTGTTGTTGTTGTTGTTGTTGTTGTTGTTGTTGTTGTTGTTGTTGTTGTTGTTGTTGTTGTTGTTGTTGTTGTTGTTGTTGTTGTTGTTGTTGTTGTTGTTGTTGTTGTTGTTGTTGTTGTTGTTGTTGTTGTTGTTGTTGTTGTTGTTGTTGTTGTTGTTGTTGCATTGTTGTTGTTGTTGTTGTTGTTGTTGTTGTTGTTGTTGTCATTGTCATTGTTGTTCTTGTTGTTGTTGTTGTTGTTGTTGTTGTTGTTGTTGTTGTTGCCGTTGTTGTCAGTTGCTCGTTGCTGTTGTTGTCACCGTTGTCATTGCCGTTGTCGTCATTGTTGTTGTTGTCATTGCTGTTGTCATGTCATTGCCGTCATTGTTGTCACCGTCGCTTATGTTATTGTCATTGCCGTCGTCGTCGTATTTGTTATTATTATTATTATTATTATCATTGCATCATCATTATTATTGTTATTATTATCATCATTATCATCATCATCTGTTGTTGTCATTATTATTATTATTATTATTATTATTGTTATTATTATTATTATTATTATTATTATTATTATTATTATTATTATTATTATTATTATTATTATTATTATTATTATTATTATTATTATTATTATTATTATTATTATTATTATTATTATTATTATTATTATTATTGTTGAAACATTCCAATTCATGTAGAAATGGTGGCCTTCATTGGACAGTATTATATGAACCTGAAGTTTGTTTGACTTATGCGATATCGGATAATATCGCATAATTTAAATATTACAGGATAGGGGAATTGTACAATGTTAAAAGAATTCTTTTTGGCAGGAAATATTTCAGTCTGTTCATAACACTGATGTTTTTAGAAATGTTGTTGCACAATTCATCTATATGATTTTCATCAATATGAATTCCTAGAAATTCTTCGTTTCATTAAGAGGAGTTCAATTTAAAGAGAGAGGGATTACGCGTTTGCTCTGTCTTGCACTAAATAATATATAGTTTATTTTAAGGAGATTAATAAACAATTTATTGGCTAGAAGCCAACTACTTATTTTAACCAGTTTTGTACTGAGGTTTTGTGTAGTAATATCGGCGACATTGTATAGAAAATGTTTTGTGTTTATCTGTAAACAAGCAAAATGAGATCATATATTAGAATAATTGCAAATATTATTTATAAATAATGCACAACAGCGGACCTAATATAGAACCTTGTGGAACTACACAAGAAATACATTCATCAACAGATTTTTTTAAAGTTATCTCATACAAATTGTTTTGTTTTTTGTGTTAACCCTATATATCGGGCATGGGAGGCACAATGTGCCCTATGATGTTTTGTATAATATCTCTAGAACGCTTTTGAACAGGTCCAATATTAAATTTCCACTTTTTTGTTAAAAAATACTCGATTTTTAATACTGTAAGACATTTATTGTGCGTTTTGGGGTTTGTTGTCAAATTCCAAACTCTGCACTGGACAACATTGAGTCATTTGACCACTTCCAATGCATTCCGGGAATCCAATATGGCTTACATTACGTTTAAATGCAATATATGCTACCTCAAAACACTTTTTAACCCTTTTTCAGAATTTGCTGTTCAATATATGAATTTATGACATGAGTAGTACTATAGATGTTATTTTAACTGCCTTTATTGTACTTTTGATAAAACAATTATAAATCCCAATTTTGTCAAGATCTTTAATAATCATGTCTTTGAAAAACAATTACCCAAAATGTTGCAACCTTTAGCGGCGACGTGAAATTGTTGCCAATACTGAATACAACATTGTGCAAAATGTCATTGCCAAGGGATGAAAATAAAGGTTATTGGCAAAAAACTGTTTCTGACCAAACATTAGGAAAAAATTAATTACAAAAATGGGTATATCAGCCCCTAACGGTGACCTATGACAGCTGTCATGGCCTCATTCGATAGATTGTACCAAACTGAACATACCTACGAGGTTTCATGAATATTTCATGAATTATTATGAGGAATTTTAAAACAAACAACAAATTCGGTCATCTCTTGATAGGCTGCTACGTGGACTAGGCATAATCAGCGCTCTCTACACGCCAATGTGTTTTTATCTGTGGGGTTCTGATAGGGCGCCACCTTGTGACGAAAACGGAGAGCTTGTTTACTTCTTCCCGCCATGAAACCCTAGAAACAGTATGTAAGATGACAGGATGAACTGACATGGAATATTAACTCTGTTGCCTCGCGTTTTTCAGCTACGATGGAATGTGCATTTTTAGGTTGTATATATATATATATATATATATATATATATATATATATATATATATATAGGCCTATATATCTACAACAGATCAACAGATGTTGGGGTAGGTTCTATACGCATTTTTAATACAGTAAAAGTCTTCAATTATTAAGTCGTTTAAGTCCATAGTAAAATGTCATTGAAATGCTATGTACACTGAATGTATGTTCAATATTTTAACAGTATAACTTATGTATGTAGTACAATTGTCTTGTTGTATTGCAGGTTTCTTTTTATGTTGATGGTAATTGTTGATTGGTAATTAATAAAAGCTAATCTAAGAGGCAAATGGTGTGTGATGAGTCATCCTAAATATAATCTGGGCGGATTCTGCCGACAAGGCAACAAACCTCAAGAACTGTGGAAAACAACAAACCCCACGGCATTTGTTAATTATAGTGCCAGTTGTTGTGATCATAAAATATTCAAATATATATAACACCTAAACAAATATTGCAATGAATCGTTTATATTGGTGTTACTCTTAAGCATATCATCAAACCTGTTTTTTTTTTCGTTCTCAGACCGGGGTGGCGGGGGAGCGGCTCCTCCGTACACTCTAAAACTCCCAGGTTAGATTTAACCCAGAACGGGTCAAATCTGACCCGAATCCGGGTTCTGTTGGCGCGACCACTTCCGGGTCAGAATGACCCGGAAAATTTGTCAACATTTTGACCCGGAACTGGGTCATTTCAACTGACCCTATTCCGGGTCAAGAAAATAATAATGACCCAGAATTGGGTCAGCTAAAATAACCCGGAAATCCGGGTCAAAGGTTGACCAAACTTTCCGGGTCAGAATGACCCGAAATGGTCGCCATAAATAGAACCCGGATTCCGGGTAAAATTTATGTCGACCCGGATTCCGGGTCACATGAGATAAGCATGTCCTCCATGTATTACGTAGCATTATCTGTGGCAAGCATTTTGAAATAGTGTACTGAATTGACATTCATACAAATTAAAGTCTTAATTTTACCACCATTAAAAAGTGTGTTCATTCTCATTTTGCAAATTGCCATAAATAAATGCTATGTTTATTTAGGAACATGCTTACCTTGTCAGGGTGCCCAAGCACTGGAACAGCACATTTGAAAACTGTTAAATGAAAGAAACAAATGAACGTTTAATGATTTCACATTGGTTAAATCAGTTTATTCAACTTGGGTTTTGGCAAACACACTATATGTATGTACATATTTAATAGCATTATACAATGACATTGCTTCGTTTTGTGTGTTATGCAAACAAACAGTTTGGTTTTTGAGATTGTCAGTTTTAAAGCTCATGTATCAGATCACTTCCACTTGGGGAATCCTGCAAAATAGTTGGTTGGTCGGTCTGGCATCATAATTCCACTCTAAATTTATGCACAATAATAGTTTTGTTCACTTGTTGTCTGTGCATGAGTTTTAAAAGTTTAACTTTACTCCTAACTTTTTATGCAATGATGTATTTTGCATCTGGAATATTAAAAGTTACTGAATTTGCACTTACCGACGACTCAGTGTTTGCGAGGTCTGCGGGAAAAACAGGTTGCTTGGGTGGGACTCAACCTGTGACCTTCACATCCTCTCGCCATCAGGCAAGCTCGTTGGTCGAGTGAGTAAGATGTCTGCTCTAGAATGTGGAAGGTCGTGGGTTTTCAGTCCCACCAAGTTGCTTGTGGGGTTTCCGCAGACCTCTTTACCCTGTAGCGCATCAGTGAAATAACTAACCTGAAAAGTAAGAATATCTGTGCATTTGGGAAACACAATTACACACCAAGTTATTAACCTGGGAAAATGTTGTCAAGATATGTGGAACCTTTATTAAAAGAGTATTTGGTTTCGCATAAGTTTTTAAAATGAAGACTTTAAAACGTTTTTCTGTTATTAAAACACTTTTTCTTGTCTCTTTTCTCGTCTTTTTTTTATTCACTAAAATAATCTAGTTTTTAATAAACACATCACAAAACTAACTTGAAAAAAATTAAAAGGATGTGAGACGTACTAAATAACAATGTTTTTTTTAACACCTTATAATTATTTAACAATAAAACAATTTGAAATAAACATATTGCATTTTCCGGTATATTTTTAATTTATTTATTTTCTTTAAAAATAATAGTCTTTTGGAACGCCGCAAAAAATGGGCCACTTGCTCGATTCCGCTACCGACGTCACATCCATTACATAATATACCCATGGGGTGGACTGAGCCATTTAACAGTTTAAAAATAGTTGTCCTTTGGAATGCCCATGAATAAATTACGCCATGGTGACATCGGTGGTGGAATCGAGCAAGTGGCCTATCTTTTGTGGGCGTTCCAGAAGACTATTATTTTAAAGAAAATAAATCAATTAAAAATATACCGAAGACGCAACATGTTTATTTCAAATTGTAATATTGTTAAATAATTATAAGGTGTAAAAAATAAAACCATTATTATTTAGTACGTCTCACATCCTGTAATCAATAGTGTTAATTTTCGAAAAAAACAGCAAATAACTTTTTCTGTTTATCTGTGATTTTGCTATCATTCTAACGTGCCTAAGCTGTAGCACCAGCAGTCATTTGGAGGTCTTGAGAGAAAACGTTCTGAATGATAGGAAATATTTCTCAGGATTGGTACTGGTATCAACTTAGTCTAGATTCGTTGGGTCCAGTCAAAAATTCCTCAGTACTATCATTGTTCTAACATGTTACAAAAATACCTTGAATAACCTAGATGTGTCTTAAGGTCCTGAAAAACAATTCCATGAAGGTACAGACTGCCACAGATAGGATAGGTCTATATAAATTAATTTGAAACATACATTAACTCCTTTGAAGAATAGATCATCAACCTCAACTCCTGGCCATTGGATTACAAAGTTATACAGACTCTGACACACCTCGTAGCGGTAGCACAAGTAGCTGTTTGTGTAACACTTTGTATGACAAGGGTTCAATGGTTCCAATCTGGAGTAAAACGGTGGAAAATTTATTTTAAAAAGTGTGAAGGTTCAATACTTGTGTCTAGTTATGATATGATGGGTTGTATACAATGACATGTACAATTTATACTAAATAAGATACATGTATATTCAATATATACCGATACCAATGTATATAATGTTGAAGTTTTTCTAGAAATTGAAATTCCTAAATTGTTATTCATAATTAGATTCTGCTAATACAATCTCAGCTTAGATGGTGATGATACATGCCTAAAGAATTCATGAGGCTTACAAAATGATGGCTAATCAATCACTTATTCAATGTAAAAAGAAACAATAAACATTTTAAGCTTCTCAATGCATGCTAGAATTGAACGACAACACATCTTTTACAAATTTGGTGCACCATTAGGCCTATGCCTGTGTACTTCAAATGATTTGCATGCTATGGATTTGTCACCAGATTCCCAGAATGCACTTTAAAATGCAATAGGTTATTAACAGTCACATCCTTACCGGTCAATAAATGACTTGGTGGCATCCTTTGGTGGCATCCTATGGTGGCATGACTATAGAGTTGCCTTTTGCCCTTCAACCGCCTTTTAACTCTGATGGTGAAGATGGAAGGAACAAGGTTGCCACCTGCAAACTCACAGTCTGGCTATCTGTGGACAGTAAAATAATTGAATAAGAAATATATTCAGTGGCTAATGATTTTGTGTATTTTAGAAGCCGATTAGGGATATAACAAGGCTGTAGGTATCCGGATGAATGAAACTGTCATTACCCGGTTCCATTTTCAGTTCCAATTACCTGTAAATGACTTTTTAAAAATTGACTAAACATTTAAGCCACACAAATGGAAGTCTCCAAATTTTTGTTAACATTTTTTGTGTTCAAGTCATTTGTAATATTGAGGCGGGAAAAGTATTACAATAAGTCCACATTTATTAAGACTCTAATTAAACAAGAGAAACTTGTGTTCATATTGGTTATTTTATACATTCGGGAGTATTTAAGTGTTTTACAATTTATTTACGGGTAGCCGAAGATTCCCCTTTATGGGGTATCCGGTTCCTGAAATATAAACCAAAAACGCACAGCCTTAAGTAATATTAGTTGTCTACACTTAATCTGCCCATGTTGCTGTTTTCCGATTTTCTTTTTTTTTTTCTGTGGGGGCATGGATTCATCAAAAATTAATAAATAATTGTTTGAATGCAGAAAACTTACATGATGTTCATCATCCTGACCCTAAGTAGTGTAAACTGTAGCAAGCATGATCAACCATTGATCTGAAATATAAACATATCATGTAAAAACAAAATTACATGTAAATGTTTTCAAGAGGATGAAGAATAATGGGTCATGCTAACAAAACACACATAAGTCAGAAACCCTCATGTTATTAATAATATTATCAGGAAAAAATAATGCAATTTCAGAAAAATGCCTTTAAGTTAGGCGTTAGAATAGAATATAATACATGTGACCTCTTCCCTCCTCCATGTGACATTTTCATTATCTCAATAAAGGTGGTGATTGTTTCAGGCCTACTATAGTAAGAAAAGTGCAAGTATAAACTGCAGTGCAGCAACCACCACGATATGAAATACTGATATGCCAAATTGCCTACTAACTAGTAACGTTAGTAGTACTGTAACATCCCCCATGTGTGTGTATTTTGTTAATAAAACAGCTAACAGATCATGTCCACATATCATGATGACCCCTCCATCCATTTTACAGAACAATGACAGACAATGGGTTTGTACAGTAATAGCTAGCATACATACATAGTCAACCACACAAAATACACATTTACATGGCCAGCACATGACCAGCACAAACTAATGTTAACGTTATACTTATAACCATGGTTTTGTAGTCATTATCTGTGTACTAAAACAAACATACATGTATAATAAATGTGAAAGTTTACATACCTTCAAATGAAACAAAGTAATGAAGACCCCTTCCATTCATTGTGAAACGATTCTCCAACGATCATTGGGACGAAACAAAAGACATCGTATCGTAGTTAAAAATGGCGGTTGGAAAAATGTGACCTGCACAGCTGCGTGACGTATTTCTTTTCGTCCAATCAAAATGGCTGATTTGCTGACATGACGTCACCGATAAGAAAATTGACCCAGAAATGGGTCAACAATATTTGACCCGGCAAAAGGGTCAACAGTTTGACCCGGGAGTTTTAAGAGTGTAGTTTCTATATTCATGAAACCTCGTAGGTATGTTCAGTTTGACACAATCTATCGAGTGAGGCTCATATAATACTGTTCAATGAAGGCCACCATTTCTACATGAATTGGAATGTTTCAACAATAAAATGTGACCGGAAGCAGCTTTTTTAGTTAATTTGTATGTTACTTGAGGCAATTTGGAAAGCGACAAGACGATTGTCACACAAAAGCTACTATAAAATCCAAGATAGCTGCCATAAATACAATTTGGCCGCCAATCCTACATGAAATGGCATCAAAATGACACATACAACAGCTGGCAATTTCTTTGTTTTGGGTTGTATAGGTCACTGTCCAGTTTTGCTTTTCCATCTTAAGATTCAATTACCTTCAAAAACTAAAATGGCTGCGCAATAAAACCAAGTCGGCTGCTACCAAATTAAAAATGGTCACTAGTGTTATTCTGAAAAGCACTTTATAGGTAAAGAGCACAATAAGTTCCGTACTTCAGGATTTATTTCTAGCTAATGCTTTATTAAGTTTTGTATTTTTTATACTGTACTTTACCACACTGAAGATGTCTATGGAAGATTGCTTTATTTATTATGGTGGCCATTTTTTATTTCAAAATGGCCGTCATTTTGTTTCTACTTTGCTCAGGGTGTGAGTGCTCTTCGAAGTCCATATTTATATGTTGATGAAATTCTTGTGTCGGGTGTTAATCAATTGATTCAATTTTAGCCCCACATTTTAAACAAATAAGAAATCGATAAGCTAGCAGCAATGGGTAGCTGCCATCTTAGATTTCAAAATTCATTTTGGTGGCATTATCCACAATGAGTTTCTTTTAAACTTGTTAATCAAGCCTCTTGAGACCAAATTTGCTGGCAGTACGGGGATTCCCTTTCATCTGCATTAATGGCATTGTGAGTGGCACAATAGTGCTAATTTGCCACTTTTTGGTTGCGAATATGGGACATTTGCCACTTTGGTTGCTGTTATATGGCGTCATTAACGGCACTGGGACAGCACAGTTGTGCTGATTTGCCACTCTTTATTTTAGTTGTTGAAATGGGCCCTTTTAGTTGTATTTAGACGGCACAATGTGTCAGTTTTGCCACTTTTTAATATTATGGCTTTATTATGAACAGCACAGTTGTTGCGCTGAAATGCCACTATTGCGTTGCTGATATGGGTCCTGAACAGCATTTGGACGGCACAATCATGGTGCAGATTATGCTTGCTGATAGTGGACCTTTAACTGGAATTTAAATGGCACAAAATAGTGAGCCGGTGCTGCATGATTGGCCATTCTTTGGTTGCTGAGATGGGCCCAACAACTATTTGGCAGCACAGTACAGCTGTGCCTAGAAACCACTCTTTGGTAGCTGTTACTTACATGTTTAGGCATGTACTTACATGTATAGGCATGTACTTACATGTAGAGGCATGTACTTACATGTATAGGCATGTACGTACATGTATATGCATGAGAATGGCACACTGTTGCCTATTTGCCACTATTTTGCCACCATTGAGCTATCAGCTGCAGCAGTGGATGAGTATCGCAAACCCAGAATTGCCGCAATTTTTTCCTTTTAGATATGGCCGGTTGAACACTGAGGACACACACAGAATGGCATTTGCCATGACTGGGCGCCAATTGTTTCCATTACACAAGTATACAATTACAGACATGAGTGTATCATAGAGAAAGGACACATTGAATGAAATAATTTCAATATTCAAACATTTGATCATCTTATAAAGGGGATACATATATGGGAAGGACAGTACAAAGGACGGTTATTTAGGGGTGTCATTTTATAGGCATTGACGATAAAGGTAAAGTTATTTTCCTTGCAGCCCGCAATAACCTTTGTCAATTTGTACAACGGATGTTTGATATTGTGACGCAACAGCAGTTTGTATTTTCTACCCTTGTATATAATGGTGTAACCTTGGTGAGGGATTCGCTGGTTCCGTTCGCGATTAGGCGATGCCGCAGCACGCAGCCAGCGAGCACCAGTTTTGGAGCGCAGTGCGCATTGCATTGTATGTAGATTTGGGGTCAGTTGTTGCTGTGAACTTGTAGAGAGTAGTCGTGATAATAGAGTTAGCTCGCACAGTCGTAAAGAGTCGTAAAAGAGATCCGTACGTTCAAGTCATAAGCCCGAGGGTGTAGTGCTATATAAGTGGTAAGTCCAGGAGCATTGTATATTGTGCATGTGTTATGAGGCGCCAAGTGTAAATTTATTATTTGACGCTATTATTTACAAATAATTCATTATTTAATATAATTCATTATTTAACCATTATTTCAATTTTATTTACAAATAATACATTTTGCACCACACAATTATATATATATATATATAATTGTTGGAAAGCTTTTATTATATATATATAATTGTTGGAACGCTTTTATTATATATATATATAATTGTACGGACCTTTTTCATTATATGTAAATAATGTCGACGGAAAGGTTTTATATGTAAATAATAAATTTTGCACCACGCAACTATATATATATATAATTGTTGGAAAGCTTTCATTATATATATATATATAATGGTACACAACATTTCATTATATACAAATAATATCGAAGGACAAATTTTATATGTAAATAATGAATTTTGCACCACACAATTATATATATATATATAATTGTGTGGTGCAAAATGTATTATTTGTAAATAAAATTGAAATAATGGTTAAATAATGAATTATATATTAAATAATGAATTATTTGTAAATAATAGCGTTAAATAATAAATTTACACTTGGCGCCTCATAATGTGTTGTACTTAATACTTTGTAAGGTGGCTTACTGTCGAGGAATTTCTGTGTGCCGTGCATCCGTTACACGTGTTTTTGAGGTGTTGTGAGGGGCTAGGTGTCACCTCACTGGGGCTTGTGTATCGGTTCTCTAGTCGAGCTGTAATTGCATGTGTTGTAATTACCAGAGGGATTTAAGGGTTGCATGTGTTGCATAAACCATTAATTCAGACTTGGGAAATATACGAGTAGGTGTTCCTCGAGCTGAGGGGCCCCATCGTATGTGTATTGGGTTGCAGGAGTCGGTGTGGGGTAGCTGCCCCTCCTTTGTAATTTCATTGGCCTGTGTGGTGTCTGCTGCTTTGCACCTCCAGTATAAAGACAGTAAAGCCCCTTATATTGATGCATCTGGACTAGCACTTAGCTTAAAGATATAGGGATTATAATTGTGTACTTGTGGTGATCCCTCAGGTGAGAGGTGCCATAGGTGCACACGTGGTGTTATTATTATTATTATTATTATTATTATTACATTTCTTTACCCAGGGTATGCCCAAACAGTTTAAAACTGGTTTCCATTGGGGCATTAGTGGTGAGGTGCATTAGTGGTGTGCCAGAGACCCCTCATCGAGGTGCCATAGATTTTCATGTAGTTATAAGGATTTCCTGTATTGATGATTGTTTTTCTTGTGATTTAAGGATTTGGTCACCTCCAGGTGAGGTGCCTTATTGTTTGCGAATAAACCAGTATTATTTGTTATATAAATACACAACAACTTGCATCCTAGTGACCTTTTTCATAGGGTGGTCTCAGAGCAATTGCATTCATTCATCGGGACGGTACACTGCTATCCCAACGGATACGTTCCTAACCGCTCGGGGACTTTTCTGGTCAGAGGCCGTCCGCGCGACAATCCCTCCTAGGGGTGTTGCGTCACAATATTGACCAAATTTTAACTTAATTATTTAACTGCGTTAAAAACATGTGAACTTTTTAGTCTACCAGTATGTCATTAAACAGTCGTAGGAAATGGTAAATTGAACGAGGTTAAGCATTTTCATATAGAACAGCGAAACTCGTTTGAAACTAGCTATTCCGTACCGTTTCTGCAGGGGAATCATATTTTGTGTAATTAGAAAACATACGCTAGAATTAATCTTTCCAAATGGTATGTACTTACATGTATAGGCATGTACTTACATGTAGAGGCATGTACTTACATGTATAGGCATGTACGTACATGTATATGCATGAGAATGGCACACTATTGCCTATTTGCCACTATTTTGCCACCATTGAGCTATCAGCTGCAGCAGTGGATGAGTATCGCAAACCCAGAATTGCCGCAATTTTTTCCTTTTAGATATGGCCGGTTGAACACTGAGGACACACACAGAATGGCATTTGCCATGACTGGGCGCCAATTGTTTCCATTACACAAGTATACAATTACAGACATGAGTGTATCATAGAGAAAGGACACATTGAATGAAATAATTTCAATATTCAAACATTTGATCATCTTATAAAGGGGATACATATATGGGAAGGACAGTACAAAGGACGGTTATTTAGGGGTGTCATTTTATAGGCATTGACGATAAAGGTAAAGTTATTTTCCTTGCAGCCCGCAATAACCTTTGTCAATTTGTACAACGGATGTTTGATATTGTGACGCAACAGCAGTTTGTATTTTCTACCCTTGTATATAATGGTGTAACCTTGGTGAGGGATTCGCTGGTTCCGTTCGCGATTAGGCGATGCCGCAGCACGCAGCCAGCGAGCACCAGTTTTGGAGCGCAGTGCGCATTGCATTGTATGTAGATTTGGGGTCAGTTGTTGCTGTGAACTTGTAGAGAGTAGTCGTGATAATAGAGTTAGCTCGCACAGTCGTAAAGAGTCGTAAAAGAGATCCGTACGTTCAAGTCATAAGCCCGAGGGTGTAGTGCTATATAAGTGGTAAGTCCAGGAGCATTGTATATTGTGCATGTGTTATGAGGCGCCAAGTGTAAATTTATTATTTGACGCTATTATTTACAAATAATTCATTATTTAATATAATTCATTATTTAACCATTATTTCAATTTTATTTACAAATAATACATTTTGCACCACACAATTATATATATATATATATAATTGTTGGAAAGCTTTTATTATATATATATAATTGTTGGAACGCTTTTATTATATATATATATAATTGTACGGACCTTTTTCATTATATGTAAATAATGTCGACGGAAAGGTTTTATATGTAAATAATAAATTTTGCACCACGCAACTATATATATATATAATTGTTGGAAAGCTTTCATTATATATATATATATATAATGGTACACAACATTTCATTATATACAAATAATATCGAAGGACAAATTTTATATGTAAATAATGAATTTTGCACCACACAATTATATATATATATATAATTGTGTGGTGCAAAATGTATTATTTGTAAATAAAATTGAAATAATGGTTAAATAATGAATTATATATTAAATAATGAATTATTTGTAAATAATAGCGTTAAATAATAAATTTACACTTGGCGCCTCATAATGTGTTGTACTTAATACTTTGTAAGGTGGCTTACTGTCGAGGAATTTCTGTGTGCCGTGCATCCGTTACACGTGTTTTTGAGGTGTTGTGAGGGGCTAGGTGTCACCTCACTGGGGCTTGTGTATCGGTTCTCTAGTCGAGCTGTAATTGCATGTGTTGTAATTACCAGAGGGATTTAAGGGTTGCATGTGTTGCATAAACCATTAATTCAGACTTGGGAAATATACGAGTAGGTGTTCCTCGAGCTGAGGGGCCCCATCGTATGTGTATTGGGTTGCAGGAGTCGGTGTGGGGTAGCTGCCCCTCCTTTGTAATTTCATTGGCCTGTGTGGTGTCTGCTGCTTTGCACCTCCAGTATAAAGACAGTAAAGCCCCTTATATTGATGCATCTGGACTAGCACTTAGCTTAAAGATATAGGGATTATAATTGTGTACTTGTGGTGATCCCTCAGGTGAGAGGTGCCATAGGTGCACACGTGGTGTTATTATTATTATTATTATTATTATTATTACATTTCTTTACCCAGGGTATGCCCAAACAGTTTAAAACTGGTTTCCATTGGGGCATTAGTGGTGAGGTGCATTAGTGGTGTGCCAGAGACCCCTCATCGAGGTGCCATAGATTTTCATGTAGTTATAAGGATTTCCTGTATTGATGATTGTTTTTCTTGTGATTTAAGGATTTGGTCACCTCCAGGTGAGGTGCCTTATTGTTTGCGAATAAACCAGTATTATTTGTTATATAAATACACAACAACTTGCATCCTAGTGACCTTTTTCATAGGGTGGTCTCAGAGCAATTGCATTCATTCATCGGGACGGTACACTGCTATCCCAACGGATACGTTCCTAACCGCTCGGGGACTTTTCTGGTCAGAGGCCGTCCGCGTGACAATCCCTCCTAGGGGTGTTGCGTCACAATATTGACCAAATTTTAACTTAATTATTTAACTGCGTTATAAACATGTGAACTTTTTAGTCTACCAGTATGTCATTAAACAGTCGTAGGAAATGGTAAATTGAACGAGGTTAAGCATTTTCATATAGAACAGCGAAACTCGTTTGAAACTAGCTATTCCGTACCGTTTCTGCAGGGGAATCATATTTTGTGTAATTAGAAAACATACGCTAGAATTAATCTTTCCAAATGGTAACGGCAAATTATTGATTTAATTTTGCCCTACACCGACGTGTGTATATAGCACTGTATGCTCAGTGCTTACCGAGTGTCTGTGAAAAACTACACTGGCGACTCGGGCGGGATTCGAACCCACGACCTCCTACTTGCTAGTGCAGACGTCTTAACCTCTCGACCACCGAGCTTGCCCGATGACGATTGGCCGGCTAGAATCCTATATAGCAGCGGGTTCCGCGATATACAGTGCGTATCAAAAAAAAGGTAATCCGAATTCAGGGCGTTAATATGCCAAGGTTATTTAGTTTGACAATTTACATGTAGTGTACCAAAGAAGAGGAACTCCTCAGCTTTCCATTGATACCTGTATCGATCCATTGCTGTCACACATGGCCGAGTACATTGTTATTGAAAATGGCAAATTCAAATCGCATTTTTGCAAGTTTGGGTAATCAGTTCAAGGCAGTCTGAAATGGACGCATCACTTGACTGCCTAGATGATTATGTAAGATTTTTAAGCTGGTGCGGTAATCGTCTGTTTACGACATCCTTTTCTTCAAGTTGGGTATTTAAGAAGGGCCTGGGTTTAGGGACAGGTAGTTGGAAAGATGGTACAACTAACGACTGAACAGCGAGTTTTCGTGATTACAACATTTCACCAAACTCACAGTTTGCAGCAAACTCGCGATGCTTTCAGGAACGTTTCCCAGAACGGGAGCCCCAGCAGCCAAAACCATCTGGGCGAATGTTAGAAAATATCAAGAGTATGGCACTAGCCTCAACCGCAACAAGGGGAATTCTGGCAGGAGGCGCACCGGGCGATCAGAAGGAACATTGCAGCAGTAAGGCAGCAACTTTTGGAGCATCCTAGGGACACCAGCGCAAGGCGAAATGGGCTGAGATTGCCTTCGGCGACATTCAACAGAATCACGAGATTGGACCTCCACCAGCATTCATATCGGATTCACATCCGACATCAACTTACGCCAGGAGATTTTGCTAGAAGGCTGGCGTTTGCCAGATGGTTGATAGCCCGTACCGAGAGAGATGTCAATTTTCTGCGGAATCTCGTAATCGGCGACGAAGCTGCTTTCTCCATGAACGGCAAGGTCAATACGCATAATGTTCTTGAATATGCACCAGCAAGACACCCCCAGAATTCAATTTTGAGGTTAACATGAGTCGACAAAAGTGGACTGTTTGGTTAGGACTTTGTGGAAGTGGTCAGCTGATCGGACCGTTTTTCTTTCAAAGGAATGTCAATGGTAACATGTATCTGCAGATGCTCAATGATAACGTTTTACCGCAGCTGCAGGAACACTTTGAGCGACAGGTTCGTGGGGTCTTCAGACAACTCTGGTGGGCCCAAGATGGCGCCCCAGCACATCGCCTTATCGCTGTCCGAGATCGTCTGAGGGAACTCTTTGGCGAACGAGTCATCGCCGTCAACCATGAGGTGGAATGGCCACCAAGATCACCTGACCTCACACCATGTGACTATTTCCTTTGGGGACATTTGACGAACAAGGTGTTTGCAACTCCTCCCCGTGATCTTGAATTGCAGGGCCGTATTCGAAATGAAGTGGATGCTTTACGCAATAATCCGGCTATGGTGAGACGAGCAGTGCAGGACATGCTCCGTCGCTGTCAGCTTTGTGTCGAAAGGGGAGGTGGACATGTTGAAGGTGTGGGTGCATAAAAGGGCAATGTTAGAAGAGATTCTTCTTGAATAATGTCCAGTCATTCCTAAAGAAAATCTGGTTTATCATACTGACTTTCACTAATTATCCTGCCTTGCACTGATTACCCAAACTTGCAAAAATGCGATTTGAATTTGTCATTTTCAATAACAATGTACTCGGTCATGTGTGACAGCAATGGGTCAATAAAGGTATCAATGGAAAGCTGAGGAGTTCCTCTTCTTTGGTACACTACATGTAAATTTTCAAACTAAATAACCTTGGCATATTAACCCCCTGAATTCGGATTACCTTTTTTTTGATACGCACTGTATATAGATTGGTGAAATTCTTGCGTCGGGATGAAATTCTTGCGTCGCCTGTGTAGTTTTCCACAGACACTCGGTAAGCACTGAGCATACAGTGCTATACACACGTCGGTGTAGGGCAAAATTAAATCAATTGTTTATCTCCCGACGCAAGAATTTCACCAATCTGCATATATCGCGGAACCCGCTGCTATATAGGATTCTAGCCGGCCAATCGTCATCGGGCAAGCTCGGTGGTCGAGAGGTTAAGACGTCTGCACTAGTAAGCAGGAGGTCGTGGGTTCGAATCCCGCCCGAGTCGCCTGTGTAGTTTTTCACAGACACTCGGTAAGCACTGAGCATACAGTGCTATACACACGTCGGTGTAGGGCAAAATTAAATCAATTGTTTATCTCCCGACGCAAGAATTTCACCAATCTATATAACGGCAAATTAGTTTTCATCCCCTGGTCCATGAAATAATTGCTGAAGACTATAAGTATTAACTGCAATGACGTCTTTACAATGCAGATAACACATTGTCTGCATCAACAAGACCTGTTCCTTACATTATGGTAGCTTGGGAAATCCTTCGAGATATACGGCAATCCAGAAAGACACTTTTTTGTGTGGTTTTTGTTGCCATGGTGCTTGAAAACTTTCTTCTGACTGTAGTCGGTAAGTTTGATTTTTGTCAACAAAATCAGTTGAAAAGTATTTGTTCCTTGTTCGCTTTTTTACAGGCAAACCCTTAATCTGTTATATTGTTTCCCTTAGATCGGAAGTATAAATTAACTTTTCAACTTATTTCACAAAATAATTTTGTCTACAAAGAATTTAGAAAAATGTTACTTTATTTCGCAAACAAGGAACATTATTTAAAAAGATTTGCTGGAGATGCATTTTCGCTATGCTTTTCGTAGCTCATTTAAAATGTACAATGTTAATATACACTTAACCAATATTTGATATAGGACGTGAATCACTGCTGCCGCAGTTATCATAGACTTGCTCGAGCATTTGTATTCATGCGTATTTGGAAGTCAATTCATCATTGCTATTCAGTAATACTGTGGATTACAATATGAAAATGTTTTGCATGTCATGTCCTTCGATCGATTCACTTGTCTGTATGGTGTTCAACATATATGGGCAGCGTGTTCTACCATTACCCCCTTGTGGATTATGCATGATTGTATACCAGTAATTATTTTGCCATGATAGATAGTACATTATAACAACAGTATAAAGGGGAAATGTTTTATAAAGTGGCGGAATGTCTCTCCCTTTCGCCTTTCTCGCTGATTTTGTATGGTTTCCTTGTTGGTCAAGCAAATCTTTAGGGAACCCCTTTACTGTGGTTAAACGGAGTCTAACTATTCTATCCTGCCGATTTGGAGAAACTTGTATTGTGCTCGAAACCCTATATTCTCCCAATAATACCAATAATACCAAGATACCAATATGCCTCAATTAGGAAACCCTTGGGTGACAAACGAAACTGTGTCCCTCCGTCTCTTTCTTCCGATGCACCAATATGAAATTCCTGGCGACTAGCCTGCACTTACAGCTAACATTATAACACCTCATACGTAGATTCTGTCTTGTGATTGGTTGAGAGCGTATCACATGATATTCGATATTTTTACTGCATGCCAAGCAAACAAGGAAAGACTAGCCCGTGGCAACCAATGAAATAGCCCATGAAATTGGTCTATAACACATCAATTCTGTGTTACAGAAGTGTTACAGGAGTTCAATATTAATTGTCAAGTTAATGAAAGTCATGTATTGTTTGATTTATTGTAGAATTGTGCAGACTCTATGTATGAGGTGTTAAGTATTAAAGATTAATTGCGGTGACACCATGTGAAATTCTCAATTGAGTGGTAATCAAAGCACTGTCGTGCATAGGATACTGGCCAAGAAGTTAATGCCGAAACACCTATAAAATTGAAAAACAGATTTGCGATTTTGAGTGAATGTACGGTAAATGACAGTAACGATTTAACACAATTAAATACATCTTCCCATATGCATAGTGCCTCATGTAACACCAAAAGAAAGCCAATGAAAAATAAAAACAAATTTTCTCAAACATGTTTAAAGTTAAATAAATTATCTAAAGGATTTAGAATAGCATGTGTTAACGTAAGAAGTCTTCCTGATAAATTAGATCAATTAAAGGTGCTACTTAATGACCAACCCCTTGATATTCTTGCTGTTAATGAAACTTTTCTTGATGATACTATTACAGAAAATGATCTAAACATTCCAGGCTATGTATTTAAACGTAATGATAGAGGTTCTCGTCATGGTGGTGGCGTAGGCCTGTACATACGCGAAAATGTACAATATGATATGTTTCTTGATGACTATATTAAAAGTACTGAAGTAGAATCAATATTTATTAAAGTAAATAGACCTTACAAAAAACCCATTATTGTTGGAACCATGTATCGCCCTCCATCCAAAGGTGTAGATTATTTTAATTCTATGTTGGATGTTTTGGAAAAGGTTCTTGTTGAACATGACGTTATATTGTTGGGTGACCTAAATTATGATTATAAATTTGATGAATCTCTAAGTAATAACAACGTATTTTATATGGAACAATTGTTCGGATTTACGCAATTAATCAAAGAACCAACAAGAGTCACAGATACTTCTTCAACTTTAATTGATGTTATTTTGTCCACCAATGTTACTGAACATAAGACTTCTGGTGTTATTAAGGTTTCACTTAGTGATCACTTCCTTACATACACTATTTTAGATGGTAAACCGGTTACTAAACAACAAAGGGTTGTTACTACTAGAAATTATAACAAATTTGATGCAAGTATATTTTGTGATTCATTGAGTAATGCAATGTGTGATTTAGATACTCATCTGTCTTGTAACGATACATCACTGGATACTGCATGGGATATGTTTAAACACACCTTTAATAACATTTCTGACAAAAATGCACCACTTAACAATATGAGAGTAAGAGATCGTTGTAATCCTTGGATAACAAGGGATATTATAATACTCATGAATGTGGAAAATACTTAAAAACTTAACTGGGTCAAATGTCGTCTCTTCACCAAATAATATTGATGTTGAAAAATGTAATAATTATTTTGCCACAATTGCGTCTAAGCTAGCTGCTAAATTCAATGAGAAGGTTCACTATGAGTGGGAGTTACCAGAGAGTATCTACACCTTTAAACTTGAACCAATTAGCACCGATATGGTACTCGAACAACTTAATAAACTAAAGAGTAAATCAAATCTAGATGTGTTGAATATGGACTGTAAACTGCTTAAAATTGGAGCACCTCTTATTAACTAAAATTTTAAATATGTCAATAAATGAAGCTTGTGTCCCGGAAGATTGGAAATTTGCTAAAGTCACTCCCATTTATAAAGGTAAAGGTTCGGTTGAGGATTATGTAAATTATAGAACAATCTCTGTAATAAGTCAAGTATCTAAAATTATGTAAAAAGTTATTTTATCGTAACTAAAATATTTATACAACCATCCATTTATAACTACTGCACAGTCTGCTTATTTAAAGAACCATTCTACTAACACTTCCATACACAAGGTTGTTTAAGATATTTTAGAAGGTATTAACGTTGAAACTAATGATTTGTGTTTTATTGATCTCCAAAATTTTTTCGACAGTGTTGATCATGCAATATTATTGAAAAAATTGGATAATTACGGTATTAAAGATTTGAGTTTGCAATGGTTTAAAAGTTATTTACAACAAAGTAAACAAGCAGTTAAAGTAAATGGTAACATGTCTTCATTCAAGTAAATACAATGTGGTGTGCCTCAATGTGGTGTGCCTCATTATTTATAAATGATCTTCCAACTTGTATGACATCAAGTACATGTAATCTTTTTGCTGATGATACTGTAATTTATACTCAAGCAGATAGCGCTTATAATGCTAAAACTGCACTTCAAAATGATTTGCATAATGTAGAAAAATGGTTATGTAAAAATAAATTGCATCTTAATATTAATAAATCGTGTTGTATGGAAATCACTACAAGGTCAGTGAATGACAATAATTTAAATTTAATAGTAAATAATGAGCAATTAAATCAGGTTCAATATACTAAATATCTTGGCGTAACAATATGTAATGATATGTCATGGGAACGTCATATATCTACTATTTGTAAAATGTTGGGTCATGGTATTTATGTATTACGTAATTTAAAGAACAAAATTCCCCCTGAACATTTATTGATTGTATACAAGACAATAATTCAACCCCACATTGATTATTATATAACTATATGGGGCTATGCACCTGATGTACAATTAAACAGAGTTCATCGCTTACAAAACAGAATGGCACGCTTACTGACAAACTACGATTGGAATATTAGTCCATATGACCTTCTTAAAATGTTAAATATTCCTACAGTTACTCAGAGACGAGATTATTTTAATGGTATTTTAATGTATAGGTGTTTAAATGGTACAGCCCCTAATTATATGTCTGATTTTATATCGACGTCTTCTGATTTTAATTTTTATACACTCACTGGCCATAAGTATTGCAACATCCCCAAAGTTCAGTTTGGAGAACTGTGTTACAATAATTTATTTTATTTTATTTACACTACTTAAGACTTCCTGAAAGTGCCTGTGTTTTGAAGTCAATGTTCTTTTTTACTGTTCTTGCTTGGAAATTATGTAATACACGATCGATGGAATCAGATTAAATGATCATCTCACCTGTTACTTGTAAAGTGCTATTTTGAGCATGTTGCAATACTTTTGGCCAGTGAGTGTAATACCCGTAATGTTCAAGCTAATATGTTATATGTTCCAAAACCTCGAGTGGAACTTTTTAGACAGTCTTTTCAATATGCAGGACCTTCGTATTATACGAATTACCAATTGTAATAAAAGGGGCTGGTAATATATTAAGCTTTAAACGTTCATTAAAAGATTATGTTTTAAATGTATAAAGACATCTGTATCTATACATTAAGTATTTAGTTATCTGTAGTATCTATATTAAGTTTTTATTTTTTTATTTTTTTATATAGTATTGTATTACTTTTGTATCTCCTGGGCGCCTAGGAAGAATACCGGAAGGTAAATGGCCTACCCAGGTTAAATATTTTGAAATAAATAAATAAATAAATAAATAAATTAGTTCTGAAAAGAACTGGAGGTAACAACTCGACGTTTCGATCAGTATGCTGTGATCGTCCTCATTCTCCTGCGGTGTCATCGCAATTAGTCTTACTTATCCTCTTCACCATGTAAAGCTACAAGTTTTACCTATGAGGTGTTATAAAACAAATATTTATTTTCACTCGTGGTACACTCACCTCCCTTGGTGATCCCTGGAGCTTCGCCTCGGGAAAATAGAACGCTCCAGGGATCACCGAGGGAGGCTAGTTTTACTGTACCACTCGTAGCAGTCAATATTTGTATATTATTATCATTGTCTATAGTTCCAGTCTTGCCCGTGGTTCTGCTCGAAAAATGCCATGGAAACAACTTGACCACGAGAAATGTCCATAATACGAGTGCTTACCGGGAGAACGACACCGCAGAAGGCGGAGAGGCTTCGGTAGATGCACGTTCCTTTACTGAGTGTGAGAAGGCGATCAACACGAATCTGGGCCTTCTACTGGCTTCACAGTTTGTGCTTAGAATAGTGATAACTCCGTTTGGCGGCTGGCTTTGCGGAAAGTAAGTTGTGTGACTGTTCAGTGGCGAAAGCAATATTTATTTTAATATAGGAGTGACAAACTGTATCTTAAGGTACACTCACTGGCCAAAAGTATTGCAACATGCTCAAAATAGCAATTTACAGTAACAGGTGAGATGATCATTTAATCTGATTTCATCGATCGTGTATTACATAATTTCCGAGCAAGGACAGTAAAAAAGAACATTGACTTCAAAACACAGGCACTTTCAAGAAGTCTTAAGTAGTGTAAATAAAATAAAATAAATTATTGTAACACAGTTCTCCAAACTGAACTTTGGTGTGTGTTGCAATACTTATGGCCAGTGAGTGTGTAAGTACCTTAACGCGATATAAATCATTAACTCCACAGATTATTAACTGATGACGCGTTCGCCATGACATTTTGCGTAATATGAAAGTTGTGTTGAAGTTAATCGGATTAAAATGAGCACATACAATGTAAAGGAAGATTCATACGCTAATGCGAATGGGAAGCGAAATGTGTCGTCCCAAAGTGATAGGCCTATTTGTGAGAATTATTCGCGAAAGTTGAATACATTTCAAGTTGTGGGAATCATTTGTCGCGAATATATGGCGAAAAAATCCCTTTAAGTTCGCTTTTGCGTGAAGTATGGCGTGAAGTATGGCGTGAAGTATTACGTGAAGTATGACGTGAAGTATTACGTGAAGTATTACGTGAAGTATGGCGTGAAGTATTACGTGAAGTATGGCTTGAAGTATGACGTGAAGTATGACTATACTGCTTGGTATGGAAATCATATTTGAAATAACCGGAAACGTATTCGTGACGTCATACGTCAATAGTTACTTGGCTATGGATGTGCTATGGTAAACTCGTTGATCAATCAATCAAATGACAGGGATTTATGACTGTGTATGACTGGTTTAATTAAACACACCCGTTTCAAGTTAATTCGCAGAGGGTACTATTAACCCACACTTGAACTGCACTGGGAACGGCTAATTCTCGCCAAAATTCATTCAGTATATGCTTAATGATTACTATATTTAAGTTAACGTCAATAAAGATGATTCCTTAATGTAAAAAAAAAATCATTTTGACCAGCGTTCCGCGGCTCCTACACAGCGAGTTTTGCAAAATGCCCCCGCGTCGTCAGTCTCATGCATATATTCATTTTTTTTTATTGATGATGTCTATGGAGGGGCCCTCCTGCGAAGTGAGTTGCTGGTGAGCCGTATTATACAATGCAAGTTGCACAGATTGTGTGAACGAAAAGCTCCAAAAATATCTGAAAGTAGCCGATCATGGGCGGAATATAGTGTTGACAAGAAAGTGTTCCCTTTAAGTAATTTTGATGATAGTAACGATGATTCTAGCGCCAGAGGGAGCTCTACCGAAGAGAAAGAGGTCGACTGCGAAATTGACGAGTCATGCAGTCCCGTCAAGGCCAAGGGTTCGTGCAGCAGAACCCATACCCAGATAACATTTATACATTGTGCCAACGTTGGCAATTGGTCGGCAACGTCAGCGTTGGCATTATGTCAGCTTTTGACGTTGGCTCAACGTTGGCATTACATTGCCAACATCGGCGTTGGCATTATGGTGGCTGCTTATGTTGAGCCAATGTTGGCTCTGGGTCGGCAATATAACATTGGCATTACGTTGGCGATCGATGTTGAACCAACGTTGGTTTTCAGTCGGACACTGACATTGACATTACATTGGCGATCGATGTTGAACCAACGTTGGTTTTCAGTTGGACAACGACATTGGCATTGTGTTAGTTTCTTACATTGGGCCAATGTTGGCTCTAGGTCGGCAATATAACATTGGCATTACGTTGGCCGATCGATGTTGAACCAACGTTGGTTTTCAGTCGGACACCGACATTGGCATTACGTTGGCGATCGATGTTGAACCAACGTTGGTTTTCAGTCGGGCACCAATATTGGCATTGTGTCAGCAAAATCAGCCAATTTGATTGGACGAAAAGAAACACGTCACGCAGGTCACATTTTCCAACCGCCATTTTTAACTTCGATACGATGTCGTTTGTTTTCGTCTAACTGATCGATCGTTTGAGAATCGTTGCACAATTAATGGAAGGGGTCTTCATTACTTGGTTTCATTTGAAAGTATGAAAGCTTTCACATTTATTATACATGTATGTTCGTTTTAGTATAGATAATGACTATACAAAACCATGGTTAACGTTCACAACATCAGTGTGGCACTCGTATTTTAACACATGTAGAGAAGGCCATGCACTGTAGGCCTACTGGTCGTATACATGTGTATGCGAGCTTTCATTGTACAACACATTGTCTGTGACATTATCCTGTACAGTGGATGGAGGGGTCATGATATATAACAAGACACACACACACACACACCTTTATTGAGATAATGAAACAGTCATATCATGGAGGAAGGAAGGTCACATGTATTGCATTCTATTCTATTCTTACGCCTAACTTAAAGGCATTTTACTGAAGTTGCATCAATCCATCATGCTGATAATAACATAATGACTCGGAGGGTTTCTAACTAATATGTGTGTTTTGTTAGCATGACCCATTATTCTTCGTCCCTCTTTGAAAACATAATATTGTTTTTACATGTTATGTTTGTATTTCAGATCAACGGTTGATCATGCTTGCTATGACATAGTCAACCATCCATATAGTTTACAATACTTGGGGGTAAGGATAACAAACATCATGTAATTATTTATGAATTTTTGATGAAGCCATACCCCTCATAGAAAAAAGAAAGAAAACGTATGTTTTTGGTTATTTTGGGAACCGGATACCTGAAATTGGAAATCTTTCGGATACCCGGGTACCCGTAAATAATTGGTAAAAGCACATACTCCCGAATGTATAAAATAACCAACATGAACACAAATTTCTCTTGTCTAATTAGAATCATAATAAATGTGGACTTACTGTAGTACTTCTCCCGCCTTTATATTAATAACAACTCGCACACAAAAAATGTTAACAAACAATTTGAGACTTCCATTTGTCTGGATTAAATTTTCAGTCAACATTTTTGAACGTTTGTTCCGGACCATAATGTCCGCAAATACCATTATGTCCGCGAACCGATTTGGGCCCATTATGTCCGACCCATTACGTCCGCGGGTCCATTACGTCCGACCCATTACGTCCGCGGGCCCATTATGTCCGACCCATAACGTCCGCGGGCCCATAACTCAAATAATGTTTGAACACGTAACGTTGGGGAAGTTAAAACCAATTACTTAGAACAATTTCATGTCACAGCGCTCTACTGCAAAATTGGGTTGTTAAAAACCACTGGTGTTAATTTAATAAAGTGACTGAATTATCGTGCTTCATATGAGCACCACTGGTGTGCTATTTAACATACCAGTTTTTGCACTGTAAGTACTTACAGTGCAAAAACACTTTATTAAATTAACACCAGTGGTTTTTAACAACCCAATTTTGCAGTAGAGCGCTGTGACATGAAATAATAAGAGCACAAGTGGATTTTGTGATGTTATGAAGCCCAATTGTATTGATGATTACAACAAAAACATGGGTGGAACTGATCTTGCCGACCAATGTTTTCAGTACGACAATCATACACACAGAAGCTTGAAATGGTGGAAAAGGTTTTTTTCCATATGCTGAATATCTGTATTGTCAATAGCAGAGTAATATTCACCAGCATAGCAGGGAACAAAAATGTCAGTAACCTTGATTTTCGTATAGGGATTGTACAGGGCTTGCTGTTGGGTTGGGAACGTAACGCAACAAGTCAGTTGAGATACCATATTCCTATCGAGTTGACAGGGCAACAGCACTATCCTGGCAAAAACCCCAATGGAAAGAAACGCGACTGCATTGTTTGCAGTAACCGCAAATTAGGCAGGCGAAAACAAACAAAGATGATCTGTAAACAATGTACACAACCTATGTGCACAGTTCCTTGCTTTGAGAAATACCACATCAATTGATTGTAAATCTGTACTATTTGCCTTCAACCCCCCCCCCCCCAATTCAATGTTGGGAAACGTCGGACAAGCCGCAGATTACAGTCCAAACCAACATTGAATTGGGGGGTGGGGGTGGGGTGTTAGCATGGATTGTGATGTATTTACACTGAATACAAGTAAATGGTTCATTTCCAAGTAGAAAACCAAAAAAAATCCCCCAAAATCTCATTCAAGTTATTGTTTTTCACATGGAAAAAAAATCTTATACCTGTACCGTATTTGCATGAAATATCACCCATTTGTATTACTTTTCTTTAGTGTAAATACTGATCAAATTATTTCGCTTTTGCACAATGTTTTCCTCCCTTTTGTATACTCATTTTTACATACAAATGAGAAAGTTAAAAAAGTGTCTATTCCTGCCGTGTGAGGGCGCACTTCAATGAAATTGTGAAAAACCCACTGGTGCTGAAGTGACATTGGGCTCCTAATTACTGTGGTAAAGAAGGGTACTCTCTGACATAACTGGCTGGTAATGAAAGGGTTAAGCAAGATTGCATTTGTTGATATTTTTCTTAAACTTAATTAGATCGTAAGTTGGTGGAAAACAATCAGCAGGAAGGTCGTTCCATTGTAATGCTGTTCTAGGGAAGAAGCTATCCAAATGGAACTTACTCTTGATTTTGGGGAGTCGAAGATAGTGAGGGTGTTCACCTGCTTGTTTAGCAAAACGAGTAACACGAGAGAAATCCCTGCGCTTAGGTACCAACTCATGTAGCTCAGCAGAACAATCCCCGTAGTAATAACGGTAGAACGGTGAAAGGCTGGCTACATTCCTACGATGTGAGAGAGGTTGAAGGGAGGAAAAAAGCTCCTCACCAACTAGTCCCTTGATGCGGTGTTGCAGTCTATCAAGAACAGATAGTGATGCTTTGGAGGCACCTGTCCAGATGTGGGCACAATATTCCATCCTGGGCCTGACTTGACATTTGCAGAGGTAGAGGATGGCCTCAGGGGTCAGTATTTTGCTTGACCGATAGAAGGATCCTATCATCTTGGAGACTTGTTTCCCCACCTCTGAGATGTAAGAATTCCATTTGAGATCAGTTGTGATCTTCAGGCTGAGCAGTCTGTCCAGGCTTGACTGTTCATTTATCATTTCGCCCTTCATGAAGATGGGTGGATATGCTTGGACAGATCGTTGATGATTAACAGACAGAAGTTTAGTCTTGGTGGCATTGAAATTTACCAGCCAACCTTCACCCCACGACGTGATTTGAGATAGATCAGAACTCAGATTAGCAGCCAGGTCCACATGAGAAAGGTTTTTGTGTGTGTGGTTGTAAACTGTTGTGTCATCTGCAAATATGTCAATGAATGACAACAACAGATGATCTGGTAGGTCATTTATGAATATTAGAAACAGTGTAGGACCAAGTACCGAACCCTGGGGAACACCAGCATTTAAAGTGTGTGTGTCGGATGATTGACCATTCAGAACGACCTTCATGGAACGACCTGTGAGGAATGATTTGATAACCCTAAACACCCTACCAGCAATTCCATAGGCCTGGAGTTTACGCAGGAGTCCCTTATGCCAGACTCTGTCAAATGCCTTGGAGATGTCCAGGGCAATGAGACGGGTAGAAAATTACTGATCAAGGGCACTACTAATGCGATCTGTAATGACTGTCAGGACATCGGCCGTAGACCTGGATGATCGAAAACCATACTGCTTATCACTGAGTAACTTACAGTCATCAAGATGTTTTTGATCCGTTTATTTACTAGTGCCTCAAAAACCTTGCTTACGATAGGCAGAAGGCTTATCGGTCTATACTTGCCAGGATCGCATTTCTCTCCGGTATTTTTATAAACTGGACAAACAGATGACTTCTTCCAGGAAGAAGGGAAACACTTCTCCTTAACGCAGCGATTGAAAAGCTTAGCCAAGATAGGTGATAGCTCTGGCAAGAGGTTTTTTAGCACAATCACCGGCATTTCATCTGGACCTGTGGCTTTTGACACAGATAATGAAGAGACTACTGATTTTACTTGCTTCACAGTTATTTTCATCCGAGATAGAACAACTTCTGTCCGAGAGAGAAACTCAGGTAATGGGTGATTGGAATCATCCTTGATCCGTGATCCGTGATCGTGTGAGTCATCAAGTTCTTTTGAACAAATTACATAAATATGGTGTTTGTGGTTCAATGTTGGACTGGTTCAAGTCTTATCTTACAAAGGTCTCACCGGTTCAGTTTATGGGATCATCATCTGACTGGGCTTCAGTTCATTCTGGTGTGCCACAGGGATCTGTTCTACTTTTCAAAATGTTTGCTTTTGATTTGCCATTTTGTGTTCAATCGAATCTTCGTCAATATGCAGATGACACTGTTTTGTATAGTCATTATAACTCATAATGATGAAGTGGCACTCCAGAATGACCTGCAGCACATAGACACCCGGTGTATTAACTTAAACTGTATGGCTTTAAACCCAAATAAATGTAAGCTAATGACTGTGACCCGTTCTAGAAATCCTGCTAAACCACTGTATAATATTGGTGATTACACTTTAGAAAATGTTGATAACTACAAATACCTTGGTGTTATTATTTCTAGGGACTTAAGCTGGAAAACCCATATTAACACTGTTCCTTCCAAGCCACTAGGCTAAATGGATTTATTGGTATAGTAGTTAAAACTAGGGACCCTAGTGATTTACTATATGTGAAGTTTTATCTTTCACATATTCCTTAGTTTTCACATATTTGTCAACAGTACACAGGCTTGTTCACTCAAACAAATGCTTCTAGTGAATATTATGATATGAAATTATAACAAAAACATATTTCATCAGTGGTGTATTTAGGATTAATTTGTAATGGTAGGGAGGAAGGGAAGAGTGATTTTGGAGGCAGTTTACAGGCAATTAAATGTTATTTTCCTTGGAGAGCACATTTCTGTGTTCACCAAGCCGTATTTATCAATCATACATACACGGTCTATTTTTGTTACAATAATCGAACAGGAAGGTGTAAAAGGCCATGTCACAAAACCTCTGTAGAATGCGAATTAAAAACATGTACATGTATACCTGTCAGAATTGTGGTACTCGTACTCATGAAAAGTACATGTACTCAACTGCAACTCTGATATCTCTATACATGTGCGTATTGAAGTTCACACAGCATATCATACTTTATGGTTCCTTGTTGTCAAAGACCATTATGCAGGTTGTTTGTTAAAACCAGACATATTCAAAGTTACAACCAAACATCAGTTGCAGTTTGAAAGTCAACTATGTTTTTGCAAATCATCCCGAGCGTAACCCTCATTTAAATGTGTATGGCAGATCGTGTCGCTATCCATAATAGCAATCTACTGCAGAAATGGTTAGGGATGAGAAAGGGCTACATTAACTGGGCCAGTTCCAAGTCTCTGTGCAAGCCAGAACTGGGCCAGTTCCATTTGCCGGCACCGAGGGGAAAACGTTAATTAATAACTAATTCGTCGGGGAAAACGAAATTTTGTAGGGAAAATTTTATACTAAGTATGTCGGGATAATGTAGGGGAAATGCGCATGCGTGGTGGGGGAAAACAGCAAATCAAGAGTGGCAGCCCTGCTACGAGGTGTGTCAGAGTCCGTATAACTTTGTGATCCAATGGCCAGCAGTTGAAGTTGATCCATTCTTCAAAGGAGTTAATGTATGTTTCAAATTAAATTATATGGACCTATCCTATCTGTGGCAGTCTGTACCTTCATGGGAATTGTTTTTTCAGGACCTTAAGACACATCTAGGTCTTTCTAGGTATTTTTTAACATGTTAGAACAATGATTGTACTGAGGAATTTTTTTTTTTGACTGGACCCAAAAATCCTCATAAGTGTAGTTATTAAACAATATATATATGTTGGGTGATTTAGTAAAGTGTATGTTGCCGACTGTGAATCCCTGAGAGTTGGGCCATGTAAACATACCCAATCTTCATTGCATAGGCATGTTAGTATTGGTATACATTTTGCCAGATTACTCAATTAAAGTTCCTATGTATTTTTATGCAAGCATTGGCATAGTTCAACCCAAGCACTGACCATCAATCCCATAAACACAAGTTGGTGTAAAGATATTAAAGAGACAATATTGTCACAATCAGAGCAGACTTTCTACAGGGCATGGAATCGGTGTCTTAGTTTAATATGAACACAGTAACTGAAAAATACTGGCTCATTTATGCAGCAGCAACGCGAATACATTATGACCTTACCACGTGAGTATTATTTTCAGTCACTGAGTTAATCTAAAACTTGAACTCTGATTCCATGCCCTGTTGATCGTGACAATATTGCCACCTTTAAACAATAACTTTAAAATAACTATTTATGAACATGTATTTTCAACAGTTAAAGAGAAATAAATACATAAATAACAATCAGATGATCAAATTACAATGTGTTGTCTCCAAGGCCATTCTAACAAGGTAAGCATGTGTTCCTTATAGAAAGATGTACTTATTTATGGCAATTTTCTATGGAAATTTAACAGTTTATAGGGTTATGATTCAGCTAAATGTTACATAAAAAACAAGAAATTTGTTTTATTTGATTGCTTGCCAGAGATAAGGCTTCTTAATACATGGAAGACATGCTTATCTCATTAGACCCGGAATCTGGGTCAACGTTAATCTGAGCCGTGAGTCCAGGTTGGATATAACCAACCCTTTCCAGGTGAGAATGACCCGGAAAGTTGGATCAGATTATTTGACTTGTTTTCCGGGTCAAATAATCTGACCCAACTTTTTGGGTCATTCTGACCCGGAAAGTGTCGGGCATCTCCAACCCAGAGTATGGGTCAAATCTGACCCGGGAGTTTTTAGAGTGTGTTGGCTCAATGTTGGCTCGATGCTGGTTCAAAGTCAATGATACAAAGGCCCAACATTGGTCCAATGTTGGACTATGTTGGCTCAATGTTGGCTCGATGCTGGTTCAAAGTCAATGATACAAAGACCCAATGTTGGTCCAATGTTGGAATATGTTGGCTCAATGTTGGCTCGATGTTGGATCAAAGTTAATGATACAATGGCCCAACCGTTGGTCCAATGTTGGTTCAATGTTGGCTCAATGTTGGTTAAAAGTTAATGATACAAAGGGCCAACGTTAATCCAATGTTGGAATGAGTTGACTCAACGTTGGCTCAATATTGGCTTAAAGGTCACGATACAAAGGCCCAACATTGGCCCAACGTTGGGCCAATGTTTACGTTGGGCCAACGTTGGGCCAACTTTTACATTGGCCCACTGTAATGCCGATGAGCAAAATTACGTTGGGCCAACGTTTGACAGCCAACGTTGGCCCAATGAAGCCGTTCCGTTGGCCCTACGTTGGGCCAATGTTGTGATGTTATCTGGGATAGCGATTGGGGGCACTCGCCGCAGCCACGGCCAGAGAAAACGAAAACGAAGACGATGTAGATTTCCAAGGTCGACTACCTAATACAGCATTGAAAAACCGAGACAACAAAAACATGCATGGAAATATCACTGGTTATTATCGTTATAGTGAGAAGTACTCTACGAAATGTTGGATGGTCCAAGCAATTCAGATTGTGTACGTGATATGTTTGCACTCTACATGTACATGTACCATATATGTACATACCATGTGTATTAAAAAAAAAAAAAGTACCACCTCAACAACAATAGTTCTCATGAGCTTTCTCATTAATTTTGGGGAAAACAATGATTATAATTAAACTAATGGTATCAGGTCAACTCGTACCCAAGTGAACTCGTACCCAGGTCAACTCGTACCCGAATGAACTCATACCCAGGTCAACTTGTACCAAGTGAACTCGTACGCAGGTCAACTCGTATCCTGGTCAACCCAGAAAGACAAGTGAACTGTGGATATACGGTTGAAATGGAACAAGAATTCAATCAATAAAAAAAGTGAAATGGGGAGATACGAAAAAGAAATTCCTGTGAAAGAATAATAAGTACTGCTTATTAAATTGTTTTCACAAGCAAAACGTTGGTTTTGAGCATTCAAACTGAAGTCAACCACCATGTGATGCAGGGAAAATGGAGGGGGAGGGCTAAAGTTACCGCTGTGGTTTTACTTTACCTCCACCCCCCATGATTTTTTAACCCAAGGTTTCCATTTTGAAGTCTTAAATATTTTCAGTCACCGAGTTCATCTAAAACTAGCACTCCAATTCCATGCCCTGTTGATCGTGACGATATTATCTCAGGATGTTTGTTTTCATAACCAACTGTACTTAAAAATAAGATTTTAGATAAAATAATTATATTTCTCAATCTCTATGTGAGTACGTAGTAATAAGCAATGTGTACACCCCCTAGTCATACAAGTACACCCACTAGTCATACAAGTAGAGATATTTTGAATTCAAAAATATCAATTTGTCCAATAAATATATTATATTCAAACTTTGTAAAATTACAAATTTTATATAAAATTACTCTCAAGTGGCTGTACTATTGCTATTTTGACAATTATATAAATACATCAACAAATAGTCCCAAAGTGCTAGACTTTATCACCTACCAATGACTTTGTTTTTAAAATCAAATCTTTTAAGGATCTTTTAATTTTTTATCAAATCTTTTAATTTTTATGCAATGCAATGTATTTATATTCAAATCTTTACATCATCGTCTTATGTAATTTTTAACAGTTATTTCATATATTTATTTATGTTTTATTTATTTTAATTAATTTTAATTTCTTTTTATTTCACTTTTAGTTAACAATTTATTTATTTACTTCAGTTTATTCATGTACTTAGTTTTACCTAATTTTATTTATTTTTATTTCACTTATAGTTATTGTAACTATTTATTTATTTATAATTTTTTTTAAAGGTTTCTCTTCAACAGTTTTATTAGTAACTGTTCGTTAAATAAAGCGGTAAATGAAATGATTTTCATTTGTACTAGCTGACTGTAGTATAGAGCATGTACTATTTTTATGTGAACACATTTACTCCATAGTCCATGTACTTTCATGACTGATGTAAACTACACTTATATGACAATAAAAATCAACGGGCATTTTGTGTTCGTCAAATCTAACGTTACTTACCCGGTTCTTCACTCTTTTCTTGCATGCCATTTTCGAATGTTTCCGTGGCCGTGATGCATGATCCGGTCTGCCAACTCTCAATATCGGAATCTTTGCGAGGAGGCTTTCAAGCTTGGAACTGAGCCTGAGTTGAATTGTAAAGTCTTTTCAACACCAAACTAGACTTTAACTTTGACGACAAATTTCTGCAATCCTCGGTAAAAATGGGCGCTGTAAATCCTTGATTCAAGAACCGCTGGAGACTCTGCTACTTTGTGACAGGATATTTCGGAAATGAAGAATCTGACTTCATTATTCCTGGCAGTTTTACGTGTACATCCACCGACGAAACTATAGTTAGTCATACTAGTTGCCTTTTTTGGAAAATAATGTAAAATAAAATTTGATTTCTATAGACAACTAACTCACGTAAACACATGGAAAAGGATGGCCACTTCCGGATTATATGACTCTGATGACGTCACGGGCGAGTCGCAGCATCCGGGAGTTTTACGCTGGTTTTCTTGGCCGTTGGTGATTCGGTATTGATTTCGTATTGCACATGCGAGAGGGCTATGTAGGAAGCCAGGGAAGTGCACCGCCAACGGCGGGAACGTTGAAAGGTTTTCAAAAACCGAAGGAAGGGGCCCAATCCAAATTACGAAAAAAACATGAGCGTAATTATATCATATTGACAATGAAATAATACTTTAGTATAACAAACAAGGTTCAAAACTCCTCTTTTATTAGAACATTCCATTCAAGTGGGGCTTTAAAATAAATGTATATTTATTATAGTCCATGCGAACTGTCATAGTAATGAAAACAATATGAACATAATATATATTTATTTTGAAATCATGTTTTTGCACAGGTTAGGCTATTCCTTACTGATGTTGATTGGTTGCTTGTTGATGCTTACGTCGACTATAGGTAAGTTATTGTAAGATCTAGTCTGCGTCATAAACATTTCCAAATTCCTTTATTGCAACTATACAGGTTGAAAGTTACATCAGTAGATGGGTACTTGGGTAGGGTTTGAAATTGTCCTGAGTGATTTCTGTATCGCAACGTCGGTGGCTTTTTTTTCCAATACTTACAATGTCAGTATGTAACATATGTTCGTTTAGGCCTAATATGCTATAGCTTTTAATACATAGATCTATATAATTATGTACATCAAAACATGCATGTCTAGCGCTCACAAGCTAATTTCACTGGTGCTCATCGTCAGTATTTGTCAGTATCAATATCCAATTTAGGTACAGACCACAGCTGGTCGTCCGTTTGTTAACATGTTTTTAAAGCACTTTCTTTACTACATTTAAACAATAATCTTTGTCAAAATCATCAGCCAGGATGCAAAACGTTTTCGGCACACAATAACTGCACTGTGACTCATCAATAAAACATCTCTTCAGAAAGAATAGGACTTTTTATGTCTGGTCCTTGCTCTATGGTCATACCGAGTATTATTGGTAATATGTAAATTACCTATTGTGCTATTTATGCGCTACCTTTCCAAGATTTTAATTTGTCAATTGCCTGATATAAAAATATATAAATACAGGCTTTAAACAATCCATATATGCAAGTTTTAGCTTAATTTGTAAGTCTTGAGAACATTTGGAAAGGCATTCACTATTGTTTTTCAGGAAAATTTGTAAAAGATCCGTTTATTTCAGTAATCTCGGAAATGAGAGCACATTTTCAGGTTGATTGGAACTGTAAACAACAAGGTGTGGTTAATACACGACCATACATTCAAAGAAAGTTCAACTTGACAACAGAGTTAGTATTTCATGTTAGTCGGCATGGTGTCATCTTACACACAACTGTTTCTTGGTTTTTATTCGGCTCTTCATATTCGTCACAAGGTGGCGCCCTATCTGAACCACGCAGATAAAAACCCAGTGGCGTGAAGAGAGCATAGACTATGCCAAGTCCGCGTAGCAGCCTTTCAAAAGATGACAACACAATTATTTGGTATTCATGTTATTACCAATGTTGTAACTTCCCTTTAAATAAAAGTACAACATTTAAATATGTTGAATAGTTATCAAATAAGTAATATGTACAATTTATAATGATAGTGAACGTTGTGGATTTATTTTTTTGTTATAGTTTGTACCATACTTCTGTTTTAGTCAATAACTTTGATTTGTGACACACAACCCGATGAAACATTACCCGATAAAACATTTGATCTCATTACAGTGTATGTGGTTGCCGATTCATACATTTTATATCTGATTGGTCGTCTACTACATGGACTGGCAGCGGTTCCGAGTGAAGTCGGAGGTGAGATTGTCATGTAAATAATCTTAAATGTTTTGATGTTTTCAAGGATATTTATGGAAAATAGAATATACACAATTATGCATATATTGTCCGAGTTTCTAAACCAGTAAGTAAATATTTGGGGAAACTCAAGAATAAATGTTCCTATCACAAGTCTATATTAAAATACGTATCAGGATCTCGGGGTCGTAGATGCAATAATTGATTCTCCATTGCATAAGGGACCAGCCTACTTCCCTTTTAGCCTCGGTTTGGTCACGGATAAAATTATTTGAAAGGGACTATGGGAGAACAAAGACATGGCTGCAACACATACATCTATCTGCGTGGATCTCAGCGGCGTAGCCACGCGGGGGGGGGGCCTGGGGGCACGTTCCCCCCCAGGTTTTCCCCCGCCAAAAATCTCGATAGTGCCCCCCCCAAAAAAAAAAAAAAAGAAGAAAAGAAACAGAAATGGGAAAAACGCATACCCCCTGGGCCCCACTGAAAAGCAGTGCCCCTGTGCGCCCCCCCCCCCCCCCCCACTGAAAAAGTCCTAGCTACGCCGCAGGTGGATCTGTCAACATCCACAACATATCAACAACATGGCTATTTGTATCACAGGCTTGGAACATTTTGATTTACGGGTCTTAGCTGTCGCTTATAGCTACTGGTCTGGCAAGCTCTTTACGTCGTCAAGCTTTCGGGCTACAGTGTTTCGGGCTACACTTTTGTTGATCCTGGCCATCATAGATTGGTTTAAATGTTCGTTTGTCTGTACTGTGTACTCTATACCATTCCCTCTTAGTCTTAACTCTATTATTGTATATTGTTCCTAATGTATTGTTCACATGTTTTATTGGCCAAATAAAGAATAAGAATAAGAATATATAGAATAAAATCATCGATACAAATAGCAACTACCAAATATAGTAGGGCTAAATTAATGTTGTGAGCTAGGTTTCGTTATTCATTTTATCGATTAACCATTTATCCGATTTCATACAGGTTTAGGCCTAATTGCATATCGATACCGAGATGACGGCGAGCAACGTGGGTTCGTAACAGGACTGATTTTATGTGGATTTACTATCGGCTCTCTTGGTAAACTACAGGAGGATTTCTGGAAATTAAATATAACGTAGGAGATATTATATGTAGTGAAATAAGGGGAAACAATAGGCCTAGGCCTAGGCATTGATTGGTGGGGGACGGGGGACATATCCCCTCCACTAGAGTGGGGGGGGGGGGAGTAAATAAATTAATAAATAAATATGTTAGCAACTACCGAGGAGTGACCCTGAATACTGTATAGGCAGGTCCCTACGTTGCTGCTATGCCCTCACACAGAGGCGAATCTACAATCTTTGACAGACTTTTTGGGACACTTAAACAAGAATCGACCTCGGTTCCAGCCGGATGTTTTTATTTGTAATTTTTGCAAGAAAAAATAATTCCCAACTCGCAATTGTTTTGGCCCAAATACGATGTTTAAAAGCATGGGGGAGGAGGCTTGCGACCAAAGTTGCGCCCCCATATTGGTAAAACCCTGGACCTAACACTGACTGCATGTCCACTTCTAGGTAGTGATTGACGCCTGTGGGCCTATCTATCGCAGTAGAGTCCAAGAACGGATCATGCTTGTATCAATCTGACACTAGTTCCCGTGCCTAACTTCATCATCGGCTTCCACCTCAGCGACATCTGATCCTTCACCTAGCTACTTATGCAGTTCCAGCCTCAGAGTCTGGCATTTTCATGAAGACAATCAGATTGTACTGATCGAAACGTTGAGTTGTCAGTATCATAATAGCTATTATATATTGCTACTGCAAACTAACTCTCACTTATTATTTATTGATCTTTTAAAAACTAATTCACGAGAGACCTGGTAGAATCATTTCAAGATGAAAAGCTGCCCAAGCTAAGCAAAAACCTATTGCTAAGTGTTTCATCTCATAACTATAACAACTTTCGTTTTGTAATAGTTATGAGATGTAATTAGTTCTGAAAAGAACTGGAGGTTACAACTCGACTTTTCGATCAGTATACTCTGATCGTCTTCAGGAGAAAAAAAATATTTCGTTTTGTTTCTAGTGGGACCCGCTTTCGGTGGTATTGTTAGCGACAAACTTGGAACAGCTGCACCATTCATATTTCTTGCTGGATTGACGACATTATTAGCAGGTAAGCCAGCAGAGAAACCAATTGACAGATTTAACGTTTTTATAGTAATTTTATGGTCCATATAGTACATACAAACAGTGATGCCATTGCAGTGATATCATTGCAGTTATATGTCGCTTGAACGATAAAATAAATGCCCTGTTTACAAATATAAAATACTTCCTGCGGCATCCTATCGTCTCGCATACATTCTTCCAAATATCATCCTTTTCTATGTTTAGGAACACCTTGCTGGACTTGAGTATGAGGGTTTTATTTCTCAATTTTGTTTTGATTTTGAAGCGGAAACTCTTCCGTAACCATTAACACTTGAATATAAATGATGAATTATACTGCAAATGCAGAACACAAACCATCCACATCATTATTAAAAAAAAAAATTAATTGGCCTGAATTTGAATTTATACACAACAATTGTTTGTAGTTGCAGAGATTGCGATTTTCGAGCGTGCAATGGATGAGGAAAAGGAAGATCCGACGGCTATTTTGGAACTTCTTAAAGACCCACTCATTCTAATTGCAGCTGGTCTGTACATTGTATTTGTTTTATTTTTTACTACACACTCAAAACTAAAGTTGAGTTTGGTCTGTGTAAATTATATGAACAAATTTCATTGAAATTTGTATTTTAACTTTAACTTAAGTAGAAGTGTAATTACCAGTCGGACTCCACTTCTCCTTTTTTGAATATTTTTAGAGAGGAGAAGAGAGAGGAGAAGAGGAGAGAGGGGAGAAGGTGGTTAAGATTAAAATGTAAGTTAAGGGTGGGCGTTTTTTTTTTTTTTTTTAGATAAATAAAAAAGATATTGAAAAAAGCACTTATAAAATTGAAATTTAAAAAACATATTATGTAGTTTTATACTGAACAGCAAAAGAAACGCAGGTCAGAGGACAGCAAAAGAAACGCAAGTCCCAGGTCTTGTCAAGTTTTCAAACAGAAGACAAACCATTTTGATTCTAATCACTCATTTAATGAAAAATGCTGTCAATTTGTGAGCTGAAAGTGACTGTTGAATGTGAAAATCTTGCAATGCAATTTCAACAGTCACTTTCAGCTCACAAATTGAAAGCATTTTTCATTAGATGAGTGATTAGAATCAAAATGGTTTGTCTTCTGTTTGAAAACTTGACAAGACCTCGGACTTGCGCTTCTTTTGCTGTCCTCGGACTTGCGTTTCTTTTGCTGTTCAGTATATATTAAGAAGACGATGACGGAAAAATATTTATCAAAGTGGACGTTAGCAGGATTGAAGAATTATGGGCGCAATAAAAGACTAATTTTATTGGCAGACAGTAGAACGAACCGAGTAAATAAACGGTCTTGGTATAACGCAGTAAAAAGTTACAATTTAAAAAAAAAGTAATACCGTTGTATAAATTAAGTTTAGCTCAACTTAGAAAGCGTATAAGAGTTGAGCATATTCGTTTACCATTTCAAGGTAGTGGAAGAGGGACAATGTTTATAAAAAAAAGACTACATTAGAGCCATTAAAAGAGCGCATAAAGAGTTGAGATTTGATAGACGATACATTGACGGTGGGAGATATTTGCGTCAACGAACAATGACCGTACCACACGGTCATAGCACAGAGAGAGATGTAACTGTATTTTTGAAAGCCGTTAAGTTAAAGATTGTAGAAAAGTTGTCTTTAGATTTGCAAGAATTTAGAGGAATAAAGTTTCAGATAACTTTGGTGGTTGATTTTTATAAAGAGAAATCAAATGGTACGATCGATACAAAAAGAGGTCATTTTAATCACGTAATGAATTAAACAATGGGAGTGAGATTGAAGAAAGTTTAATACAAGCCTTAGATATAATAAAAGAGAAAATAGAAGGGTGGGTGCACGACGGTTCTGGATGGATCATAGATCGTGTTGTAAGTATGCATATTAATATTGGGAGAAGTCAACGTTTTAGAAGTGGCTCTTATATCGAGCTACCCGGATACATAAAAAACAAACAAGCATGTATTAATGTGAAAAACAAAGACGACGAATGTTTGCGATGGGCGTTACGTAGCGCTCTTTTTACAGCTAAAAATCATTCGGAAAGAACGTCTAGCTATCCGACGGAAGACGGTTTAAATTTTGATGGAATCGATTTTCCATCTCCGATCGATCAAATCAAAAAAGTAGAAAAACAAAACAAGTTGGCAATAAACGTTTTAGGTTACGATGAGAAATCATTTATAGTTCACCATCGTAGCAAGCAACCTAAAAATATAGATCGTATTAATTTATTATTAATTCACAACAAAAATAAATCGCACTACGTTTGGATCAAGAATTTAAGTCGTTTACTTAACGATCAAACAAAATACGGACATCGTAAACACTATTGCATGATATGTTTACACGGTTATACAAGAGAAGACTTGTTAGAAAAACATTTATTGGATTGTGAGGTAGTTGCTGGGGAGAGTCCGTTTAGGATCGAGATGCCTATTAAGGGTAAGAACGATACGATGAAATTTATAAATTTTCATAAAAAGATGAAAGTTCCCTTTGTCATATACGCGGACTTTGAAGCAATAATTAAAAAGATTGACAACGATGCGAGTACGACCAATACTGAAAAAATTCAAGGACACGATGCTTGCGGCTATTCGTACATCGTCGTTCGATACGACGGTCAATTTTTTTCGTCCGAGACATACAAAGGCGAAGATGCATCTAAACACGTTTTAGATGCGACTATCGAGGAAAAAAATAAGATCAACGACTTGATAAAAAAACCTAAATCTATAATAATGACGAAAGACGATGCAGAAAATTATGAAAAAGCTAGCGAGTGTTGGATATGCGAAAAGAAAATTATGAAAAAAGATGATCTGGAAAACTATTTTTACAAAATTAGCGAGTGTTGTAAAAAAGGTGCGAGCAAGTGCGAAAAGTGTGAAAAGAATTTTGACAAGTTTTGCTTCAAGTTTAGAAAAGTACGCGATCATTGCCACGTGACTGGAAAATATCGAGGCGCGGCGCATAATAAATGTAACTTGCAATTGAGACTAGAACCCTTCAAAACGTTTATTCCGGTGATTTTTCACAATCTACGAGGATACGATTCTCATTTCATCATGCAAGCTGCGGGTCTCGTGAAAGGAAATTTAAAGTGTATTCCAAACAACATGGAAAAGTACATTTCTTTTTCAATCGGGCAACTGCGATTTTTAGACAGCTTTCAATTTTTATCGGCTTCGCTCGACAAGCTCGTTAAATCAAACGATGTAGAGTCTTTTCGCATTACTAAAAAGTTTGAATCAAATTTAGATAAATTAGAGCTACTTTTAAAGAAAGGCGTTTATCCCTACGATTACATGGATAGTTTAGAACGTTTTAAAGAAACGCGTCTTCCTTCGAAACAATGTTTTTATAGTAGTTTAAACAAAGACATTACGTGCGAACAGTATGAATACGCAAAGAACATTTGGACTAAATTTTAATGTAAAAATCTAGGCGATTATCACGATTTGTACGTGCGTACGGATACTTGCTTATTGGCGGACGTGTTTGAAAATTTTCGTACAACTTGCATGAAAGAGTACGAGTTGGATCCCGCTCATTATTACACCGGTGCAGGGTTGAGTTGGGACGCGCTGTTGAAACATTCGAACGTCACTTTAGAATTGTTGACGGATATCGATATGCATTTATTTATAGAAAAAGGCACGAGGGGGTATATCGATGGTGAGCGAAATATACGCTAAAGCAAACAAACCTTATTTAGTTGATGATTACGATTCATCAAAACCTACGAATTATATACAATATTTAGACGCGAATAATTTGTACGGTTGGGCAATGAGTCAATACCTTCCGATCAGAAATTTTAAATGGTTAACCGAAGATGAAATTAATTTACTCGATATAAAATCAATTTCGTCAGAATCGAGCAAAGGGTGCATTTTAGAAGTGGATTTAGAATATCGTAAAGAATTACACGATTCTCACAAAGGTTATCCACTCGCTCCAGAGTCGTTGGTGGTACCGAAGGAATGGATGTCGCCGTATCAGCTGGAGTTATTAGGCGACGACCCCGCGCCAAGCGTGAAAAAATTTGTTCCCAATTTAGGCAACAAAACAAAATACGTTCTTCATTATCCCAATTTACAATTGTATTTACAACTCGGTATGAAACTGACTAAAATTCATCGAGTTTTAAAATTCAATCAAGCGCCGTGGATGAAGAGTTACATCGATCTAAATACGAATTTAAGAAAAAAATTCATGCAAAATCAGAGTTTCAGAAAGATTTATACAAGCTCATAAATAATTCAGTCTATGGAAAAACGATGGAAAATGTACGAAATCGAGTTAATGTAAATCTAATAAGATGTATCGATGAAGAAGAACGTATGCGTAAAGCAATCGCAAAGCCAACTTTCGCTAGTTTCAAGATTTTCGATTACAATTTAGCGGCGATTCACATGCATAAAACAAAAATCGTACTCAACCGCCCGGTATACGTCGGAATGAGCATACTAGATTTATCTAAAGCTTTCATGTATGATTTGTATTACAATCATTTAAAAAAGAAATACAACGATAATTGCAATTTACTTTACACGGATACGGATAGCTTATTACTCGATATTCAGACGAGAGATGTTTATAAAGACATGGGAAAGATAAAGATTTGTATGATTTTAGTAATTATAGCAAAGATCATTTTTTATATTCTGAAGAGAATAAAAAAGTCATCGGTAAATTTTAAGACGAGACATCTGGAAATCTTATTTCTGAATATGTAGGTTTAAGGCCAAAAATTTACTCGATACTTTTATCGGATAAAGAAGAACTAAAAAGGGCTAAGGGTGTAAAAAAAACAAGCTTTGGAAAAAAATTTTTTTTCGAGGATTACAAAGATGTTTTAGATCAAAAAAAGACTCTCGTTCACTCTATGAATTCTATCAGACATGAGTATCATCGATTATACACGATAAATGTTTAAAAAATGTCCTTAACTCCTTTAGATACAAAGAGATATATTTTAGAAAATGGAATACACACTTTAGCTTACGATCATTATATGATTTTGGTAAATAACGTAAGATTATAGTTTTTTAGGTGGATTTTCCGTATATTGCGGCACAATTTGTAATTCTTCTCTAACAAAACTACGAGCAGGACCCGATTCTAAATAATACAAGATAGGTTGATTTTTCGCTTTTATAGAGGATTTAATGTTATAAATTTTAAGAGACCATATCGGATCAGTCGCGCGCGTTGAGTATCATTTTCTACTTCACCGGGTGCGTATAAATATCTAACTAACGCGTTCGAAGCGATTCTTTTTTCATTTTTAATAGCTGGAGAAGCTGGGTTTTGCTCGACCCATTTTTGTTTAATGGCATCTTTAGGTTTTAATTTAATGAGTCTGGTTTCTTCGTTATTTAAAGCTTTTATGACGAGCGGTAATCTTTTTACCCACTCTTTATTTCTTGCATTCGTTGCTATTTCTTGCGCGTATTGATGAGAAAACAATCTCTCGGCTAAAGTTCTGTTGAATCGTTCCACGATGCCTTGCGCTCTATGATTTTGTGATTCGCTTCTTTGTATAGTAACGTGGTTTTTACTCATTAAAGTATTGACGCTCGCCATAAATTCTTTTCCCGGATCGACTTTTAATTTGTTTTGCCAAGTCAATAAACTTCGCTTGTAAATGTTTTCGAACGCGTTACCGACTCGCGCGGCGGTTTTATCGATTAACGGTTCGGCTTCGTTGTACCTACTCGCTTCGTCGCTGATTGTTAACGCGTACTTGTAAACTTTTTATTGACTGTATCATCCGGAAGAAACAATAAATCCGCTTGATGAACCTCGTTTGGTTTTTCTTGAAATGAGTTCGAGCTGGTCGGTCTGGGAATGTATTTGGGGTACGGTAAATAAATCTGCCACAACGCTTGCTTTTTTAACCACTGTTTAGTTTTACTCGTAGAAATTTTAGTTTCTTGAGCTAATTTTTCGATCGCTGTTTGACCTTTTTGATATCCAATTGGACTATAATAAGCGTTTTTGTGTTTTGATCTCGTGCGCTTATCCATTTATTATTTATAAATATTAATTGGACTATCTTCTTCTTTCGTGTAACATCGGAACCTCAGAGGTCCAACTCAGTGTCTTGTAGCCATGCCTTCGTCTCTGGTCCTACGTCAAAGAGGCTGGCTTCCGAGGGTGGTCTGTATAGGGGGCAGGTGGTTATTATGTGATTGGCAGTCTGCTCCGGGTCGCCGCACTCGCATGCAGCGCTGTCTGCCAGGCCCCACTTCTTCATGGAAGAGTTGAAGCGACCAACCCCAGTTCGTAGACGGTTCAACAAAGTCCATTGCCGGCGTGGAAGATCGTCTCCTCCTATGGCGCCATCTCCTGGATCCCAGATGTAGTGGTGGATGCGGGATGGCCCGGCCCTCTCCCACTCCTGCTTCCACGCTGCCGCCAGCCATCCATCTCTGGACAGGTCCTCAGTAGTGGAATGGAGCATCTCTTGTGCCACCTTGTTGTAGGGGTGGCGGGACTTGAGTCTGCTTGGGGGCGCTGCTGTCGTTGTGATGTTGTGCAGGATGTGACAGTCGTATTTCTGGGCTTTCTTTGCCAGGGCGAGGGTGGCAGCCTTCCGTCGGAGGCCAGCCAGAGCGATTCCCGCAAGGACTGGCAGAAAGAAGACAGGGGTAGGCTTCAGGCATCCAGTTATGATCCGAAGGGAGGTGTGTATAGCCACGTCAACCTTTCTTGCATGTGGGCTTCTGCACCAGGCTGGGGCGCAGTATTCCGCTACAGAGAAGACCAGGGCTTGGGTGGATATCCGCAGCGTCTTCGCAGAGGCTCCCCAGGTCGTGCCAGCAAGGCGACGGATCAGCGCGACCCTTGATGTTACATTTGCCTTGACTTCTTCAAGATGTTGTTTGAAGGACAGTGTTCGGTCCAGACGCACGCCGAGGTACTTGGACTATAATAAGCTTTTTCGAGTTTTGTTCTCGTACGCTTATCCATTTTATTATTTTATAAATATTTTAAGTGGTAGAATTCATAACATATTTAGGTAAAATTCCTTGTTGAACCAACCAATTTTGCGTCATTAACGCCGACCCGACCGCAGCCGTGAGTTTAAGACTGTCGTTTACATCTAGCTTTCTCAAATCGGCCGGATTTATTTTAAACACTTTTTAGCAACCATGCTATAAATAACGGTTATATTTCCTCCGTGATAAGCTGAATTGACGATTCCGTTCGTATCTATCGTAGACATATTTTATAGTATAGACAATATTTTTTTATTGCATTTCGAAAACACTAACTTCTTTTTCGATTGACGGTGAATTGAGTTTTGTAACTGGTTCAACAGTTTTTACGGGTCCTGGCTGCGAGACAGTTTCTACGGTTTTGTTGTTGTTAGAGTTTAAGTAAATGTAATATGCAAAACCTCCTAAAACTATTACTCCCAGACCAATGTACAGCGTGTTTGTTTCATCGTCGTTTTCTTTTTTTACGCTCGTTGCTGTAACGGTTACATTGCTAATGGCTTTCTTTTTAAAATTTTCCTTTTTCTTTTTATTAAGTTCTGCGAGTCTTTTACCAGCCGCGACTCTGTTTGGATTTTTTATTTTAGTCGGTGGTGTTTTCGTTACTACCAACGTCTCTACTGATGTCTTTTCCGTTTTCTCTGGCTCCATCGTCTTTATAAATTAGACAAGAATCTTTTCTTTTAAAATGTTTCGCCAAAATTAGCGTTACTGCGATCGGTGCTAAATATATTCTGTACTTGTAGTATATTTCGCATAATCCGCAAGAAAGAGCGCTCGAAATGAGCGAGTCTTTTTCTAAATCTGTAATTAATTCATCTTCGTCATCGATCGTAAACTCGTATCCCATCACATCGACAAAGTTTAAACTCGACCTAGTCAAGTCACCTACTACGACCTAGTCAAGTCACCTACTACGACCTAGTCAAGTCACTTGCTATACAATAAAATTAGTCTAGTATTGCGTAGCAAGTCGGTTGATCCGTTTTTAAAATCAACTTGCAATGTTTGGTTCGTTTTAATTTTTCGCGCATTTGTATTCTCAACTCTTAAGTCGGTATGACGTCATTTTCTCGAAGATAATTTTCGAACGAGTCTCTATCTTTGCAATAAAATAAACACACCCACTTTAGTTGCTCTCTAAAATCTTTTATCACGCTGTTATATTTTTGCGAAAGAATCCAACAGCTGTGATTGACGTGTCTACCGCTATTAGCCAACTCGCTGATTATACATGTATTATTCTCGTTGTATTTTCTATACTTTAATTGTTTACTCGCGCTACAGTCGTCGATGATAAACAATGTCTCGTCTTTTTTGAAGATGTCGCTGTAAATTTCTGTCGCTTTGTTTAGTGATAAATCGCTCAGATCATCGACGTACACTCGCTCGTCGTTCCAAATAAATTTTCTGTTTTGGCAGGCGAGATTTTCTGCGACGGTCGGACATAATATGACGAAATATTCAAAATATTTACGATATTCTTTTTGTAATAGATTTAAAACAAATTAAGTTTTTCCGCATCCGGTTTGTCCGCAAATCAACGCAGCGTGCGAATATTTAGGTAACATGTTTTGTTAAATAATAGGACAACATGTTAATATTTCACACTATGAAATCGTCCATCACAGATATTGAGTTGCGCGTCCATGATGATGAATATGTAGCAGTATAATTCGCCCGCGGCTTCCGCCTCTTTTTCGAGTTGAATGGTAATTCCTTCGGATATGTTTTCTACTCGCCTACCACTTCCGTGAACTTTGTTGTCGTCGCTGCTTCTCATATCTAAAAACAAACCGTATTCCTCTAGTAAATAATCGGCTTGTTTGACGTTCGACAGATTTAAAGTTTTAGTTACCGTCATGGCGTGTTCTTCTCTCGAATCTCCGAAATATTTTTGAATTTCTTCCCAGTGTTGATACCTGCGCATCCCTTGCACGTAGAGTTGATTGGGAACTCCTTCTATATTAATCGAAACTTTATCGATTTTTGGATTATAAAATTTAAAAGATTCTTTTACGTCTGGCTCTTTGAATAAAAACAATATTCCTTTCATGCTTTTTGCAGGCGTATTTAGATTTATATTCCACGTGTTATCGCGTTTGTTTAGCGGTTTGACGCTTTGTCTCAAAACTCTATCGTACAATATCGCCAACTTGCTGCTATATTGATTTTTAATAATTTGAGCGAGATGCGGGTTGGTGACGACCTCGTATTCTAAAGAAATTTCGCTTATGATATATTTAGCATTATCGTCCGAGCTTTTAATAACTTTAGAATATTTATTAAACGTGAGTTCATAACTCAACCGATCCGCTAACCCAGCTTGATAATACGGTTGATGATCGGTCAATAGTTCAAAGTCTAGCGGAATGCAATATCTATTTTTATAAGTATCCGCGACGGCTTTGTCTTTTCCTTGGTTGTTTGAATCATTGCCGTCGCTGGCGCCTACTCTTAATTTAGTTATGTTAGGATATTCGATTCCTTGATACGCTAGATTGGCGAGTTGGTCTTTCGTCAACCAATTATCTTTGAAACAATTGAACACGTCCGCATCGTCTAAACTAAACACTTCATTTCCTTCGATCTTGATCGAGATATTTTTTACGATGGCTCTTCCTATATTATGTACGATCGTTCTAGTATCGTCATTTTCAGATTCGAGAGCAATGTTAAAAGCCAATCGAGCCGACCCCGGAACGATGACGTCGTTTTTTCCCAAATTTGGAAAACGAACCGTCAACAGTTGATTTTCACTGATGGTGCTCGGATTGTTTGTAATGACGACATTTTGACGCAATCCTTTTATTCCATTCGGTTCTCTCAATTTTCTGTACGGATTTAGTTTGTGTCCGAATGGTTGACTCATATTTAACATGTAACATTATTTTTATTTTTTTATTTAAAAAAAATGTTTATAAATTATAAAAATGGTGTCGATAGCGATGATGATCGGAGGCGCCGTAGTAAACACGTAAGCTTTTACAGGATCAATTTGTTTATTTTCTAGTTTACGTAACAACGATGCTGAAAAAGAACGAAAGAGGCACGATTTAGCGCTAGAACAACTTTCTAAAGCGAGAGATGAATGGTCTAAAGAGCGCTCGAAATATCTAGATTATTTAAACGACCGACTCTTAAAAGAATCGCCCGCTCAAAAAACTTTTACCGATATAAACGAAGCGATGAATGAATATTACATCGTTACCGGTAGTCAATTTAATTTACCTACAAAGTTATACGACGAACCTAAACTAGCCGATTTTTATACTCCAACCGAAGATCAAAAAACTGGAGAAGTCTTGTTTATCATCTTGGGTATGACGGTAGTAGGCTACGTGAGTTATAAATTATTTAAAAAAGATAAGAACTAATTGTAAATAGTATGGCAGAAGGAGGATACGATGATTTTGATCCGCTAAGAGAAAACGTCCAAGACGACGATGGCGAAGAAATAGAGATGGAAGATTTTCCGCAGCAGCCGGTGACGTATCATACAGCGTATGAAGGAGACGTGTTATCAGCTGACAATCTCGGTACATTGAGCAAAGAACTTGTTAAAGATGTTGTAGATGATTTTTACAAGCAAGTTGGATACGAGCCAATTGCGAAAGACTACGGTAAATTTGAGTACAAAGACTCGAAACTTTATTTTATGAAAGACGGGAAAGAAATCTTGTTAAGTAACGAAAAAGAAAAGGGGAAATTTTTAGCTATATCTACTCTCAATCAAAGGTACAAATTGGGTTTCATCCGAGGCGATCTAGGTATAGTTGATTATGTTACCAAGATCTCGAAAAATGCTCGTGAAAAGTTAGTTAGTAGCACCAGTTAGTAATCTCGACGAAACAAATACTGAAAGTATTGAGATGCAAGATTTACCGCAAGTCGCGACGAATGTAGGGCAAGACTTGGATGAAATTGTTTCTATTCTTCAAAAAGAAGAAGGAACTCAAACGGATGGGCTTCCATATCGAGAAGTGATGGGTCTCGATAAAGCCTTGCGAACGACTCGAGGCCAACTAGAATTAAATTTGGCTGAAATAAGCAAACTTAAAAAAGAAATCTCCGATCTTCAAGAATTAATTTTGATGCTAAAAAGCGGGGATTTGAAGAATTAACCGTAGAAGCTAGTAAACAGCTGCGAGAAAAACAAGACGAAAAACGAGCGAGATTAGAGCTTGCGAGTACGCAAGATCACGTTCTTCGTATTCAAATCAATAGAATTAAAGAAACGATTAATAAAATGTTGGAAAGAGACGTTAACGTTGAGTGAAAAGATTAAAACTTTATTTAGAGAACAAGGCGTAACGATAGTCAGTATATTAGCGGCGATTAGTCTCGCCATCAGTACCATCGTCGCTTCGATAGTAGCTAGCATAAAACCGATTTTACCGCTACCTATACCGCCTGCACCGCCTACACCAACTGGTGGTGGTGTAAAAGACTGGATACAAAAAACTCTCAAAAAATCTATCAAATCTGCTTAAAAAAACTTGGATTAAAAGCCTTGGATTCTCTACCGGGTATCATCGGAGGAGTATTGAGTTGGTTATTGACTCAACTTTCATCGGCGGTAGGATGGGTGGCGGAACATGTGTGGCTATTTGTGACTGGAGTCGGAGTTTTAGTTTTATCTTATCTTCAACGTTGAATTGAAACAACTCGTAAATAATGACGCCTAACCGGTAACCCAAAAGAAATCGCGAGACCGAATATTAGAGAATTTTTTTCATCTTGGTGAGTATCGATAGATGGTGGTGTGTCTGGTTGAGTATCGACGGATGGATGATAGATGATGGTAAATCGGTAGTGGGAATGATAGATGACGTATCGTTATATGTCAGTTGCTGACTATATATAGATGTTGGTGGACCGAGTTGAGTATAGTCAGACGGTGGTGGGGGAACTGGCGTTGAATTTGTCTTGATTCGATCCTAATGATAAATCAGGCGTTGCGATTAAAATATTGTTGTTGTATCCAACGTACGTACCTATTCGCAAATTCATGTCGGATGGCATAAGGTATAAACCTTCTCCGATGACAAAGTTTAACTGCGATCGAGCGTATTGTAAAGAATCTTGATACCTCTGAATAGAACATTGTAAATCTACCGGAGAATCGATCGAAGCCTCGAGAATGTTTAAGAATTCTCTTTTCGCATCTAAACCGGTACCGGTACCAACTGTAAGAATTCCACTTTTAGCTTGAGCTTGAGCTCCCAATAACGCGTAAACGTACGTTCTTATAGAGTCGTGTATTCGTTCTATACCTATATCCGTAAAACCCTGAGACTCGTCGAGTATAAATTTAACCCAAGCGAGCTCGGTCTCGGGAGATTGTGAAATGTAGGCGACCGTATACGTCGAGGGATGATCTCCAAAGCCCATCTTTGTCGCGTCTGAATAATCGTTCTCGCTAGAGAATGGAACGTGCAAGCTTAAATTATCGTAGTTTTTCCCAGGTACCAGAATGTAACCGTTGTCGTAATAATAGGCTATTCCCAATCCTCCCGAGTACTTGTCTACTTGTTGTTTCCAATCGGATACTGGCGAGACGTTAAAGTCTCTACATATTTTATTATACGCGCCAATGTCTATATTGTTTTCAAAGGCGCTCCAAAAAATTTGAAAAGACGCTGGACAGCTCATTTCTTTAAGCAATCGTCTAATTTGATAATAAACGTGAAATTTGAAGAAGAAAAAAATACTAATCATCGGATTCGAATGGAGTGTTTATAACTCATTCCACATCCCGTCGTACTGCACCACGTTACAAAATTTATTTGATTCTGATAAAACTTTAGCGGATTAGAATTCCAGCTGTTTACAATCTCATCGCTATTGACGTGAGGCAACTTGGACTTGCTAAAAGGATCGGCGAGTTCTACTTGAAAAAAATCGTTTTTGGATGTGTAAATCTTTTGAATGGTCAAGTCGCTGGAAGAAATTGTTCCAGCTTTAAAATTTCCAGATTGTCGATACCGCTTTGTTATATTACTCTGAAATGCTAAAGGAAGCGCCATTTTATTATAAACTAACATTATTTTCATCTTTTTGTTTATAATAAAATGCATCATACGATTGAAATTAAACATTTTGACAAGCCCGTCGTATTAGATAATACAATCGATAATCGAGATGCTAATCTTACGATATCGTTAAAGACCGTCAACTTTTGGGTCGGCTACTATAATGTGCGCAAGAAAGAAAAAATATTGCGCCGTAAAATTGGTGCGGTTGGAGGTCAACCGACCGATCATTCTACGACCATTAAACCTGGACTTTACAATATAAAACAAATTATCGATATTATCGTACATAAGACACCCTGGGTAATCTCAAGACTGGCACTTTAAACGAATTGAGTTTTAAAATTAAAGATTCGAGCGGTAAAGACATTAATAATCACGGTATGCCGGTCATTATAACCGTCGAAATTAATAAATAATTAAAAGTAGTTAATATAAATGGCGAGTATTTATGGTCCGGGCTTTACGAGCGAACCCATTTCATCCAATAATGACGATACATCCACTTTTGAATATCATGGGCGTATCGCTACGAGGGAAATTCGCCAAACGATACCGTTGATAAATTTAATGGGAAGACTACCCATAAACATCGAGTGGAAAGGATCGACGAATCAACCCTGTTTTTTCCTCGATAGAGAACCGGCATATTGTTCAATTTTTGCGAAAAGAATCAAAGGTGAAAATGATTCTTATTCAATCACGTCAAAGCGCAATTTTGTAGCCAATCGAGCTTATATATTCTCCACTACCGATGAATTTAATGTAGAACTTTCTTTTACCGCTGTACCGCAGGTTTTAGAATGTGGAATTTGCTTCAAGACCGAAGGTCAAGAAGTCTTTGTACAAGCGATATTTTTGGCGCTATAAACACGGGAATCTGTTTCGATATAAAAGTTGATTTAAAAAATATATATATATAATCTTTTATTATTAATAGAATAATGAGCGCCTCTACCGAAACAAAGATATATCCAACCTTACCAGATACCTCGGGTAATCTAGATGTAAATGCATTTCGATTACAAAAAATCAACGACATTCAAAAAGAATTTTTTTAAGAGAGAAACGAGCGCGAGGCCATATATAAAAAATATAATAAAATCATCAATACTTGTTCCATCGTAGAAACGATGGCAGAATTAGGAGCTTTATCAGCCGGAGCCACTGGAATTGCCAGTATTGCCAGCGTTATAGCAGCGCCAATCGGATTCGTTTTAGAAGGACTTGCTTTAGGGCTAGGCGGTATGGCGTTTGCCATCAGATACGCGAAATCAAAGCTCTCTAAAAAAGCAAAAAAACACAACGAGATTAGAGTTTTAGCAGAAAGTAAACTCAACACCATCGACAGTCACGTTTCGAAAGCGATCGAAGACGGTCTTATATGCCAAGAAGAATTTCTTTTAATCAACGAAGAGCGAAACAAATACTCGCAAATGAAAGAAAATATCAGAACTAAATTTACACCGAAAAATGTCGATGATGAAAAAGATGTCAAAGCCATCATCGATAAAGAAAAAAAGACCTCTTAGAAACAATTTTGAATTTAAAGTAAACTTTACTATAGAAAAATCTTACAACGATCAAGTTTTTATCGATAGAATTGTACAACAACCTACAAGATGATAGACCGCCCGCGTATAATTCAAATTTTTAAATTTCAAACGACTCGTTTTTTACTTTCAACCAACTCTTTCATCACCAGATTATAATTTCGTTTAGCTCGAGTTTCAGTTAAAGATAAAGCAAATTTGTTCCCCAAAGCCACACGCATTTCGTACACACAGAACTCGCTGCCTTTGTACCTTTGTTGCATTTATTACACTCAACCGTTATAGATTTTCCTTGTCTAATACGAGCTCGATGCATAGCGCAAAATTTATCTCCACACGCGCTTGGTCTATAACATTTTTCTAACGATCCATTTAAAAGCCATTGACACGGAATAATCTTTTTACGCGGTAATTTGTCTAAATATTTTATTACTGCTAATAAATAATCGCGCTTAGTTAGTTTTCCGTACTTGCCAGATGCATCACCAATCTCAATATTATTTTTAAAAACAATCTCTTTCAGTTCAGCTTTGCTCTTTGATAAATATTTTTCCGTCATCGTCTTCTTAATATAAAACTACATAATATTTGTTTTTAATTTCAATTTTATAAGTGCTTTTTTCAATATCTTTTTTGTTAATCTAAAAAAAAACTGTAAAAAACAACGCCCATCCTAAACTTACATTTTAATCTTAACCACCTTCTGCCCTCTCTCCTCTTCTCTTCTCTAAAAATATTCAAAAAAGGAGAAGTGGAGTCCGACTGGTAATTACACTTCTACTACTTAAGAAATGATAATTGTATTTTTTTTTAAATGCTACATCAAACTTCATTGAGAGTAGCGTTGAATTCATAATAGTCTGTGGACGGTGGTCATATCCCAGGGGATTTTATCCTCTCCAAATTCAACGGGAGGGGAATATCCCATTGTTATAAATTCTTGCCAAAGTTTGCAAGTTTCATCAATCATGTCTAAAAACAGAGGGATACAGAAATACCCCTACAATAAATAAGGGCAATTTATAATTCTCCATTATTATGTGAACATGGATCATGTATGTAAATACATCCATACTAAGAGAAATCAAGACATGTATAAAATATTCAGCTTATTTCATTGTTTGAATTCATACGAGAAAATGCATTAGGACTTTCCATATTCACTTCTTACGTGGAATTTAGGCCCACTTCTCTGGCTTCTCATTTGCACAATTGTTTGATTAATTGCACTTAAAATGATATTACCTCAGACAGAAATATTTAAAGGGATATTTGATCCAATCATTAACTATACATCTTTGATAGGTTATGTTTTTCGAGAATACGATTAGTATTGGGCCAAAGAGTGCTTGTTGAAATAACTTTGCGTCTAACAATCCTCACAACTAGGATCTTTAGTCAATAATTTTTACTAATATATTATCAGGTTCATTCGCTCTTCCAAATTTGATATTTGGATTGTTAGAGCCAGCTCTTCCCATATGGATGATCAACACAATGGGATCAGAAACATGGCAGTTAGGTGAGTATGTCCCGTCATTAATTAGGAGAATCAATTCTATTTCACATCATTACAGCAATTATTTAGAATTTCTGATTTTAAGGTAAAAAACGTCTCCAGTTTCTGATCATCTGTCGGCATCTGTTTTCTCTTATTTTGCCAACAGGGAAACACGTGCTACATGTATACGCGGTGCCTCACAAATCAGGCAAGCGTTCGTACCGCTATGTGAAAAAGTCGTTTAAACGCAGCATGGCAGAATTCCAATCGATCCAGCAATTTTGGCTGCAATTGGACATCGTTTCGCCAAAGAAAAAAAGAGAAAAAAAAGCGTCACCGCACTGATTTTGAAACCAACGGATGACCAAAAACCGCCGACTTTTTTGGCTTTAATTAAAATCATAAACTCAAAGTAATTGTTTAAAAAAATAATAAACATGCCGACGCGCTGGTCTGAGGCGACGCGCGCGGAGACCGGAAACCGGAGACTTTCTTTGGCCTAACCTTGTGGTCTGTAATTTCAAAATGCGATTTATTATACATCATTACGCTAAATATGTATCGCCCATGTTATTTTACAGGAAAATTTTGTTTTCTATGGAGCATCGATAATTTCCTTATTATAGAAAGGTAAAACAAATACTTTGAAATGAGATATTTCACTAAACAATAGTCAGACGAATATTTATTGTAAATACATGCTTTTATGATTATGATTTTGAGAAATGTATCATTTTAAAGAATTTGTTATCCTTTCCCCATCAAAAGAACAGTGTTCCGATAAAAAAGAAAAAAATATAGTCTAAGTATGTGTCAAGTTTGAAGGATCTGTGAACTTTGCAACTATGCTTTTTTGTGTTCGATAAGTTTCGCGAGGAAGAAGAAGCAAAAAACAAACAAAAAACAACAACAACAGTCTGAATATGCAGCGATTCCGAGATCCCCCAGTTAATTAAATGCGTTTTAACTTTCTCGTAAACGACACAGCACAGTGTAGTTAAAGGTTTTACATGATGGTTGTTCAATGTATTACTGTAAATGCATTTTTGCCAACAATTACAAATTGTGTACCTTCCCTTTAAAACTATTACTTACTATCTCGTAATTAGGAGTAGTATTTGTACCGTCTGGATTGTGTTACTTGATCGGCAGTGTTTTACTCGGATATTTCGCTTACTTTACTGGCAGGTGAGTAGTTTGGAGACAAAAAATAATGTTATGGAATTATTGTGTCTGTTATATTGAACAATTGATTTGATTGTTGTTCTTTCACCTACGCTTAGTAATTGTGTAAAACGAAAATAAATAAATAAAACAAAATAAAAATGTTTACACAGGGATGAGATTCTACGAAAATGAAAAGGTCTGAAATTGAATGTGAGCCAGCACAAAAAAACATTTGCCGCGGGGCCCGACAATTTAGCAAATGTATATAACACAGAAAGCACGCATTAAATGTACCGGTACATGTAGTACATGTACAGTAGTTATTTCCCGCCTCTTTCTAATGAATTCCTTCCCATAATCCTTTGCTTGGCCTTTTTTCTTGTTTTTATGTTTGTACTTTCTTTATGCCTCTGACAAAGGTCCGGTTTGGATCAAAAGCTAAGGCCACCACTCCTCCATTTTTATACAGTAGTTACAGTGTACATACCTGTATAACGGTAGGGTTTTTGTTATAATTTTTGCCTTGTTTAATGAATGATGTAGATGCTCTCTGGTGCAATCCGAGGCTATTTAGGGGCATATTGCATAATATAATTTGTCACATAAAACCATATTTTTTAGACATAAAAATATTTCTTGCTTTTCAATTGGTAGGTTTTAACATTTTTACATGTGCACGTGTAATTCTGTCACATTTTTTCTCAACTAATATAAACCCATTTTTAAATATAAAATGGAGTAGGGCCTACAGGACTCATGTGTTATTGTTTTATTGTTTTAATTACTGTTTTATTCACTTTACATTGGATTGTTGTTAGTAATTGTAGCTTTAAACGTGTGAGTAATTGTTTTTATCAATAATTCAAAGCCAGATATGATCCAATACATTACAATGTATGCCTTGACTTATGCCTACTTTAAATTAAACTTGACAAAACTATAAATAAAATGGTTCTTACAAACGAAACCCTGCAGTGCAAGCTTCACCCAGATGAATAGTTTCATCAAGTATTATTTTATTGGACAGCAGGTAAGAGCTCTATATTCGAAGTCCCCACAGTTATTGCGTAATTAAATTTAAAAAAAAGCTCTGGCGAAGTTTTTTTAAAACATAGGCCAGCTGTAAAGATGCCTTAGAATTATCATGGCTCCAGTCTGTTCAAAGTATTTTAAAAGAAAAAGAAACAAGACAACCGGCAACCAAAAATACACAATTTCTGGGTCACACGTTCACATCAAAGAACTGTCTGCTGACTTTGGAATGTTGAATGTATCAATTTGGGATTAGAACCAAGACAAGAGTTGGGGCTATTGTTCACTTGACAATGACTGACAGGTTGTGGTTTTACACTCCCAGACCAGGTGGCGTTAACCTCTGGGACCTGGTTCTTGGCTGGTTTCCAAGCTATATAACTATACATTCTCCCAAGGCTTAAGTTGCGCGAGTGAGTGATCCGACTGTCGGCAGAAATACGTCTTTTAATCAGTTGTTTGAAAGCCTAAAATTTAAAAACAATAAATCTAGACCTACTAAAAACAATTATGACTGGTTGGAGCAGAATGGTGATGGAGCAGAATGGTGACATCTATTTATTCGACTGAGAGCAAACTATTGGTGAATTTTTTTACCTCGGAAAAGCTTCAGAAATCTTTGACATGTTTTGTTTTGTGGAATTAAATTCTATGGATTATACCTGTGGCGGAGAATCTCAGCTCAGAAATAATGCTTTCGGCATTAAATAAATAGCGCCTAGCGGCCGGGTATGTAAATTAATAAGCAAAACAGTTTTAAAAAGTGTTTACCATTTCTCCTGATTTAAAAGTAAATGGAGGCCTGTTTACAGGGTGCATTTGTGCCATACGCCCGCCTACTGAACAGATTTCTAAAAATAAAACGGCCAAGGCGGAAAGTTGGAACTGAAATTTTAAGTCGGATTTTCAAAATCGTAAGGTCGGATTTCCGACAAAAGTCGGAAGAATCTCATCCCTGTATACATGAGTGTATATTTCTTTTATGCAAACCAAATTACCCTAAGCTTGCAAAGAGTATGGATATATTTATTGACATTTTACCAAACAAATGTACCGTCAATTTAAACAGGAGGGAAAGTTTATCTAATAATCGATTTCACGTAAAACATTAATCAATATATTGTATTAAGCTCCTGTTACACCGAATTACTGTTGTGATCAAACAAAATAGCGCCCTCATATTTCAAGGATAATCATGGTGTGAGGGGAGTGATAATGAGGCAACAAAATAAATGAAACCTCAAAATCGGTGGGTTCGGATTGACTCTTTTATTCTGTAATTGGAGGTCGGGAAGACAGCCGACCAGCGACGGAGGCGGGAGAATGGCATAACCAAATAACAATTAACAATGACAAATAATAGAAAAGAGAAAATAAAAATAAAATCATTAGCACAATAAATACAAGTAGTTTGTGTACACCAAAATCTATCCAATATAGTGAAATACTTCATATGGAGGAGACATAATACATCTTCATCACAAAATATTTAGCTGAAGTACTTGTGAGCACTAATATTCGCAATATTTGTGGAACAAGGTCTGATAGATCTGTAAAACAATAGTATCCAGCAGTAAATTTACCACTCAAAACAACCAAAGGGAATTATCCCAATCATGCAATCTTGAAAACCTCAATAGGGCCTAATTATAAGAAATAAGCATATTCTAAAAAGTCAATGCTTATACAATAATTTTCACCAAATAAATACACCTTGGAAAGCTTGGGAATAATTAGCTCACTATACCATTTTACCATGTGATTGTGGTACCATACTAACAAAGAGGGCGCTGTTGCTGCATAACTAGACCATGGATTACCATTAATTTATCAAGATATGCTCACATTTCTCAGTCTTAGATTGTACACCTATACTTGTACTGTAAAATACCTATTTCACAGGTTGTATAAACTCACAAGGATCAAGTTTATATAATAAAGTAGCGACTCATATTGATAACCACACGTGTACTGGCAATACGGCATGGCTCTATGTACGACGCCATGACAGTTCAAGTTTCATAACTTTAAATTTCAACTTTCCTCTACTGAAAATAACACATTATCCCAAGCTCCTACTGGACTCATTGATAAATCTAAATGACGCTTGTTATATCCGGTTTATTACTTTATAGTATATATATTTAATTAAATCCTACAAAAAGAAGGAAATTTACCTGTAATTGGAGGTCGGGAAGACAGCCGACCAGCGACGGAGGCGAGAGAATGGCATAACCAAACGCTGCCGCATGGTGGCGCCCTCCCAACACACCGTCTGACTGTCACTGCCCCAGTGATGTAACATCACCGCCTCCACAATGGCAAATCGTTTTATTTTAACAGTACACTCAAACTTCACTGTACGTCAATGAATAAAATCATTTCATAGATCCGTGGGCCCGCTACATATCTTAATGGACAAAATATTCGACCAATTATTGAATAGTACGGTTTTGGAGAAATTGTAAATTTAACATGGCCTAAAATGTGATTCGGCACCGTAAATATTCCAAATAATAGCCAAGCAGATGTGTTGCGGTAAGGTATATCATACCTAAGAATATGTAGGGGCCAGGGGGCAATGACCCTTAGTATCCACTTCCTTAAAATAATTTTTATTAGTTTAGGTTCAAATCTTCTCACGAAATCGCCTCTGCTGTCTCAGTCGTCCCCCACCGTTAATAGTGTTATAATTATTTTGTTGTAGGGATGCTTTTATTGGTGTGGAGTCTGGATTCAGAAATTGGATGTGATTCTCATTCTGTATCTGAGTACCGCGATAATTATTTTAACCAATAGAATGTGTTTATATTTTAATTGAATGTTTATCTCACTGACACTGTTTCCAATTTCCGCCTCCCGATCTTTCCTTTTTGTAACAGGTGGCGTTGCATCGCTGCTTCTCTGTGTATTTTATCGATATGCACTGCAATGGTAAGACGTTTGTTTTCACCCAGGGTACTCCACAAAGCAATCATAACAGTCCTCTATCGTATCCGGAATTGAAATTTCTTCCCCCTTGTACCCAGTTTTCCCCAAGCGTAATCAGCTTACGAAATCTCGTGAAGATAATGGGCCGGATAAATAAAAGTTAGCAATTGCTTATCTAGTAAAAGCTCAAGCAATAGCAATTGCTTAACAAGTAAAAGCTCAAGGTTAAGCAATTGCTTAAAAATGTATAAATAACCTTCTTCTTTGACGAGCACATGTTGCTTGGGTGGGTTAGCAATTGCTTATGGGTATAACAATGATGGGAGGTCAGTTCCGATTAGCCTAGTGGTTGTATATGAAGCATGTGTTAGCAACATGTATGCTGCCGAAGAATTGGGGAGTGGTACAAATAGTGAGCAATCTTTGAACGAACTGTTCGTTAGTATAATCAAAGAGTACCCTGTTCTAATCGAGAAATGTCAGTTGCCGGGGGTAAAAGACATGAAGGCAAATGCACTTAAAAAAGCACAAATGTCAATTGCTACCAACACAGGTAAAGCTATGTATGAGAAGCAAATTTTGAAAAAGATAGCAAACATGAAAAGTCAAGTGAAGAAGAAAACAGATGGAATGCAAACAGGAAATAGGAAGATTGTTTTGGTTCCATGGGAACAAGATCTGTACAACATCTTCAAAGGGGATGAAAACCCGACTATTACGAAGATGCCATGCGCCATTTCTGCTGGTTTCAAACCAAGTACTTCGACTGCTGCTAGCCACTCCAAATTTTCAAAATTGAACCGAAATAATTTCCGGTATCTGGTAGGATTGACTTCATCACGATTTATTCTTTCATTGTACACCTTTTCATGTTCCCTTACATGCATAAACTCGGCCATGATGGCAGGAGTAATGCAACATGCAAGTGTTAGCAAATGCGTAAGCTCCTCATTTAGTATCTTGTAAAAATATTAGCAAGTGCTACAAGTCATTAGTAAAAGGTCTGGTTTATTTATATGCTTCCAAGCAAGTGCTAATCTCTCTAGTAATTGCTTAAAAATCATAGCACTTGCTTTTGCTAACTACTGGAAGCAATTACTTGCAAGTAATTGCTCACTTTTATTAATGAAGATTTAAGAAAATGACTAGTAAAATCAATTGCTACTTTTTATTTATCCGGCCCAATAGTCCAGACTAAACTATCTTTGCGTGTGCAGCCACATTGAAAGCATTAGTTACCAGACCATGCCGATAATGATCGGTGTATTATAATATTCCGAAGATACCCGGTTGAATAAAAACTGGAACCAGACTACCGACATGCATTTACAACGACAACGACCTCTTCAGTGTGAGTAGGTCGCGTATCAGCTCCGTGCACGGCCTGGGGAGGGCCTGCTTCGCACCAAACATCAGCTGGCATTATGGTATTTTGGGTATCACTGGTTACCGTTCACTGTTGATTCGATTTACATTCAAGTGAAAACCGTTACCAAGGAAGAGTTTTGCATAAATATAAAGCACCGAGTATGCAGTTCTTAATATCAAATCAACTTTATATAAAGTAGGTCTACTTCAAAAAGTGACGTGATATAAAGTTGTGTACACATTCAATGTCATAGTCTCAGATACATGGTGTGTCTTCACCGCAAGAGGGCTGCGGTGTGCACGGAGTGGATATACAATTTGTAATTATTTGGGTTAATTTTGAAATGATCTTCATGATAAAGGCCTATTGTGTCTGATGAAGAGCTCCCTCATTCAAATATCAGATTTAGTCACAATATATATCACAACATCACATCGGTTGATATAATTGTATAAGTACTATGATTTGAGGTTAGAAACATGGACAACTTGGACGAAAGCGCCGGTTATGCAAGCATTATTGTTGCACCCCCAGTCCACCCTCCCCATGTGTCCAGCCCTACACCATCATCCAACCAAATCCTCAGGTCGAACTTCGGGTAGCGGCCAGGGAGCGGGAATGGGTCGGGACATAGGTCCTTTACTCAAGATGATAATAGTCAGTGGTATCACATACAAACATCAAACTGCATTAAGTTACGACCCTTTTTCAGTTTACACCCAGTTTTCAAATCCTGGACGACGTAAAAATAAATAAAATAAATCATCACATTTTAAAAATATTTATTTTAGGTTCCATTTGCGACCAGTTTTCCGACGTTGATTGCCCCAATGGCCATACTTGGTGCATGCTTAGGTAAGTTGAGTCTTATATAGGGCTAAATGTTATTACGTTACATTATCACCCCTACTCATTGAGCAAATACCAATCCTTAAATTTTCTCAGCTCCCTGGGGAGTATGTACTGCGCTGCCTTTATGCTCACAGGTACTCATTTTACTCCTGGGTGGAGTGAAGCAAGAGCGGTAAAGTATATTATAGGGGTGCCATGGCCGAGCGGTCTAGTGCATTGGACTTGGGTTCTGATGGCTGAGTCGCCAGAATGTGGGTTCGAATCCTCACCGTGACCGTGGTGCTTGTGTCCTTGAGCAAGGCACTTTACCGTAATTGCTTCTCTTCACCCATGAGTATAAATGGGTACCTGGCAATAGCTGGGGAAGTAACCTGCGATAGACTGGCATCCCATCCAGGGGGAATAGAAATATTCTCAGTCGTTTCATGCCAACGAAACCGGAGATAAACACCGGCCTGATGAGCCAATGTGGCTCGGGACAGACTTTACTTTACTTATTGAGCAAATACCAATCCTTAAATTTTGTCAGCTCCCTGGGGAGTATGTACTGCGCTGCCTTTATGCTCACAGGTACTCATTTTACTCCTGGGTGGAGTGAAGCAAGATCGGTAAAGTATATTGAATAATGACACACTGCGCCACGGTCATGGCCAGGATTCGAACCCTAAAATATTCTGTCAACTTTGCCATCAGAACACAAGTCTGACATGCTGGATCGCTCAGCCATGTCATCCCACAATAACGGGATAACATCCTCAAGAAAACATCAATAATCACAATATTTATACATTCGTAACATGTAAATTCTTTGTTTAAATGAATACGAATACATTTTCACTGTTTTCTCGTAAATGATTGACATTACACAATTAGCTTATCCGATTGAGCAGTTTGGCCAATATTATCAATGTTGCACCTTTCCCTTAATAACGTCACAAATACACGATTTGATTGGCAGAATATGAATATCACTTGACATTATACACTTATATTTTATACACCATATTTTATACATATATTTCCAACCTTGGGTATATAATATTGGCAAGGGTTGTTCACCCGAAAAGGATTGAATACTGATTTTAAAAAGATCTTAATGTGCATTTATTTGGAATTGGTTACTAGTTTTGTTAATTATACATAGGTGCATTGGAGACTATAGGTACCGCTGTGATGCTCTATATTGTTGACAACCGTCACAAGGGGGCGTATGGCGCGTCATCGTCTTTCACTATGTTTGCTTTCGCCTTCGGGTTCCTCCTAGGTAAGATATGGGTACCTAATTATTGCGTGCGGACACAAAATATAGTATACCGGCTTTCTGCTAATTAACTATACGCTATAGCAAGCTCCACAATAAACAAGATACCGTCTGATGTCAATACAGTATGTAATGAAAGTAAAGATTCCTCAAAAGCGCTGTTGTGCACATGTGCACAACAAATCTGACTTACGAGAACCGCCACAGAGCCATATCGCTGGCGAAGAGTGCATGCCGCCCTCTATCAGTGGACTTAATTCATGTGGATTGCAATGTATCGTGTACAAATACAATGTTAAAGAACCGTCTTGGGCGACACTAAAGTACGTACTTATAGCATTATCTTATATTATAAGAGCGTAACTCTCAGGCTGACTCTTTTGTGTTTGTCATACCGGTAAGTGTTCGCCGGTGCCTCAGGGTTCCCCGGTTGACTTATCACCGGCGGCATGGGAAAACTCCCAAGAGTGTCTTGGCCGCCCTTAGAAATCCCTGGACGGCGTCGTTTCCGCGCAAGATGGGGAAAAGGTCGTTTCAGCATTTTTTCTCGATCTTTTCTGCCATGCCAAGGCCGTAGCCCGCGCCGTTACATTACTGGCTGCCTGTGCCTGTTTCCTCACATGGCACCGTCTGGCGCATGTTTCATTCGCGTAATGGCAACACGTCATCCACTGCCGTATCTCCGACATCGAACAGCCGTTTAAGTCAGGTCCCTGTAGTCTCATAACAAGCCATAAATTACCCGATCATGATCGGGCTGTGAGTACAGCTGCATGGAAAATCGTGTGGCGTACGGGAAGTGACCATAGGATAGGACCCATGGTCAAATCAGGACCACTTTTTTCTAGGCCCTATTGTATCTACAATACCCACTTTCAAGGAAGTCCCTCAAACGAATATATTATGGATCTCAAATCTTCAGACAAATTTACGCCATTAAGATCGGCAAATGGATTTGGTCACAATTTTTTTTATTTAGTGACGTGCATCCAATTGCAAGTGTTACAATCATGACTCGCCAATGCGTCATTTGTTATTCTTTAAACTACAGTTTGTTTAATCATGTAGTCATTTTACATACCTTTGTAATCATTTACGTCATGTATCAATACGGTAATTATATTTCGACTTGCCAGTGCAGTATTTTTTAGAGTTTGCGGGGGGGGGGGGGGACGACAAACAAACTTTTCGGTCAAATTCACCCACCAAACAAACACGAATATAAATGTACCGAAAAAAACGTGCAATCATTAAAAGGCAGTGATATGTATAGTGGGATGTATTATACACAAACTAAATGGAAGTGGGCCTACAATTACCCACTTTTAATACCAAAAGTTGAACACCTCAGTCAATACACTCAACGAGGGGAGGGGGTGGGGTAGGCGTGAGAAATTTTGAGGGGGAGGGGTAGTCGTGAGAAATGCTGACGGCAGGGTACGCGTTAAAAAATTCCCCACCCCTCAATGTGAACATTAATTTATTAATAATCACCCAAAGTAGGGCCTTCAATTCAGAGGAGGCGAGACTGCTATTAAACACCATGTCACCAACAAATTTACATTTACATTGGCATTTCTGTTCACACGTCTCCATGCAATTCTTTGCAATGTCCATCAACAAGGCCCAGCAATGACAAACCGTTACTCTCTCAGGACTTCATCTTTTTAAACCCGACTTCACCCATGGACACTTCACCCAGTGCTTACATCATTCACACAAACCTCATATCAACCCTACATATTTTATTTCACATAATCATAACCTACTTTCTATGTTTACATGCTATCAAAATTCCGATCATGATCGGGTAACTTAGTAGCTTGTAGGTCATCAGCCTGTAAGTATAATGTTCAGGTTTAGATGTGAGAGGAAAACCCCAGACAAAGATTATTATTCAAACCCAAGTCCACACAGAGGTGAAAGTATTACTACGCCATTCTGACGCTAAACACTCTTATAAGATGCTAACTTAATAATCTGTTATTTCATTGTTAGGTCCAGCACTTAGTAGCGCCTTCTTCAATATCATTGGCTTTGCCTGGTAAGATTCACTTTAAAATAACTTTCATGCAAAATTCCTAAGACAAATAGGTTAACATTATTATATTTTTGCAAGAACTAAACATTTTAAATTCAGAATGTTGTGGATATAACAGTGAATTTAAAAAATGTAATTGTTGTGTCATCTTTTGACAGGCTGCTACGCGGACTTGGCATAGTCTGCGCTCTCTTCACACCACTTTGTTTTTGGCTGCGTGGCTCAGATAGTGCGCCACCTTGTGATGAAAAGGAAGAGCAGATGTTAATTCTTCCCGCCATGAAAACTCCAGAAACAGTTGTGTGTGAGATGACATCAAACTGACATGGAATATTAACGGTGTTGATTACTTTCTTTGAATATATCATGTACCCTGCCCCTTTCAACCTCCCTGGAATAGCCTTTTGTTGAGTTGTAAATTTTCCCAAAGCCTGACTATTTCATGTGATTTGTTATGGTAGATCTCGTCATCCGCTTAGTTTGCCGGGAATTCCCCTTTTTCACCAGTCTTAAATGCATCCTTCGTGAGCAGGGGAGAAGGGTAATGACGGACGTCATGGGATTTGCTACATTCGCTATATTGGATCCGGTATGAATATCCGTGAGGCGACATCTTCTCAACAGTAGACTGAGATGAACTTTGATATCTTGCATGTTATTATATACAAAAATTAAATTGTTATAAGGCCTTATGTACATGAACACGTGGTATGCTCTTAATTAATGGGGCAGTATCGTCTCGATCAGAGCAGACTTTCAACAGGGTATGGAATCGATAAGATAAATACGGTAATAAGACCTTATCATGTGGGAAATTATTTTCAGTCACTGAGTTAATTGTAACCAGGCGAGAAATAAAACAGGCTTGGAAACTAATTTTGCAGGTCTGATCTTTGTAAAGTTGGTAATTTATTTGGAACATGAAAATAGATTATATATATATATATATATATATATATATATATATATATATATATATATATATATATATATATATATATTAAGAGCATACCACGTGTTCATGTACATAAGGCCTTATAACAATTTAATTTCTGTATATAATAACATGCAAGATATCAAAGTTCATGTTCCAAATAAATTACAAAGCTCGCGAACCATTTATAATATTTCAGGTCAGTTTCTCCATATAAATCTACTTTGTGTACAACCACATAAAAGGCTTGTGTCCCGTTAATTGTGTGATCCCCGCTACTGCCGTTACACGGGTTGTTTGCATCTGACCGGGGCTTGATCCCTGGCTACTCGGCAGATATGGTTTGGCCTCTGACCTGGCCCCATAGAGCAATAGATAATTGGCATAAGTGGACCGCCCACCAACATAGGGGCTGGTTAGCTCAGCTGGTGAGCGCTCGTACGGTAATCGAGAGGTCGCGGGTTCGAGTCCGGCATCAGCAAATTTTTCTTTGCTCGCGAACCGTTTATAATATTTCAGGTCAGTTTCTCCATATAAATCTACTTTGTGTACAACCACATAAAAGGCTTGTGTCCCGTTAATTGTGTGATCCACGCTACTGCCGTTACCCGGGTTGTTTGCATCTGACCGGGGCTTGATCCCTGGCTACTCGGCAGATATGGTTTGGCCTCCGACCTGGCCCCATAGAGCAATAGATAATTGGCATAAGTGGACCGCCCACCAACATAAGGGCTGGTTAGCTCAGTTGGTAGAGCGCTCGTACGGTAATCGAGAGGTCGCGGGTTCGAGTCCGGCATCAGCCAATTTTTCAATTTATACAGTGCTATACACACGTCGGTGAAGGGCAAAATTAAATCATTCAATTGTTTATCTCCCGACGCAAGAATTTCACCAACCTATGAAGCCCAAGAAGTTATGCTATCAAAAGCAATATTTTTCCTCGTAGGCGTCATAAACTAAGTATTTTACGAAGAATAAATTCACATAAATTATCGTTACGTAAGTAAATGACCTAGTCTCGAGGTCAATTGGTTACATCATCTAAAACAAGTACTACGATTCACGTCATGTTGATCGTGACGATATGGTATACATTTTTCTGTGGTTGATTATGGTAATATGTCAGATACATTAACTAATCCAATGGATTAGCTAAACAGTGGCATAGCCATGCTTGGCTTTTTAATGTCGGGGCCCTGGTTCCAATCCAGAAGAAGGATAATTATTATTATTTTTTTTTTTAAACTGAAAATGGGGGAAAACTTTTTCTGGGAGTGCTGTCCCCCCGGATCGAGTGTACGGGGGCTGGAATGTTAACACTGGCCAGGGAAAGAGCACTTGAGTAGTATGTTAGATGGGGGTCCTGGGACAGCTGCTCAAGAAATCAATTTCTCTGGGTAGTAGTAGGGGATTTGAGCAATATCGCATTTTGAGTTTTCTTATTTTAACACATTTCTCTGGGTAGAAGTAGGGGGGGGGGGGGTTTCAGAAGATTTAAGCAACAATCTAAATACTTCACGTTTTTTATTTTATTTTTTTCGTTTTTTATTTTCTAAATATATATCAAATAGAGAATGGCAAAACGACAAACCGAAGAACAATTTTTATCAAAATGGACAAAGGAAAAATTACAAGATTTTGTGAAAGAGCACATTGGAAACAGTTCTGTTCGTATATTTCCAAACAGCAAGGGTAAATTTAATAAACGCGTTTATTACGAATATGTGAAAAATTATATAAAAAGGCATAAACCAAAACCATTATCTAAATTGAGTTTAGTTGAATTGAAAAGACGTATAAATGTTGAAAATATAAATATTCCTAGACACGGCTCTGGGAAAAAATGGCAATTGATTAAAAAAGATTATGTAGCCGCTATTAAAAGGTTTCAGGGTAAAGAAGAAGAGTTGAAGTTTAACCCACCGATTGACGGTGGAAAATATTTGCGAGAACGAATAATGATAGTTCCGATGAATCACAGCAAAGGAAAAGATTTAAACATTTTTTCGCAAGCAGTAAAACCAAAAATAATAGCAAAGTTGGCTTTAGACTTGGAAGAATTTAACGCGTGCAAGTTTATGATATACGTGCGCATTAAATTACTTAAAGTAAAACTAAACGGCGCGGATGAAGCTGAACCAAATTTTCATAACAAAAATCAAATTGTATTATTAAATTTAAACGACATTGACGATATGCTAGCCTTGGTTTTTTCGCAAATTGCTGAAGCTTTAGAAAAATATACGAGAGAAGGCAGCGGATGGATCACAGATCGTATCGTAGATATGAATCTCACAATCGCTAAATATCAACCTCTGAAAGGAGGTAGTTATATCGAGCTATGCGACTATATAGATGATTATTTATTTATTTATTTATTTATTTGGACTTACACTTTTACAACAGTGGCACTCGGCCAAAAGGCGGTGCGTCCGACACACATACACATAAATAATACAAAACACATTTAAAAGCAAATTAACAAGATACAAAAATGTGTGATGATACACTCTCAGCTTTGACGTCGTAGGTATTGTCCAGAACAAGGGATGCACGCGCGACACCAAATCTGAGGGTGTACCATCAATCATATAGCTATCAATGACCATTGGAACCCAAGTTGATTTAAAATGAGTTCTAGAAAATATAGTAAAAATATAAAACATATACAAACATAATTACAGCAACGAAGTATGCAAGAAGAGATTATTTACATTGTAGTCCGAATAATATCGGATCTCAATTTCCACGCACGCTTAACATATGATTTACAGAAAGTATCAAATAATGAATAAATTATATCGGCATTTTCTATATTACAGAATATACTTGAGGTGCTCCCAAGTGTGAGATGATATTTAACATCTAAGCTGCCGGATATAAAAAGCTCCCATATATCATAATATTCATTTGACATAAGATAGTTTTCTAACTTTGTATATTCTTCGGATCTAATATTATTAAGAGCATGACATGTAAACAAGAAGTGTCTAACATCTTCAATACCTGAGTTACATAGGTTGCATGTACCGTCATTATCTGCCGTCCAATTTCTAATTCTGCGATTGAGTGGAAGAGTGTTGGAGCGGAGTTTAAATTTGAGACTGACGCCATGGAAGTCAGTTTTAGAAAATAAAACCGGAGACAGGACACAGCCCTGTTTTACCCCTTCAGTCACTTCGAAAAATTCCGTATTAATATTCCCAAATTTAACCCGAGCCTGGACATTATCGTAGAGTGCATCGATTAATCTCAAAATTCTACCCCTTAACCCTGTATTCCACGCTGCCATAAGAAGACCATCTCTCCAAACTGTGTCAAAAGCTTTTCGGAAATCCAGGAAGGCCATAAAAGGTTTTTTTCCCTCTGCAAGACGACACGCGGCTATGCTTTTAAGGGTAAAAATATGATCGTCACATCGATAAGACGAACGGAACCCTCCCTGAACTTCCGAAAGAGCATTTGTACTTTCAAGGAAATCGGAGATATTCATTGCAATAATTCTGTTAAATATTTTTGCAACACATGAGGTCAGGGAAATCCCCCTGTAGTTGTTCAAATCCTTACGGTCACCTAAATATGGGTACAATGATACCGCGATTCCATTCCTCGGGGATCTTTTCAAACAAAATAAACTTTCTAAACATATCCAAAAGCGACCGATTTAAACACTCACCCCCGTTTTTTAAGAGCTCGTTCGTAATGCCATCAATACCTGGAGATTTGTTGTTTTTGGCTACCTTCAAGGCTTTGATTAGAATATCCATGTTAATATCAACGTCATAAATACAATTACTATTATCCCTACCCTCATTAGCACTGTCTGTCTTACCTCTGAGATTGTTAACAAAACTCTTAGCTCTACAACTCCGAGTGCGCTCATTATCATCATTTAGATTTAAATGCATTTTACCCAGAGTACGCCAGTATTGAAGAACCGTCTGGTTCATTTTTGCCTTATCAGAAATGATTTCGTTAGAGTTAGGAGTTTTTATGCAATTAATACTGGGGTTATCGCGATTATTACTGCTTCCCTTCAAAACTTTCCAAAAATCCCTACACGATGGTCCACCCTTATTAGCGATATTAATGGATCTATTAACCCGCATCTCAGTGATTTTATTCCTAATTAGTTGTTTTACACGAGTACGCTTTTCCTGATAATCTTGCCAAAGTAAATCTCCTAAGTCTTTGTCAGATCTGTCTCGCCGCGCCCATTGTCTGTGCAATCTAGCTGCACTTCTACGACCCTTGATACCCTCATCAATACTATCATCAAACCATGAATTGCACTTAATACCCTCGACTCTTTTACCCCTAATCCTACAGTCGCTGCCGCCAGGATGTGGTTTTTCCAAGAGTCCCACAGAGTATCAGGATCGTCAAAAGAATCAATATCCCAATTGTCGAGATTAATCCGCAAACGATCACAATAAAGTGTGAAATCTTGGTCTTCCTTAACATCCCAATAAATCCTTTTGACAACATTGTCATTTTGTTTGGCAGGGAAATTATTTTCCAAGCGCATTGTTAGAGACAAAACATTGTGATCACTCCCTAAGCCGTATTTACGGTCTTCATCAACAATCAATTCATGAACACAATTAACAAGGTTATTAGAACATATCATGTAATCGATAGTACTTTGTAGACTACCTCTAAACCAAGTAATTTTGCCGTGGCAATTTCTGTGACGGTTTAAGATTGATAAATTTGCATCATCACAGAAATTAAGGAGCCGCACACCATTTGAATTCAAAACAGGATCACCATTGCTTATTTCCCATTCCAATTCGCGCATTCATGTCGCCCATGATTAAGATACGAGGGTCAATCTCTTCGTTCTCAAGAAGCATAACTTCAGACAAGAGTTGTCCGTACATTTCTTCAGTAGTGTCATTATCAGAGCCTTCAACCGGGAAATATGCAATAGCAATATGTAATGGTTGATCGTTATCAATGCGAACTTTAACCCATAGTCTTTCATAATTATCAGCGCCTGAATGAAATAAATCATCATCGACAACATTAACCGAGTTTGAAAGAAGGAGGCCTATACCGCCACCACCCTTTTTAGACCTGTTTTTGCCTACCCATCTATAACCATAAACATCAATACTATCAATACCCTTTAAGAAAGTCTCTGCAACCCCAAATACATCAATACTTTCATCATTCAACAACTTGGCTAATTCGTGGATCTTTGGCCTTAACCTATTAACATTGTTAAACGCAATTTTAATACTATGATATTTCTTAGCTCTGACAGTGACACGGTTAGTTTTTCTCCCCCCACGCCTATGGCGTTTGTTGCTCTTTCTCTTAACAATTACGTGCACATTATTAATATTTGTATCATTAGAGCAATTTAGATGAGTACTATTTATAGCATTCAGTTCAGAGTCAGATTCAAGTTCATCATCCAGAATAGAAAATGGATTCTTACATTCAACGTTGCTGGCTAAATCCTATGGTCCTGAGCAGGATGGCCTCCGGCGCTCACCGCGGGAATACTGCTGTCGATTTAGCGGTCCATGGCAGAGGTAGGGTGTTCTTCCCGGTACAAATGACTTGTGGCCAAATTCTTGACAAGAATGACATTGCACAGGGCGACGGTGTCTGCAATCTCTGGTGCTGTGGTTGGAAAGTCCGCAGAAATTACAACGCGAATCAGTTCGCGGGCGGGTTTTATGTTCCAATCTACGCGGCGGGTGCGGGTAACTCTCCGTGGTAGGCCGGCCATCAACTCTGTCAGATTGAGAATTCAGTGATCGCGTTGGGACGATGTTGTGCATGTCGTTGATATTCATAATCAAACGTCGAGTGCCAGTCTTTGACAAATGTAGACCTCTCCCATCAAGGTTAGCCCGGTCAGATTTACCGTTGTGCAGGAGGAAAGTTTCGTCGTTGTCGACGAGCAAGCAAGAATTATCTGCAGCGATGCGCCTTATTCCATCGTTAAATTTCTGTACGCGTGCTTGGTTGCTGGTGCTGTCCGTCCGTGGGCAAATAGTGGAGACAATCTTCTTAGTAGAAGGAGCGCGAATATTTAGTTCCTCAATTAGTTCACTCAATTAGTTCACTCAATTAGTTCACTCAATTAGTTCCTCAATTAGTTCACTCGAAACCATCGAGTTACATTACGTATTTAGACGCTAATAATTTATATGGATACGCCATGAGTCAACCTTTACCGACTGGTAATTTTAAGTGGATGGCGTCATCACGAATAGACAAACTCGAGAGCGAAGGATTTAAAAACGATAAAGGATACATTTTAGAAGTCGATTTAGAATACCCAACCGGTTTACACGATTCTCACAACGCGTTTCCACTCGCTCCAGAATCATTAATAGTGCCGAAAGAATGGATGAGTGACTATCAACGCGAGCTGCTAAAAGACAAACCCGCTCCAAAAGTCGCAAAACTAGTTCCAAATTTATACGACAAACGCAACTACGTGATTCATTATCGTAATTTACAATTGTATTTACAACTCGGCATGAAACTAACTAAAATTCATAAAGTTTTAGAATGGATGAAATCGTATATCGATAAAAACACTCTGCTTAGAAAAGACGCAACGAGTGATTTTGAAAAAGATTTGTACAAACTCATGAATAATTCAGTTTTTGGAAAGACGATGGAAAATGTACGAAAACGTGTTAATGTAAATATAAAACGGTTAAACGATGAAAAAGCGGAAAATCACATTAAAAGTCTCATCGCAAAACCAAATTTTGCAGAGGCGAGGATTTTTGATAACGAACTAGTAGCGATTCACATGCACAAGACAAAACTCTTACTCAACCGCCCGGTTTACGTAGGAATGAGCGTACTGGATTTATCTAAGCATTTGATGTATGATTTCTATTACAATCATTTAAAAAAGGAGTACGGTGAGAGGTGTAATTTGCTGTACACGGATACGGATAGTTTGTTACTCGATATTCAAACAGAAGACGTGTATTATGATATGGAAAAAGACAAAGATTTATACGATTTTAGTAACTATAAACAAGATCATTTTCTATTTTCAGAAGAAAATAAAAAGATTATCGGTAAAATGAAAGACGAGTGTGCGGGAACTTTAATCTCTGAAATTGTATGTTTAAGGCCCAAAATGTATTCGATACTTTTATCGAATGAAAAAGAAATAAGAAAAGCTAAAGGAGTTAAAAAACAAGTTTTAGAACAACAGATTAAACACTCGCGATATAAACAAGTTTTATCGTTGAAAAATACTCTGCATCATAATATGAGTTTTATCAAACACGAAAAACACAGATTATATACAACGCGAGTAAATAAAATATCACTATCTCCTCTAGACACAAAGAAATACATTTTAGAAAACGGAACAGACACTCATGCTTACGGTCATTACAGCCTCATTGTTTAACAACAATTACAATCTCACACAACAATTGTGTGAGATTACGATCATTACAACGGTGGTGGATTTTGTGTATTTCGCGGGATAATTTGTAATTCTTGTCTTACAAAACTACGAGCGGGGCCTTTTTCTAAATAATACAATATGGGTTGGTTCACACCTTTAACAGTTTTAGATATTCTATATATAGATATACTCCATATGGGATCGGTCGCTCTACGTCTCGTATCTTTTTCAGCTTCACCGGGTGCGTATAAATACCTAATTAAACTGTTGTTTGGGATTCTTTTTTCTTTTTTAACACTCACGGGTGAGGCTGGATTTTGCTCTACAGAGCTCAATTTAATCGCGTCTTTTGGTTTTAAATTTATAAGACGCGTCGTTTCATTATTTAACGCTTTTACAACCGCTGGTAATCTTTTAACCCACTCTCTATTTATCTTTTCAGTCGTTATTTCTTTAGCGTACTGGTGAGAACATAATCTTTCCGCTAACGTTTTATTAAACCGCTCTACTATACCCTGAGCTCTATGATTACCAGCCTCGCTTCTTTGAATTTTTACATTATGTTTACTCATCGTTACGTTAACGCTACTCATGAATTCTTTTCCAGGATCAACTTTTAAGCGCGCGGGCCAAGTTAACGAGCTACGTTTATAAATTTTCTCAAACGCATTAACGACTTGAATAGCAGTTTTATCAGTTAACGGTTCTGCTTCTTTATATCTACTAGCTTCGTCTACAATTGTTAACGCGTACTTGTAAGCTCTTTTACCTATTACATCATGAGGAAGAAACAATAGATCTGCTTGATGAACCTCATTTGGTTTTTCAAACGCACTGTTTGATGAAGTTGGTCTAGGAATATATTTGGGGTAGGGTAAATAAATTTGCCACAGCGCTTGCTTTTTAATCCACCGTCGAACTGTTTTTACATTTACTTTTGTTTCTTTAGCTAGTCTATTGATTGCATCTTGGCCTTTGTAGTATCCTTTAGGACTATAATAAACGTTAGATAACCTTCTCTCATCCATTTTATAGATATAAATATATTTTATTCAGAATTCATAATATTACTCGGCAAAATTCCTTGTTTAACTAGCCACATTTGCGTTATCCCACCCGCGGCAACTACCGTAGTGAGTTTTAGCCCATCTTTTATGTCTAATTTTCCTAAATCGGCTGGTTTCATTTTAAATATCTTTTCACCCAACATGCTGTATAAAACAATAAAAAGAGTTATTACGGCGCTGTGATAAGCTGAATTGGCTATTGTTTTCGTGTCCATATTTATACCTGTAAATATAATAATTTTATTCCATTTCAAGAACACTAACTTTGTTCTCAGTTTGTGAAGGTTCAACATTTTTGTTGAGTTTAACTAAAGTTTGATTTTCGTTTGAGCTGCTTAAAAAATAGTAAACACCTAAACCTCCAACGAACAAAGCAATAGCGATATAGGCTGAGTAACTCATTCCATAGTTTGTTTCGTTGTTGTTTGAGCTTGTTGTTTCGCTCGTTGGTGTTTCGCTCGTTGACACTGTGATTGCGTGTTGAGCACCTTTTTTTAATTCTTGTTTTTTCTTTTTATTAAGTTCTGCGAGTTTTTTACCGGCTGCGACTCTTTTTGGATCTTTTTCTTTTTTACTCGGTGCTTTTGTCACATCTTGTGGTTGTGGCGTTGTTTCCGCAACTTGCGTCTGTTGTACATTCGTTTCCATCTCTTTTATTATCTACGCAAGATTCTTCTTTTCTTTTTAAATGTTTTACCGTAATAAGAGTTGCGCTGAGTGGTGCCACTAACATACCGTACTTGTAGTATATTTCGCACGCTACGGTACTAAGCATGCTCGAAATGAATGGGTCTTTTTCTAAATCTGTAATTAATTTACCTTCGTTATCAATTTCGAAACTATAACCGTATAAATCAACGCGATTTAAACTGAGTCCCAATAGTTTAACGTACAACGTTAGAATAGCGCTACCTAAACTTTGCGTTATATTGCGACCTAATTTGGTTTCGTATTGCGTGTGCAACGCATCGCGCTCTTCCGTAGACAAAGCTTCAATATCGTTAACGCTATACTCTTTACCGAAAAACTTCTTTGAATCTCCTCCCGCTACAACGGATAAAAGACGTTTGTCTCGTAGCTTTTGTTTCAACAGTATCACTTCATCGCTTGTACTAACGTCAGAGTTTAGCACAGATTGATTTTCGTTCAACAATTTAGCAACTTCTTCCATTTATTATAGGCGTTTTATAATTATTTAGATGACCTACAGATGGTCTATAGATGACCTATAGATAACCTATAGATGACCTATAGATGACCTATGAGCAACCTATAGATGACCTATGAGCAACCTATAGATGACCTATGAGCAACCTATAGATGACCTATAGATAACCTATAGATGACCTATAGATGACCTATGAGCAACCTATAGATGACCTATGAGCAACCTATAGATAACCTACAGATGGTTTACAGATGACCTGTAGATGACCTATAGACGACCTGTAGATAACCTTTAGTCACGTATCTCATAACTGGTAGGTTGATCCGTTTTCAAAATCAATTTGCGGTGTAAAACTTGTTTAAGTTGTTCACGCACTTGCTCTCGGAGTTCGGCCGTTGGTATAACATCGTTTTCTCTAAGACAATTTTCAAACGAGTCTCTATCTTTACAATAAAATAAACACACCCATTTGAGTTGCTCTCTAAAATCTTTCAATACGCTATTGTATTTTTGAGTAAGAATCCAACAACTATGTTTAATATGTCTACCGCTAAAAGCTAATTGAGTAATCATACATTTATTGTTTTCATCGTATTTTTTATAATGCAACTGTTTACTAGCGCTACAATCGTCAATTATAAACAACGTTTCGTTTCCTTCTAGTATGTCGCTATATATTTTTATCGCTTTGTTTAACGCGTAATCTTTCAGATCATCGACGAGCACTCGCTCGTTGTTCCAAATCCATTTTCTATTTTGATACGCGTCATTGTTTTTTATGGTAGGACATAATATAACGATATTTTCAAAATGTTTTAAATACTCTTTTTGTAACAAGTTTAAAATAAATTCAGTTTTTCCACATCCCGTTTGACCACAAATGAGCGCAACGTGTGGATATTTAGGTAACATTTTCTTTTAATATTAAGCGTTTTTAAAAATATTGCGCTATCGTGATGCTAATAATCGACAGATTCAAAACGTGAGTTTCTAATGTTTAGTTGAGCGTCCATGATAATAAAAGTATTACATGTTTAGTTCGCCCGCGCTTTCCGCTTCTTTTTCCATTTGAATGGTAATTCCTTCAGATAAGTTTTGAACTCGTCTTCCGCTTCCATGTATTTTATTGTCGGTGCTAGTTCTCAAATCTAAAAACAAACCATATTGATTTAGTAAATAATTCGGTAGTTTGACGTTCGATAGATCTAGAGCTTGTACGACTTGAATAGCGTGTTGTTTTCTCGAATCGCCGAAATATTTTGAAATCTCTTCAAATTGTTGATACCTTTTCATTCCGTGCGCGTAGAGTTGATTGGGAACGCCCTCGATCGTGATCGAAACTTTGTCGATTTTTGGATTATAAAATTTATTGCTTTCTTGCGCGGTGGGTTCTCTAAATAAAAACAATATTCCTTTCATGCTTTTTGCCGGAGTATTTAAATTTATATTCCAAGTAGTGTCGCGTTTGTTTACCGTAGTCACGCTTTGTCTTAGTACGCGATCAAACAATATGCTTAACCGAGAGGTATATTGGTTTCTAATCGTTCGAGCGAGTTCCGGCATATGAACGACCTCGTATTCTAAACTAATTCCGCTTATAATATATTTCGCATTATCGTCGGTGCTTTTAATTACGCTACTGAATTTATTAAACACGAGTTCGTAAGTTAATCGATCTCCGATTCCCGATTGATAAAAAGGCTGATGATCGGTCAGCAATTCAAAATCGAGCGGAATGTAATATCTATTTTTAAACGTATCCGCGACGGCTTTATCTTTTCCTCCGTTACCCGCGGGAACTTTATCGCTAGCGTCTATTCGCAATTTAGTTACGTTTGCATCTTCGATTCCTTGATACGCTAAATTTTCGCGTTGATCTTTGGTTAACCATTCGTCTTTGTAACAATTGAATATATCCGCATCGTCTAAACTGAATATTTCATTTCCTTCCATTTTAATAATTATATGTTTTACGATGGCTCTACCAATGTTTTGTACCAACGTTCTCGTATCATCGTCTGCGCTAACGAGCTCTATGTTAAAAGCTAATCGAGTTGTATTGGGGACAATAACGTCGTTCATTCCCAAGTTTGGAAAACGTACCGTCAACAATTGATTTTCGGTAATGGTGCTCGGATTGTTTGTAATGACGACTTTTTGACGTATACCTTTTACGCCTCGAGGTTCTCTTATTCTTCTGTATGGGTCTAACACATCTCCGTACGTATTACTCATGGTTTATAGTTAGCAAATATAAAATATTTTTATTTACAAACACGTGATTTTGACGACATATTTTAAATATCTTTTTAAAAATAAAACCTATATTTATAGTTGTTAAATATAAATGGTATCTATAGCGATGATGGTTGGAGGCGCGTTAGTCAACGCGTTAGCATTTACCGGATCAAATTTTTTGTTTAGTGGAGGTGGTAGAGAAGAACAAAAAAGACATGATTTAGCGATAGAACAACTTTCTAAAGCCAGAGATGAATACTCGAAAAAGCGATTAAAATATCTAGATTATTTAAACGAAAAAATACAAAAAGAATCTAGCGCGGTAAGAACGTTTAACAATATCGATGATGCGATGAACGAATATTTTATCATAACTAACGAACGAATAAATTTACCTCTTGATTTATACGACGAACCTCAATTAGAAGATTATTACGTTCCTAGCGAAGATCAAAAAACGCGTGAGATTGTATTTATCGTACTAGCAATGAGCGCTGTAGGATATGTAAGTTATAGATTGTTGAAAAAAGATAAAAAGTAATTATAAAATGGCGGAAGGAGGACGCGATCTTATGGAAGCGGACCCAATGTACAATTACCCCGATGATGATTTTGAATATAGTGGTGAGTTTATAGACGATGAAATAAGTGGCAACAACTTGGGAGATGAAAATGAACAACTCAGACGAACAATAGAAAAACTAGAAGAAGAAATAGATGAAAGTTATGGAATAAATGTTTTAAAAAGTAATTATAAAATGGCGGAAGGAGGTGATATACCGATGGAAGATTTAGGAGCCAATCGTGATGATGATGGAACGCAATCACCAATTCTTTTTGGTGAAGAAAGAGAAAGAGAAAGAGAAAGAGAAAGAGAAACAGAAACAGAAAGAGAAACGGTAATGGCAACGGAAAGAGAAAGAGAAATAGAAATAGAAAGTAACGGTACTTTAAAACAAAGAAAAGAATTAACTAAAACATACGTTGATGATTTTTACAGACAAGTCGGATCGCGACCACTGGTTATGGATTATAGTAAATTTGAAATACAAAAAAGGACTCATTACTTAGTTTTTAAAAAAGGTAGAACAAAATTTATTTTGACTAATGAAAAAGATAAAACAAGATTTAAATCTTTGAAAACTATAGCGAGTAAAAAGGCTGTTGGTTTTGTAAAAAAAGATTTAGGTTTAGCTGAATATAATAAAACCCCATTAGAACCGCGAGAGCAAGAAGCAATAGATAATGGTTTTGACGTGGTAGAAGAAGCGCAAAGACAAACTCTACCGTTAGAAGCAATCGTTTTTGTAAATGAGACGCCTAATCAAATAAGAGCTCGTCAGTTACCATCAATACCAAAACAAATTGTAGATAAAACAATAGAAGCTAACGAAAATGTAATCGAAGCTCTTTCAGAAAACTCAGATTTAAAGGATAGTTATGATTTAAGAACCTTGGGGGGTCTCAGTGAACTTATGTCGTCGAAACGGGGCGCGATGTTAGAATTACGACTAAGATATAAAGAGGCCCAAGAAAAAATAGCTAATATTGAACAAAGAATTAAAGAAGATGAGGTAGGAGATAAAGATGCGATGGAAGCGATTCGTGAAGAAAAGCTACAACTACTAAATGAAAGCGATGCGATGAGAGAAGCTTTTAAAAATTTAAGTACCAATATTAAAGACCTTTTCAATAAAAATGAAAAAACGCTAGAAGCGTTAAATGGAAGAGAACGCACGTTGGGTGAAAAAATTAAAGGTTTATTTAAAAAACGCGGTGTTACGATCGTTGCTGTACTAACGGCTGTTAGTATGGTAATCGCTTTTATAGTCAAATCAATTACAGCACCAGTAATTTCAGTTATATCCACTCCCAAACCCACACCATCACCAACTCCAACGCCCGCACCACCTACACCAAAACCCGTACCCCCATCTACACCAAAACCACCATCTGGCAATGTAAAAGAGTGGATACAAAAAACATTGAAGAATCTAGCGAATGTATTATCTAAACTAGGTGTGAAAGCTTTATCCGCTTTACCAGCTATTATAGGTACGGTTGTAAGTTGGTTATTTAAAACGGCGTCTGGCGTTGTTACGTGGGCAGCGGAACATTTGTGGTTAGCACTAATTGGAGTTGGAGTACTAGTTTTAACATATATGCAGAAAACGCTAAAACGCTAACAATTCGTAAATCATAACGCCGAGTCCGGTTAAAACGGCGAAACCAACAATCAAAGCAGTTTTTTCTTCTTTGTGAGCGGTGAGTGCGGGAGTTGGTTCTTGTTCTCTAACGTCTTCTTCTATTTCACTAACGCTAGGGTGTGTATCGTCGTCTTCAGCAAAGCTGTCTTTGCTCTCCGCGTCAGCGTGTTTAGCGATCAACTCCGTTGTTGTTGAAGGATATTCTTGTACGTGTTTAGCAGTTTGTGGTAGTTGCGTTTGTTCTAGCGGTACAATAGGAGCAACGACTGGCGTTGAATTTGTATCTAAATTTGAACCTAAAGATAAATCGCTCGTAGCGACCAATATATTATTGTTGTATCCCGCGTACGTGCCTATTCGTAAATTCATATCGCTAGGCATCATGTATAAATGTTCTCCGAGACAAAAGTTCAATTGAGAACGAGCATTTTGTAAAACATCTTGATATCGTTGAATACTCATACTCAAATCGACCGGAGAATCAATCTCAGCTTCAGTTATATTTATAAATTCACGTTGCGCGTCTAAACCGGTACCACCCGCTAAAAACGAACTTTTAACTCGCGCTTGAGCTCCCAATAACGCGTAAACATAAGTTCTTATAGAGTCGTTTATGCGTTGCGTGCCAACATCCGTAAAACCTTTAGCTAACCTCGAAGACAATATAAACTTTGCCCACGCCATTTCAACGCGTGGTGATTGAGAAATGTATTCGACAACGTACGAACCTCCGATATCGTTGACGCTATTTACTAAATTTAAATCGACGTTTTCTTTATCGAAATCCATCCTTTTCTCACGTCTATGTTGTAAATTTGAATTGTCATAGTTTTTCCCCGGCACCGGAATATAACCGTAAATGTTTAGATAATAAGCCGTTCCCAATCCGTTTGAAGCTAGGTCTACTCGTTGTTTCCAATCGTCTTTAATCGATGAATGAAATTCAGCACATAGTCTATTGTAAGCGCTCACGTCTATATTTTGACGCGAACGCGTCAAAAAAATTCGAAGAAGATGTAGGACAGCTAAGTTCTTTGAGCAATCGTCTAATTTGATAATATACGTGAAATCTAAAAAAACTACGAATCATCAAGTTGTTATGATATAAATGATCGTAACCCACGCCGCATCTCGTCGTAGCGCAATACGTTACAAAATTTATTTGATTTTGATAAAATTTCAGTGGGTTTGAATGCCAATCGTTTACGACGTCGTTGCTAACAACGTGAGGTAATCTATATTTTTGAAATACGTTAACGAACGTTGCGCTAAACGACTCTGTTTCGCTGACGTAAATTGTTAGACTCGTTAAATCGCTAGCGCTCAAGTGCAAAGGCACCTTAAAATTTCCAGATTGCTTGTACGAATACGAAAAATTGCTCTCGAATGCTAATGGAAACGTCATTTATTATAACTTTTAATAATAAAATGTTTCATACCGTTGAATTAGAAATTGAAAGAAATGGTGGAGAAATTCAATTAGGTAACGTTATCGATAATCGTAGTGGTACTCTCACAATATCATTACTTAGCGCAAACATTTGGGTAGGATATTATAACATACGTAAAAAAGAACGAATAACCTATCGTACAGCGGGATTAGATAATTTTGTAAAATTTATCGGGCCGGGGCTTTACAACATTTATGAAATTGTAGATATAATTTCAAAAAACGAATCTTGGATAACGTTTACGATCGATAAATCAACGGCTGTTTACACGTTAAAATTAAACGATAGCGATAAATCAATTAAATTTAGTAGCGGGTTAGCTAATTTACTCGGACTACACAATGAATTTCTAACCGTAGGAGAATATAGTAAAACAATTGATGTACTACCTTTTAAAATTTTATACATTCATTGCTATCAAATTTCTACGACTGATAATTATTTTAATGGACAGCCTAGCACCGTCTTAAACGTTTTTCCCTTGCAAGGTAAATCGTTTGGAGATAGTATGTTTATGGAATACAATAGTCCATTGTTTAAAAAATAAAAAATCGGTACTTTTAGCACGTTGCGTTTTAAAATTAAAGATTCAAAAGCTAGAGATGTATATAATCACGGTTTCCCCGTTATTTTAAATCTAGAGATTGTATAAATATGGCGAGTATTTACGGACCCGGTCGTACGAGCAACGATGTTGCTAGAGCTAGTGGAGGTGAAATTACACGAGCGTCATCTAGCGAAATTTATGAACATCACGGATATCTAAACAGAGATGAAATTTTACAAAAAACAATTCTCATCGAAAAATATAACGTTATACTCGGATGGCACAATGTTTTTAAACAACCTTTTTTCATGTTTAGCGTTTCGCCCACATACTGTAGTATTTTTACGCAGTTTATAAAAACTAACAGTTTTGCTACGCATTCAATAACGCGTGATTACGCGGTCAACGTCTATTATATTCCTTCTCCGCAACGAGATGATAAATTTCATTTTCTAGATAATGAAACGCAACATTTTAAATACGAAATGTGTTTTAAAATGAGAGGTATTCAAAAAGTTTTTCTAGAGGCGAGTTTTTTCGGCGCGCTAAACTCTAAAATCTGTTTCAATATAAAAATGAAAAGTTTACCGTTGAGTTAAAATGATTTGTTATAATAAATATGGCGAGCATTTACGGACCTAGTCGTATAACGAGTGAGCGAGCTTTAAGCGATACTGTTGGAACTAGCGTAGGCGCTGCACCAGAAAGTTCTATTGTATTTTCAAAAAGAGGGCACCTTAAGCCAAGTGAACTTTCAAACTTCACGCTTTTTTTTATAGATGAAACAGGGTTTGAAATATATTACATTGTAAATTCAATACAAATTGAATTATATAGAAACGTAATATTTTATTCGTTTTATGCTAAAATGAATATAGGTGGAAATAGTTCTTATTCTATAATAGAAAGTGAACGATCTGATGCTAACGAAAGGAAAACTATTGAGTTTCCCCCAAATTCAAACTTTGATTTTACGAGTGAACCACGATATTTAGAATGTGTATTATGCTTCGTTACAAATGTAGACGGCCGCGATATTGAACGATATGCAAATATAAATTTATTCGGCTCTCGTAGAGCTGGAATCTGTTACGAGATCAAAATAAAAAATATTCCATTAGATTAAAATCTTTACTATTAATAAACAATGACCATACATTTAGAATCAACAAGCGTACTTTATCCAAATTTAACAGTTTTAACGAATAACGCTGACGTAGAGCGCACTAAAACATTTCGATTGAAAAAAATCGATAATATTCAAAAATAATTACTAATCGAAATTAATGAACGCGAAGCCATATATAAAAAATATAATAAAACCATCAACGTTTGTAACGCTATAGAAACAATAGCTGAATTGGGTTGTATGGGAGCAGGAGCCATCGGAATAGCCAGTATCGCTACAGTCATATCATCGCCCGTGGGATACGTTTTAGAAGGTTTAGCTTTAGGGTTGGGTGGAGGGGCGTTTGCTCTTAGATACGTAAAAAATAAATTGTATAAAAAAGCTAAAAAACTCAACACGATCGAAAACCACGTTAGTAAAGCTATCGAAGACAGTCTCATCAGTCAAGAAGAATTTGTGCTCGTATGCGAAGAGCGAGATAAATATTATAAAATGAAAGAAAAAATACGTAACCGCGAGAGTAAAACAACTTTACCATTGAAAAGAGAGGTTAAACCTGTTGATGAAACTGTAGAAAAAAAAATTCTTATAGAAAAACTTTTGAGTTTAAAGTAAACTTGAGCGTAAATAAGAGCTATTCCGCTAATCAAAAACACGCTTCGCGAGTAGCGGAGCGTGTAAACACGTTCGATAGACCTCCTCCGTACAATTTAAATTTTTAGTACAATGTTTATAATTAGTTCTACGTGCCAAAAAATAGTTTCTTTATTTATTTCGTTTATACTCTGCAACTCGCTATAATACAAATCGATGTAATACATGTCTAAACCGAGTGCGTGTAAATACCCTTTTATACCAGCTAAATTTCTAGATTTAAACAACTCTGACGCTGGAACTAATTGTTCTCGCACGAGTATAATCAATCGTTGTGCGGGAATGTTTTTAATATAATATCCTAAAAATATAAAATCGTGAGAATTTGTACAAAACGATTTTAAATCATCAATAAGCGAAAGTATACACGTTCTTAATAGTTCACCCATATTGATATTACTCAACATTAATTTTAAAAAGTTTTAGTTTATTTTCTATTAGTTCTACCATTACTAAATTAAACAACCGTGTAGCTTTTGTATTCATTTGGTAAGAAGTTTTTACTTTTAATGCTCTTGCGCAGTTTGTGCATAAACCCGTTGTTGTTTTTGTACCTTTTTTGCAATTTTTACACTCAGCCGGCGAGGTTTTTCCGCTTTTAATTTTAAACTGATGAAAAGCGCAATAGTATACGTTAGGTGAACTACGCACGCAACATTTGTACGTTTTACCAATTATTAACCATCTGCAAGGAACGATTATTTTCTGCATACTCTTTTATTACTTGATTAGATAATATTTTTTGTTTACGAAACTCATACTCTATGCTCACATTGTTATTGATAACTACAATTGCGCTTCTATTGAAGTTATCAATAATATCGAATTCTTGCGACAAACAATGTTTATTAAATTCTTGTGACCAACAATGTTTTCTTTCTCGTTGCATTTGTTATTGTTTTTTATAATGTTTTTTCAAGAATCACTCGTTAAAAAACTTTCGTCGTTAATATAAGCTGTAATTTTTCCTAAATTGCTTACTGACGCTGCAATTTTTAATGGAACTTTTTCATTCTTGGGCGCAAAAAATTGTATTTCTTTGTTTAAAGGAGACATTTTTAATAAAGCGCTAAATAGAGTTGAATCAAAAGTAGCTGAATAAGTAAGCAGCTGCTTTTTATGTATATTACCAAATTCAAAACATGTACCGTAAACACAATTGTCGTCGTTTAAAAAGCTAATGTAATCTAAATTGCTCATGTTAATAGTAAGTGTTACGTTTGCTTGCAACAATTTTTTAAGTTTTAAAAAATCGCTACTTTCAACTATGTAAGGACGGTAATAATCATCGTCAATAGGAAGTTCGATTACTGGCGCGTTAACAAACTTGCAAATGCTTATGTTGTTAGTTTCTCGTTTTTTCTCATCGCATGTTTCGATATACAATCGTTCTTTTTTTACGTAAACAGTTATTGGAACTTTTCGTTTAATACTACGAGTAATTTTTTGTAAAACTTTAAAATTTATCGAAAAATCAATTGAGTTTTCACATTTAAATTCCAAAAAGTTTTCTTTATTTAATAATACGTTTACTAATATTCTTTGCGATAAATCTGTCCCACAATAATAAAACCCCGTTTCATCTACCTTAAAATGAGCTTTGGGTTTGATACCTATTAAAATATCTATTACAATTTTAAACGTATAACCCGTTTCGATTTTAAAATAAAAATCGTATTCGTACTCTTTTTTTAGTTTGTGTTCAACTTTGTATTCTAAAAATTTCGATTTGTCTAATATTTCGCGCTTTATGTTGTTGTCCCAATTTGGTATTTGGTGTGAGTCGTTCGATTTTAAATGTAATATTTCACGCTTTATGCTGTCGTACCAATTTGGAGGTGTTAGTGTTTGGTGTTCATCGTTCGATTTTTCATCGTTCGATTTTGCAAACATTTCTTCATATTATTCATCAAAACTATTTAATATTTTTACATTCCATTTCGATAAAAATTGTTCTTCGGTTTGTCGTTTTGCCATTCTCTATTTGATATATATTTAGAAAATAAAAAACGAAAAAAAAAAAAGAAAAAACGTGAAGTATTTAGATTGTTGCTTAAATCTTCTGAAAAAACCCCCCCTACTACTACCCAGAGAAATGTGTTAAAATAAGAAAACTCAAAATGCGATATTGCTCAAATCCCCTACTACTACCCAGAGAAATTGATTTCTTGAGCAGCTGTCCCAGGACCCCCATCTAACATACTACTACTTGCCAATTCACAGTCTTGGTTAAAGACTGTTTCTATGTTATTCGCTCGCCCCACCGCCTTTATCCAAAGTACTGGATTGTACCAGTGGCAATTTTCCCCCGGCAGTACACTTCGTCCATTATAGTATATGCATTTGAATACTAAATTATGATTTTTTTATTTTATTTTCCTTTAACAAACCTCCACAACCGTGATTTACTATTATATAGAAAGGCTTTGCTTCTGAATTAATATTGTAGTTAAAAAGTGTATAAAAATGTATATAAACAATTATGAAAATGTTGAAAAAGCAAGTCTTGAACTCAGTACCTATTTTTGCAAGGCGAGCGTTCTAACCACTAGACTACAATGTCAGTCGAATTTGACTGTGAATTAATTATTTGTAAGACATTGACGAAGTGTGCTGCAGAAAAAATAGTGTACCGGTGGGCACGAGCGAAACTATGTTCTTGAAAAACGATCCATCGCCGCAAGAGGGCTCTATCTCCAGACGAACATGGAAGCAGATATCGGTACCATATGGTACTAATTCCATTGTAGGGTATAATTGGCTATAATGAACATTGATACGCGACCAAACAGTTCCGACGCGGCTTGGTCAAGATTAGTAGATTTACGGCCGATTGCAGACTGCAACGACGTGTTTTACAAAACGGATTACAACTTGTCTGTGTCTAAAAGGCACTAACCTTACATTATGGGTGCCTGGGAAATCCTTCGAGATATACGGAAATCCAGAAAGACACTTACTTGTGTGGTTATTGGAGCCATGATACTTGACAACTTTCTATTGACTGCAATCGGTAAGTTTAGTTTGCTTTAGGTCACGATAAAATTCAATAAGTTTTTTAATTTTATGACTCAAGTTAAATAAAATAAGACAACTAGGGTAGAATATCGTATCCGACCGCCACTTTTTCTCATTCAATATAACCAATAATGTAATCTTACCTACCTAGTAAGGTGGAGAACATATGGATGATGATGGACATATACTTTAAATTATTCCAGGGTATTTATTTCATGAAAAACCAGGCATTTCGTCCCTAATTTGCCACAGTGACCAATCCCGAATTAAGTTGGCATAGTGACCAATGCGGTATTAGTCACTTTGCCAAATTAATACAAAAATAGCCAGTTAGAGCATTCGTCATTTGAATGCATGCTCTATCTCCAAAACGTTAAGGAATATGCATGTGGATTAGATGCAATGGTTGGTCTCTTCCTGATTGTACTAATGGGCGGGAAAACTTAAAATTTAAAAAAGTTGGTCACTATGGATTGGTCACTATGGCAAATTAGGGACGATTTTTGGTATACGATGACTTCCTCAGTCATGTCAGTTTGATCTTGTCAACTCCCCCGTTAGTGACCAACACGGTCATTGTACATGCGCAGTGACAAATATAACAGGATCCTTCTATTTTCTGAAGGGGAGGATTTTTTAGAAGGAAAATAAAGTCCGAAAACCATCATAAAAGTGGATTTTAAAGATAGTTATCGCTTTCTGTACCCGCAAAAATCGATAGAATCATTTTTTTTCTTTCCGAAAACGAAATAAAATAATGTTGATTTTGGAAATAAATCTTGACATTATGTATATGGTTTTCTTTTTTCTTTTGATTTTTTTTACGGTGACTTGTGACTCAGACTCGCACTCGACCTTCGTGACTCGTGACTCGGACTCGACCCATATGACTCGGACTCGGAATCGGATTTGAGGTCTGGCAGACTTGTATAACTTTTCGGTCATTCCTTGTTTATGAGAGACTACACTGTAAACATAAATTAGTCATTTTGACTAATAAAAATTAGTCCTGCCCTACGTCTGAAATGACTAATAAAAATTAGTCAGACAAGCCAGATGACTAACATTAATTAGTCAAATACAAGACAAATATTAGTCAAATGTGACTTATTTTAATTAGTCATCTGACTAAATCCAAAAACGTCTGAAATGACTAAACGTTAGTCATCTGACTTTTGCAATTTGTCATTCAAAATGATGACTAATCACATTAGTCACACCACTAAGGCTTCATTTCATGTAAAAACAAAAGAAATGAAGCAAATTAAATCATATAATCTTGTCAAAAATATTTATTTCAATGTAATCGGGTTTTACCTTCACTTAACTGTGTAACAAAATGTGTATACTCTTAAAAGAAAGTTTGAATACATTGCATCATCACAAAGACTTTGTATTACGGGTTATACCTCGTTGAGGTATCATGCAGCTTTAAAAGTGTATTTTTTTCTTAGATATGTGATGTGTCATACATCACATACCATTTCAGTGGTGTGAACAGAAATCTTTTACTATTGAACAATGTAATGTTTACACTTTAAGGAGCAATTTTATTCAAGAGATTAACACTCTGATAACGCCTTTGTAGTATTTTACGGACATTTTCCATACACTTTTGTCCAACTGTTTGTGATACATTAAAAACACTTTCGAAGAGAATGTCCTATTACATTGTATACGACAACCCCATAGAGTGGGTTTTGTACAGAAAAAGTTAAGCAAGTTAATCACTACCTTCACCCAAGGTTTGTTTATGCCACAGAGAATGCAGCGTGAGGGTGTGGGTTTTGTATACGAGTGTGTAGTGTAAGGGGTTAGAGTCATCGTCGTTAACATTTTAATTTAAAGAACATAAAATAGTTATAGCCTAATTAGAACGTTGCTAGACTGTTACACCATGTATACAGAAACAATTTGATTATTCATGAAACGATCGACTACCGTATGAATTAAGCGTGCCATTGCTGCATGCTACGCGCGATATGCATGTGCCACTCACTTAAAACGACACCAATTGTAATCCAGACTACCAGATTATAATCTGTGCTTGTTAACAGCAAGATGAAATTGATCTTTTTGAGACGTTATCTACTGACACAAATTTGGAGAATACATGTTGCGATGAATACATAGGGAAGAAAACAGTGAATCCATGCCCGCGTGTTATTTTGTTCGTGGTACATTAAGACAGTAAACTACCCGTACTTTATATTCAATAACACCCTAACAAATTAAACACCCCTACTAATTATTTATCAATCCTATTTTCCTTTGAGAAAGAACCTGCTGTAGGTTCGAAACGAATAACGACTAGTTTGCATTTATACTACAGGTCCTTTAGGTTGGTAAGCAGTTTGCAACAGCTAATTCTCTATTTATCCAAAATTTGTTTAATATTTAGATGTAATTTGAGATGCCATTTGAGATGTATAGTTCCTATTTAAAAATAAACCATACTAAGAATGTGTTTGCAGATATCTCAAAATATCAGGATTTATATTTTCTTGTCATACACCAGTGTACATTTGGTGGAATATTCTATTAAAACCAGACATCCTCAAAGTTACCCCAGACATCATTAATCATCCCTTCAGTTGCAGTTTGAAAGCTGTATGCTTTTTGAAAGTCATCTGAGCGCAACGGCTCATTTCAATACATTTCATATGACTAAAAATACTTTTTCTTTCACGCCAAAATAATTCAATGTGTAGGTCAAGGTTGTTTGTGTTAGTGCCTTTCCAAACATCAGTGTAGGCTATACATCACGTGTACAATGTACATATAGCTTCAGACTTCATTTCGATCCAAAACTTGAAAAAGATCGACGGATGAAAGCGCACCAAAATTTGCTGCCCATTACAACGCGCTGGGAAGACATACACAAAAGTATTACCCAATAATATGACTCCCAAAGTTGATCTCAAAAGTGCTTATCGGTATATATATATACCTGTCATCCCGATGACTTATTTAAATGGCACTAAACTTCCATTTGAAATACACGTGCGCCATGCATTTTTCATAGAATTACCTGTCTGCATGTCTCGTATGATGCAACATATCATGGTTGTAATGGGTCGTTGTTACCTGGATGATTTTCTCATCAAAATTGAAAAATACACGGGAGGCTTGTAAATGGCATTTTAATTACTTGTTTTATTTATGGTTAGTATTTCATATATAAATTGCTCAAAGATGGACAGCCCTTCCAAACAATCACTTGTCTTGGGTATCTTAATTCATACCAATGCTCGAACTCATAAAATACCTCAGGAAAACTAGATTGTTCATTGAACTACTTCAGGAGTGTTCGCAGCCATTTACTCTGCATATATTAAAATCCCAGACATATTCAAAGTTATTCATCCGTCCAGTTGCAGTTTGAAAGCTATCGCTATGCGTTTTGCAAATCATGTGAGCGCAACCCTCATTTGTGACTCATTTCAATACGTTTCATATGACTAAAATACAACAAAGGATCTGCACTTTTTTCTTTCACGCCTACATGTTGTTGCTTTTTGTACACCAAAGGAGGCATGTTTTCAACAAGAATGAAAACGGGTATCCGGGTATCCGAACTTTCCTGATTTCGGGTATCCGGTTCAAAAATATCCGGAAAACGCACACCGCTAAACTATAATGTAGCACAAGTTATTGTAAAAATAAAAGTATAACTGGTTTGATTTAAACTTATAAACCGAGTGATAAATGACAAATGTAATCGAATGAGTCAGAGTGTAACAAACCTCATACATGTACCATTACTCAAATTAAATTACAAATTGAAATAAGGTTTGGCCCTTCCAGACATTGCTATATTACCTTATAAAATTAGGGTGATATTGCAAAGGAACATTATTTTGGCAAGTGATTTTCCGTTTTAATGAAAAAGGCAAGAATAAATCTCACGAATAGCACCATAACTGATTCCAAATGTGTTGTAAATTGAAAACCAGGGAGTCTTAATTCTTTTCACACATTCAGTGAATTCAAAAGACACCAAGACAACCCTCTGGCTAAAACTATACAGTTGGTCACATTACTTGTCAAGTAATGTGACCACTGCACGTTCGATCTTCACATTATCCTGTACATTCAGGATAACTTTCTAGAAGAAGGGTTAGCGTCTTCTTAAAACTTACTGATATGCCAAGTTGAAAATATAAAAACAGGCCAGGTATCTGAGAGGTCCGAATCGTCTTATTTAATGTATGGTGCGCCATCTTCCTGTATATCAATGAGAACATAAACCAAAAATACTTTACAATTAGATTGTGCGATGTCTTTAGGCAAATGATGTATTTAGGCAAATGATATTCAACAGATGGTTTAGAGCGCAACAGCTCCAGTTCCAATGTAGCAGAAAAAGGAGGTCACAACCAAAACCAGTGGTTGAACTGCCACTATGCTTTTGAACAGCTCTCAACATGAATCAGCAGACAGCTGCTCATTGAGGTAAAAGCATGAAAGAGTAAATCTTGCTGGAATGCCCATGAACTACAGGGCTGGTGTTACCACTGCTGTAAAAAGTTCAAATTGGGTATAAGCATTCTCAGAGTATACTGACTGGAATGTCGAATATAAAAAAATTTTCAAAACCACTTCACCCAAAGGATGCAGTTTCACAGCGTTGCATATAAGGGCCTGAAAACTCCTGATTGTTTATGAACAAGCCTCAATTTATTTTTAAATGTTTAATTTATTCAATACAATATTTTCAAGCTACCAGTAGTTCTTTGCATATCAAATACAACACACAGGTACTCACACACTCTCCCTTAAAGTAGCAACATACTGCCTGCCTTTTTCTTAACAAAGCCGGAATACCAAGTATGACTGCGACAGAAGTTGCCTCTGAAACAATGTTTATAAAAGATCACATTTAGTAAAATATAATCAATCATTTGACAAAAGCTTCTTTTTAAAAGCCCTCTACAATATTATTTTGGCAACTCTGATTGACTAACCATGCTTAAGTTTCACCCAAGTGCAAATGTGCTCACATTATGGATAAAAAGAAAACTGAAATGGTGATTGTCTGTAATGTGAGGTGAATCACGCAAGACAGCAATTTCGCAGATTCTGTTTTTCTGCCTGAATCATATTTTCATAAATTTTTCTTAAATGTTCGCACTTCAGGCAGAATAACTTTAATATCATGTAATCTTCACATCAATTAAGACTTGCCTTTATTTTTTATTCTGGAATAGTGGAACTAATAATGTTGTATAGGGGCTTTTAACTAGGTTTATCATCCTAAAACCAACTGACCTTTTCTAGCAATTTCCCCCATCCTTCCGTTGCAGAGGGATGTGTTATCCAGAGCCTTCTGGGGAGTAAGTCTTCCAATTTCTTCCGGCTGACCCAAACAGCCCTTCAGGATGGCACTTTCATACTTCACTTTCAGGCCTTTGTCCAGAAGTTCTTACACCAGCTCTTGTTCCTGCAGTTCTTGAACTCGGATAACATCTGTTACATATCAAATCAAGAAAGAAAAACATAAAGTCAGGTAAAATTACATAAATCGAAATATGAAAACCCACATTTGCTCTTTTAGTTACAGGGCCTCTTTACACATGTAATGTCCACTTTATATTTATTTAATCATTTTATTATTATTTCTGTATTTATTTGCTTTTAGTAGCACTGCATTGACGGATTGAATCAACATTTGTTTTTTAAATGCAGTTGGAAGCGATATAAAGCCTGGCAAAAGTAGTAGGCTCTAGTAGTCTTGCATTTCTCTTTTATTTAATGAAAAACAGTAAACAATTATATTTACATTTATTTGTATGCAATTAACTTTCAAGTCATTGACCAAGCTAAATACAAATTATCAAAACCAATGAAATAAAAAAAATAAAACAATAGAAAATTAATAGAAAAATAAATAAAGAAATATAAGAAACTGGAAATAAAGAAATCAACATGTAAAGAATTGAGGAAATAAGGAAGTTAAATAAAGAAAATTGAGTAAAAAGGAAATTAAGAAATAATAAAAAACAAAAGCAAGATTGCATACTGGGTCATATCTCAATCCCCTTACAAACAGTGACAAAAAACTCTGAATAATGGTGCGGTCTGATGTCATTGTCGGCAGGTATCTTCGGACGGGAAAAAACGGGTTATTTTTGGAAGAAAAAATATTTTTTTCCCTTGAAAAATAAGTATGCATGAGTGCAAATAATTTTTGAGCCGTGTTTCCCAGATACACTCTGGCACAATACCGCATTTGAAGGTATTTTGTAACTTGTTGTCTTGAGTTGTCGTGGAGCGTTGCATTGAGTTGTCGTGGAAAACCGTCGAGTTGACGCTAAAATAGTGTGACCGGAAAATAAGGGCCTCAACTAATAAAACATTCACTTAACACAACGAAAACTGACCGTACCTTGCAGTTGATGACATTCCGAGTTCGTTGGACATTATTTTGATGTTTGATGGCTTTGATGAATGCGATTGCAGCAGATTATGACAGTTGCCCTAGCAACAATTTTTACGCACACAAGAATCGAAACACGCATTGACACGTCGATACAATGGCGGCCAATAATGCAAATGTGGCGCGGTTCAATTTCACCGGTACCCGTTCAATGCATGGACAATACGCAGTCCGCAACTACCAGTTGTGTTCAACTAATAGGGAACTTTAGCAGTTGCATAACTGCACGAATTTCGTTTTTTTAGTCGTAAGGACGAGACACATTAGTCATTGGGACAAGTAATAATAAAGTTGCATCCAGGCAACGATTTGCAGATTATCACTAATTTGAAAGAAATAACATTCAATTATCACCGAATGAATCAAATGGACACAAAATAACACAAAAAATTTTCATGACCATTTTCATATGAATTTAATACTACAAAAATGTTTAAAAATATGTAAGCTTATGAAAAGATCATAAGTCCTGAGTTTTACTGAAATAAACCCCCAGCGAAAAATTCATTCTGAAAGCAATTATAAACTTGAAATAATCAAGTTTTGCTCCATAATGAATGACTTATTTTATTAGTCACAAACATCAGCAATGACTAACCTAAATTGGTCATTTTGTGATCAAACATTAGTCCCACGTTGATTTAATTAGTCATTGAGATTTGACTAATCTAAATTGGTCGTTTTGACCTAATTTATGAGCACCAATGACCAACTTGAGGTTACAGTGTATATCTATGAAGTTTACGATGTGAAGTTAATCTAAATGAGGGAAAAAATACACTTGAAATTAAATTTGTTGAAAAAAGTGAACTAGGTTTCTGTCAAAGTTTTGTCTTCTCCAGCAGGTCTAGTTTCGTGATGCATGTTTACAGCTCGACATTTCATTCACGTTTTGTTGAAAGCCATAAACAAAAATGTAAACGAGAGTTAGCAAAGCTTTTGGGAACTAAATACGTGGTTTCGTGTAAACTTCCGGTTCAATCAACAACAATGATGATGTCATTAATATCATATTTGTAAAGTGTGTATCATCTTATTATAACAATATCGACTTCATACCCAAAATATACCAATTTGCATTAGAATGTAAGTTGAATTTGAACTTCCTGTTTGGAACGGAAGTAAAGGTCAGATGAGGTGATTTGAAGGTCGTATATATTTTTA
>CM055818.1:45173106-45242705 GCA_029582265.1 Zoroaster sp. YZ-2022
GGGAAAATTTAATTAAAAAAGTTGGATTCTTCTATTTTCTGAAGGGAGATTTTTTGAAGGAAAAAGTCGAAAACTATCATAAAAGTAACTTTTAAAAATAGTTTTCACTTTCTGTAACCCCAAAATCGATAGAATAATTTTTTTAACTGGTAACTGGTAAGTGGTTGCAAAAAATCTTTTAAAAGCCTTAAAAGTGGCGGTTGGATATGACATTCTTTCCGCATCAGCCTTATCAGGGAAGAATATAGAACTAACGTCATCAAAGTTTAGAGCGCCCCAGCGGCAGTTTTAAAAAGGAATATTTTACAATCTCAGAAATTGAACCAAAGCAGGTACTAATGTTATTTTTCATAATCATGCATGAGGTGATGATATGACCTTCAAATCACCTGATTCGACTTTTACTTCCTGTCCAAACAGGAAGTTCAAATTCAACACATTCTAACGCAAAAATTGATGTCTTTTGAATATGAAATTGATATTGTTATTATAAAAGTTGATAAACCCTTGCACAATATGATATTGACATCATCGGTGATCATTTTATTGAACCAGAAGTTCACTGAAACACCGTGTGTTTGTTTCAACAAACACTTGAGCTCTAGTGATTTTTCTGTCTGTAATTTGCGTTTGACCAGCAAGTTTACTACACTTATTTTAAAAGGTAATTATAGAAGCTACATTGATCATGTGATCGTCAACGATTATTCATTCAGTAAAGTTAATTCTTGTAAAATTATTTCTGATGACTTCCCCGATAATACAAGTGATCAGCTACCATTGCTAACTACCATTCACCTTGCTATTACCCCTGTTGATGATAATCAACCAAATGTTAATTGCAAAACTGCCACATCTTTTCCAAAGTGTTATTGGGAGAAAGAAACTTTCTGTCATAATTTTGTTGAAAATCTTGCTGTTCATCTTGAAAATTTTGAAACAAAATGTGTGTTTGTGATAGGCTCGTTAATGTTATTCACGAGTCTGTGAAATCAAGCAACCCTGAAACCAGGCCTAGGAAATATACCAAGAAAACTCATTGGTGGAATAATAATTGTACAATTGCCAGAGATAAACAACGTTTCTGGTACCGTATGTGACGTATGGGGCTCCAATGTGACAAACCACGTAATGGATATGTATATGCATGTTACAAGTATGCAAAAATGGTTTATAGAAATTCGTGTAGAATTGTAGTTAAAAATGTTGAAGCTATGAAATTTAATAAACTGAACAGATTATATGCTGCTAAAAATCATACGCATTTTTGGAAATCACTGAATGATTGTAAAAAAAAAGTAGGCCAAATTTTGAGAATTCAATAAACATTGCAACTTTATCAGATTTCTTTGAAAAAAGTTTGACAAAAACAATTCATGTTCTAAAACTATAAGTGATGCTAAAAACTATGTAAAGGTTAAACTCAGTGATATGATGGGGACCGTTTCTAGTTCAATTTATTTTACCCCTAAAAATGTTATTAAATTTATTAAATGTCTCAATAATAATTCGGCCCCAGGGCCAGACGGAATTAGTGTCAAACATCTTAAGTATGGGTTACCTACTAAGCTTCCAGTACTACACTCACTGGCCAAAAGTATTGCAACATGCTCAAAATAGCACTTTACAAGTAACAGGTGAGATGATCATTTAATCCGATTTCATCGATCGTGTATTATATAATTTCCGAGCAAGAACAGTTAAAAAAGAACATTAATAATAATAATAATAATGTGTGGATTTATATAGCGCACGTATCCACCAACTAAGTGGTGCTCAAGGCGCATTATATTATTATCCCTGCTCATAAGGCTCATAAGGCTCATAAATCATTCCTGAAACCATCTCAGCTCCCTGGGGAGTATACAGCTCAATTGCTGCCATTTCTAGCGCATATAGAGCAAACCAACTCTGCCTTCACAGGTACCCATTTAACCCCTGGGTGGAGAGAAGCAATTATGATTAAGTGTCTTGCTCAAGGACACAAGTGTCACGGCCGTGATTCGAACCCACATTATGTTGCTAACACCAGAACTTGAATCCGGTAAGCTAGACCGCTCGGCCACGACACCCCACATTGACTTCAAAACACAGGCACTTTCAAGGAGTCTTAAGTAGTAGTGTAAATAAAATAAAATAAATTATTGTAACACAGTTCTCCAAAGTGAACTTTGGGGATGTTGCAATACTTATGGCCAGTGAGTGTACTATCCTCACTAAATAACTTTTGCATTAAGTATGGTGTTGTTCCTAAACATTTTCAGGAGGGTACACTTGTCCCTATTCTTAAAAAGTCAATATTGAATCATTTTGAAGCTACAGAATTATAGATCAATTATTGTCTCTAATACCCTCTTTAAGATTTTTAAGTTGTGTCTGCTTGAATCATGTTCCAATTTCGAATTAGACCCATCTCAATGTAAGTGGCCGTAGCACCACAATGGCTGCCGCTACTGTTAATGATGTGTTTAATTATTGTAACAACCAAGGTTCAAATGTGTATGCTTGCTCGTTAGATGCTGAGGGCGCTTTTGATCAAATTCCACATGTTATAATTTTTCAGAAATTGGGAAAAGTTATTAGTGATGATTGGTGGCGTTGTATGTATGTTTGGTATACTAACATTATTGTTAATATTAAGTGGAACAATGAGATAGGGAAACCAATTCATATTCGCAAAGGTACTAGACAGGGTGGTCTTTCATCTCCCTTTATTTTTAATATTTTTTACAAAGATCTTGTTTTCGGTCTGAACGATCTTGACTGCGGTGTTGTTATTGCAAATTCTAAGTTTAATGTGTTCTGTTATGCGGATGATTTACTCCTTATAAGTTTAACAGTCACTGGTCTTCAAAGGCTTATAGATTGCGCTAATGATTATATTGTATCTCACGGTCTTCGTTTTAAGTCAATAAAAACATCATGTACCGTTTTGGCAAATACACTATGACTCTTTACGTATTTGGGAGTAACACTTTGTAGTAATCTAAAGAGTAAATTGCATATTGATGAGCGTATCCGCAAATGTCACAGAGCATTCTTTTCATTACAGAGTGCTGGCATGTGTAAACAGGGTTCTTGCACAGAAGTAAAACTGCTTGTTTGGAATACAGTATTAGTATATATACTTGTTTATGGTTGTGGAGTGCATCAATACTGTAACGAAATGTTAGCCTTGGTGTTAGGTGTTGGGCGCGCCATAGTGCTTAGGCGCGCCATAGTAGCAGCGCATGCGCCGTAGGTCGGGCATGTGTTGCGTGCGTGTGGGTGCCGGTGTAACGGTCTCAGCTATCCGGCGTGCTAGGCTATCCGGATGACCAAATATGGTAAAATTACGTCATGCTATGTCTGCGCACAGCATACGAAAGTAGTCCATTTTAGTGCCGTGCTGAGTCGTGTACATGTATACGTACGGGAAGTACATACATACACACACTTGCTGGAACTGTCATGGCGGCCTCCACGAGCAGTGAACGTGCGGATCGTTTCACCAAATTTCGTGAGAAGATCACAAACATTATCCGTTACTTAAATAGCGGGTTGTATCATGGAGGATTCCTTCCTCCATGGTTGTATGTAGCAGGGTCATATGGAGAAGTTGTTTCATTTTTCTGTTTGTGCTGTCTGCGCGAGGGCGCTATAATATGTAAATTACATTGCACGACGTACGTCCGTGTGGCTTCTGCGCATGCTGCCTGCATTATTGCTGCTGTGTGTACGTGTGTGGTGGGTGAGTTTGTGCATGTGGTGGATACATGTACCCCAATTATTTTTGAGTTTCAATCAATACTTTTAATGTAGAATTACACTTGAGTTAAATATAACCACAAATTCAGTTTGTAACAATGTATATAATCCTCCGGCTTTATGTTCTAACGAGTGTTTTTTTTAAATATAAAACTATGTATACCCTACTCCAAATAATGGTTTCGTCCGCACTAGCTCATCATTATTCAAGACCTGTTTTCCCGATTAGAGATTTGACAGCATTTTTGATTGGATGGGTACTGTGGGTAATTTTCTGAAATCAGACAATCTAACCTGTGGGAATGATTCTACTATAACAAAAAAAAATTTCTGTGACTGTTCTTGGGACGATGTCAACGAATGGGCTAAATATAGATTTCCAAACGTGAGGGGTTTACCAGTGCATTTTCTATGTGCGGTTAATTTTGACGACCTAATTTGGTTCAAGTACGGTGGGTAAAGTTTCAAATACCGTATAAAAAGTTGTATCAAATGAAAAAGTAATGTTTTCTCTTTTAAATATTGGCGGTGGTCCTGCAGAAAATGTTTACTAGTTTTTTTTACGAGGTTTCTAAAAAATCCGCTATTGTTTAATCATTGCAGCGGAGATCTCGACTATAGAGAGCGCTCGCATATGAGACAAAACTTCTCCATATGTGACGGATGTTCAGAAGAGGGTGGTTCGTTGCCAAGCCAAGAATTACTCTTATGATGAGGCCAGTAAGTACACGTCATCCTGACCACTGTCTGACCATGCTGATGCTGACAAGCGACAGTGACATTCCCACTGCACTGTCTCAGTGTCTGTCATTGTCTGTCTGTGTAGAGGCGTATTAGGCCTACTATTAAGGTAGTTGAGGCGATTGGAATAACGTGTGATGTGCCATTGAATGTGTCATATCTGAATGAGGTTTTACTCAACAGGCTGACCACCATAGCCTAACTCAATGTCACGTTGCCTATTTAATACTTAAAAAAAAATATAACTATAAGTATGACTTAAAAGGTATATTGCAAATAGCGCTAAAGCAACTGCCGTAAAGCATACTGGGATACAATTTGGGGCATCTGATTGGAGGGGCTTGCGTGACGTCAACAATATTTTGTTTGTTTGCACGGCACGCAGTGGCGCTGTTGCGCCCACAGACATCCCATGATTTCTTGCAGCCGCTAGTATTAGCGATAAACCTTATAGTCTTATTATCTTACATGTAGATTTGTAACCTCCATGTCTGTCTGACTGTGTTGAAGGTTACGATCATCGCAAGGGGGGTGGTCATATGTGGCCTTTTGTGCTTCTTTTGGAGGCCATTTTTTTTGTAACTTTTTTTTTCAATTTCTTGTGTTATCTGTAATTTATCTACATTGTCAAATATTATCTCCGTTTTACATGTTTGTTTATGTTTATTTACAGTTTGCAGAGCAGCTTCTCAGTGGTATTTCTCCATCCATACTTCGCCATTGCCATGTACAAGACTTTAGATTCTATGTTGGAGCACGATTTCTTTCACAAATATAATATTTCACTCATGTTTTCCTTTGTTTTCCTACAGATTTTTTATTTTTTGTATTGGGGGTTTCGGGGGTTTTATTATTATTATATTATTATTGTTATTGTTATTGTTATTATTGTTATTGTTATTATTGTCATTGTTATTGTTATTGTTATTGTAATTATAAGTATAACTAGATATAAGTTTTTGTCACAACAAAAACTAGGTGTTCGGTTGAAGTTATAATGATGACGTCATCAATTCGAAGTGTTGGAGAAAGTCAAATGTTAACGTCTGTTGAAGTTCTCGCGAGAAGTTTATTTGAATACAATACAATACTGAATTTAGAAATTATTTTAATATTAAACTTTGACTTCCGGTTTGGACAGGAAGTAAGGTCAAATTGGGGTCACCTTTTTGTAAATATTTTTGCCAATAAAAGATCTGTATAATGGTAAAAGAATTGTGAATTTACCTCTTGTGGTTGTTGAGATATGATTTTTTAAAATATTAAACTTTGATTTATCGTAATTCGATATCTGATGACCTCATCATGACGTCACAAATTCTTGTCACAAATTCTGTTTCATCTACGTGTTAAGTTCTAAGTATATGCCAAGTTCATGTGAAGTTTGCAAGTATGTTTTTTTTTTGTAGACAATCTATCCGGAGAAGGAGAAAAAAAAACCGAACAAAAACAATAGGTGTTTCGGGTGCATACCCGAACACCTAATTATTATTAGTATTATTATTATAATTATTAAGTGGAAAAAGTCACAAGACTGTAACCTCATATTAAAACGGTGTAAAATGTGAAACATGACGTCACTGGACATAATCAATAAATGGGTCTGTATACATTTCATTCAGGACTTTTTCGTTTAAAAGGCAAATTCAATGCCATTTTGATTATTTTATTTTATTTATTTTATTTTATTTTATTTTATTTTATTTTATTTTATTTTATTTTATTTTATTTTATTTTATTTTATTTTATTTTATTTTATTTTATTTTATTTTATTTTATTTCAATTTATTTAATTTTATTTATTAAATTTAATAAAAAAAATTTTAATAAATAAAATAAATAAAATAAAATGGACAACAAATTAAATTAAATTAAAATAAATTTAATTTATTTTATTTTATTTATTTTATTTATTAAATGTTATTTTATCAAATGTTATTTTATTTATATTTTATTAAATTTATTTTATTAAATTATTATATTTTCATTTTATTGTATTTTTTTATTTTAGTTTATTTTATTATATTTTATTTCTGTTTTATTTTATTTTATTCTATTCTATTTCTCAGTAGAATTGCCCACATACATCATTCAGGGACAGTGCAATAGACACCTTGTAGTGCTCACTGTTGGTTGTCAAATTACTCTATCCAATGAGGTGTACATGTACAGCTTCTTCTACTTCTACCTTTGAAAATACCCCTGTATTAGGGAACTCTTTGTTTCACGAAAAGTATAAGGGAAACAAATACACTGTATAAATAAATTTTAACTCAATAATTTAATTATTTTACTGCTAATGTTGATATTGTCCATGCAAAACTACTTGATACGAAATGTTGGTGTTGTCCATGCAAAACTGTACTTGATATGAAATAAAACTTTATTGTTCTATGTAACTTCACTTGTTGTAATCTGCCATTTGATACAATGTTTTCTGTGTTTAGGCTATTTGTGCTTTATTTTCACTGTTTTTTCTGCAGCATTTTATATTTTAACTTAACAACGATGAAATGCCATAATTATTATTATTTTAAAAAAGCCAAGAACAGTCACGTCAGATTATACTTTGTACGTTTTACTTATTTGTCACATAAAAAATACAACCAAAAAAGAGGGCTTGTACGAGGAATTTATCCATTATTGTGTTTACAAGGGATTTTGAAAAAGTGTAACCTGCGTAAATTTGAATTTGTACCCATGAACACGTAAAAAGATGGGCCAAGAGAATAACCTTAAAATTAATGGGACCATAGAGAACTCGCGAGGGCAGGCACGCGGAATTGTCCGATGTTGTAACCCGGATATATGAGCACGCCGGAATACTGAGACCATGACTACAGCGTGCTGAAATGCCCGGCTACGTCATCCGGATAGCTGAGCACGCTGGATAGCTGAGACCGTGACACCGGAAAGTAGTGATGAAGGTGCGGCGCTCAAAAACTTCCATTGTTAGCACCCTAATACATTGACAAAAGAGAGTTTCTGCGGTTATGACGGCCGTCTGGCTGCGTCAGCTAGTCCTTTGTTAACAAAGTTATTCACTTAAATTGCTAAGTTTGAATGGTAATTGAACTGTGAAGTACATGTATGTTTCCAGTACAAGTGTAAATTTACACGTACACGAAACAAAAATACTCTCACTTAAATACCATTATTATGTGTTTTCCAAATACATTTTTCAGTTGTTTAAATAAAATAAATATTACCGTGACGTTTAATGTGATGACGTGACGTTTAATGTGAGGTGTTTCCTCCATGGCATTTATGGCAAACGTTAGAATGACGATTTGAACAGACAGAATTGTACTTATACCACAGAACCAATGCCTGGGGATCACCTAAAATTATGGCTCCCATGCAACCTTTTCCATCTCCTTCATGAGGGTATCAGACTATTATGTATAAAGGCGAGTACAAAGCTCTTAGTCTAATACCCCAACCCCACAGACGAAACGCGAATGCACTCGTCAAAATATTTCACAATATAAAGAAGGGCTTCCAATCAATAACAGCACGTTGGCTTGACTGGGGTGGTCTCCTTCACACTAATTGTACACAGAATGTACATGCACTGATTCCATGTGTTGTTGGCATGTGGTGAAGTAGGTTCTGCGTTGTAGCTGGACAAGCGTTCATAAACTCTGAAAAAAGCCAAGGCATTCTTAGAGCCAAAATTACCACCCCAGCAAGAGTGATTACAAGCTCAGAAATAATGTAAAAATGAGCAATTTTATGTTTATTTATTTACTTTTTGTTACATTTTACTTTTGGGACATTTTTCATCAGAGGAAGAAAAAACGGGGGAAAAAAACAAAAACAAAAAAAACTAGAAATTCAGAGTTTGTGAACAAACTCAAGGTGTTCGGAAGTGACGGTAATTGATGTCCTCATCAATTGGGATCATTGTTAAAATGTGACTTAAGATTGTTTTCAAAAGTAAGTTGCCTTACTCATTTCAAAGAAATAGCTTTTCGGTATTGGCTTTTTCAACAGGCCTTTCCATTCGTACAAAATGACACTGCAGTATTAAGTTAATACGATCTATGGTTTTAGAAATATTGTAGCGCATCCGTTATTGGCTTAAACGCCCAACCACACATCTATAAAATATATTTTATCCTGCAAGAGCTTTAGCCTGTGACACCGCAAACGTCCCCGTGAAGACCGCCAGCTGTTTTCCAGTAGATAACGATCTCAGTCTCTGCGGTTTGTAAACAATGGGCCCCAGAACCACGAGTGTCTGTTAAGTCAATGGGATTTTGGCCCAGAAAAGGAATTTTGAAGAAAACAAACAAATCAAAACTTTGACCTTCCGGTTCGACAGGAAGCAAATGTCAGACGATTTTGACGTTAACTTTTCAAATGTTGCCTAAGCCTTGATCTATCAGATCCCAGATTATGAACATCATAGCTTTAGTATATTTTGATATACAGTCGATAGCAAATGGTCATTTTTAAACTTAAATGGCTTTGTAATTGATACCTGATGACGTTACGTAACAACTTCTAGATTCATCTACATGATAAGGTCTTTATATGTGTGAAGTTTCAAGGTTGTGTGAAATTGTTAACTTGCACTTTCGATGTAGAGAAGAGTTAAGGAGAAGAAGAAGAAGAAGTAAAAAAAAAAAAAGGAACAATAACAATAGTTGTTCGGCTTGAAAAGCCGAACACTAAAAATGTTCGTAAGAATCCGTAAAACAATACAATGTAAGTAACTTTAAGAAAAGCTTGTTATAAACGTCCTGACCTGGGCCTTTTTAATATTTTTAAAATTTTTTTATTTACTGTCAGTCACCCCAAACAAGGCCAAAAAGCCACTAGAGTGTAAGGGGTTACATTTGCGATAACATCCACCATTTAAGCAAGATTGCATTTGTTGATATTTTTCTTAAACTTAATTAGATCGTAAGTTGGTGGAAAACAATCAGCAGGAAGGTCGTTCCATTGTAATGCTGTTCTAGGGAAGAAGCTATCCAAATGGAACTTACTCTTGATTTTGGGGAGTCGAAGATAGTGAGGGTGTTCACCTGCTTGTTTAGCAAAACGAGTAACACGACGGTAGAACAGTGAAAGGCTGGCTACATTCCTACGATGTGAGAGAGGTTGAAGGGAGGAAAAAAGCTCCTCACCAACTAGTCCCTTGATGCGGTGTTGCAGTCTATCAAGAACAGATAGTGATGCTTTGGAGGCACCTGTCCAGATGTGGGCACAATATTCCATCCTGGGCCTGACTTGACATTTGCAGAGGTAGAGGATGGCCTCAGGGGTCAGTATTTTGCTTGACCGATAGAAGGATCCTATCATCTTGGAGACTTGTTTCCCCACCTCTGAGATGTAAGAATTCCATTTGAGATCAGTTGTGATCTTCAGGCTGAGCAGTCTGTCCAGGCTTGACTGTTCATTTATCATTTCACCCTTCATGAAGATGGGTGGATATGCTTGGACAGATCGTTGATGATTAACAGACAGAAGTTTAGTCTTGGTGGCATTGAAATTTACCAGCCAACCTTCACCCCACGACATGATTTGAGATAGATCAGAACTCAGATTAGCAGCCAGGTCCACATGAGAAAGGTTTTTGTGTGTGGTTGTAAACTGTTGTGTCATCTGCAAATATGTCAATGAATGACAACAACACATGATCTGGTAGGTCATTTATGAATATTAGAAACAGTGTCGGACCAAGTACCAAACCCTGGGGAACACCAGCAAAGTGTGTGTGTCGGATGATTGACCATTCAGAACGACCTTCATGGAACGACCTGTGAGGAATGATTTGATAACCCTAAACACCCTACCAGCAATTCCATAGGCCTGGAGTTTACGCAGGAGTCCCTTATGCCAGACTCTGTCAAATGCCTTGGAGATGTCCAGGGCAATGAGACGGGTAGAAAATGACTGATCAAGGGCACTACTAATGCGATCTGTAATGACTGTCAGGACATCGGCCGTAGACCTGGATGATCGAAAACCATACTGCTTATCACTGAGTAACTTACAGTCATCAAGATGTTTTTGATCCGTTTATTTACTAGTGCCTCAAAAACCTTGCTTACGATAGGCAGAAGGCTTATCGGTCTATACTTGCCAGGATCGCATTTCTCTCCGGTATTTTTATAAACTGGACAAACAGATGACTTCTTCCAGGAAGAAGGGAAACACTTCTCCTTAACGCAGCGATTGAAAAGCTTAGCCAAGATAGGTGATAGCTCTGGCAAGAGGTTTTTTAGCACAATCACCGGCATTTCATCTGGACCTGTGGCTTTTGACACAGATAATGAAGAGACTACTGATTTTACTTGCTTCACAGTTATTTTCATCCGAGATAGAACAACTTCTGTCCGAGAGAGAAACTCAGGTAATGGGTGATTGGAATCATCCTTGATCCGTGATCCGTGATCGTGTGAGTCATCAAGTTCTTTTGAACAAATTACATAAATATGGTGTTTGTGGTTCAATGTTGGACTGGTTCAAGTCTTATCTTACAAAGGTCTCACCGGTTCAGTTTATGGGATCATCATCTGACTGGGCTTCAGTTCATTCTGGTGTGCCACAGGGATCTGTTCTACTTTTCAAAATTTTTGCTTTTGATTTGCCATTTTGTGTTCAATCGAATCTTCGTCAATATGCAGATGACACTGTTTTGTATAGTCATTATAACTCATAATGATGAAGTGGCACTCCAGAATGACCTGCAGCACATAGACACCCGGTGTATTAACTTAAACTGTATGGCTTTAAACCCAAATAAATGTAAGCTAATGACTGTGACCCGTTCTAGAAATCCTGCTAAACCACTGTATAATATTGGTGATTACACTTTAGAAAATGTTGATAACTACAAATACCTTGGTGTTATTATTTCTAGGGACTTAAGCTGGAAAACCCATATTAACACTGTTCCTTCCAAGCCACTAGGCTAAATGGATTTATTGGTATAGTAGTTAAAACTAGGGACCCTAGTGATTTACTATATGTGAAGTGTTATCTTTCACATATTCCTTAGTTTTCACATATTTGTCAACAGTACACAGGCTTGTTCACTCAAACAAATGCTTCTAGTGAATATTATGATATGAAATTATAGCAAAAACATATTTCATCAGTGGTGTATTTAGGATTAATTTGTAATGGTAGGGAGGAAGGGAAGAGTGATTTTGGAGGCAGTTTACAGGCAATTAAATGTTATTTTCCTTGAGAGCACATTTCTGTGTTCACCAAGCCGTATTTATCAATCATATACACGGTCTATTTTTGTTACAATAATCGAACAGGAAGGTGTAAAGGCCATGTCACAAAACCTCTGTAGAATGCGAATTAAAACATGTACATGTATACCTGTCAGATTTGTGGTACTCGTACTCATGAAAAGTACATGTACTCAACTGCAACTCTGATATCTCTATACATGTGCGTATTGAAGTTCACACAGCATATCATACTTTATGGTTCCTTGTTGTCAAAGACCATTATGTAGGTTGTTTGTTAAAACCAGACATATTCAAAGTTACAACCAAACATCAGTTGCAGTTTGAAAGTCAACTATGTTTTTGCAAATCATCCCGAGCGTAACCCTCATTTAAATGTGTATGGCAGATCGTGTCGCTATCCATAATAGCAATCTACTGCAGAAATGGTTAGGGATGAGAAAGGGCTACATTAACTGGGCCAGTTCCAAGTCTCTGTGCAAGCCAGAACTGGGCCAGTTCCATTTGCCGGCACCGAGGGGAAAACGTTAATTAATAACTAATTCGTCGGGGAAAACGAAATTTTGTAGGGAAAATTTTATACTAAGTATGTCGGGATAATGTAGGGGAAATGCGCATGCGTGGTGGGGGAAAACAGCAAATCAAGAGTGGCAGCCCTGCTACGAGGTGTGTCAGAGTCCGTATAACTTTGTGATCCAATGGCCAGCAGTTGAAGTTGATCCATTCTTCAAAGGAGTTAATGTATGTTTCAAATTAAATTATATGGACCTATCCTATCTGTGGCAGTCTGTACCTTCATGGGAATTGTTTTTTTCAGGACCTTAAGTCACATCTAGGTCTTTCTAGGTATTTTTTTTTAACATGTTAGAATAATGATTGTACTGAGGAATTATTTTTTTTGACTGGACCCAAAAATCCTCATAAGTGTAGTTATTAAACAATATATATATGTTGGGTGATTTAGTAAAGTGTATGTTGCCGACTGTGAATCCCTGAGAGTTGGGCCATGTAAACATACCCAATCTTCATTGCATAGGCATGTTAGTATTGGTATACATTTTGCCAGATTACTCAATTAAAGTTCCTATGTATTTTTATGCAAGCATTGGCATAGTTCAACCAAGCACTGACCATCAATCCCATAAACACAAGTTGGTGTAAAGATATTAAACAGACAATATTGTCACAATCAGAGCAGATTTCTACAGGGCATGGAATCGGTGTCTTAGTTTATGAACACAGTAACTGAAAAATACTGGCTCATTTATGCAGCAGCAACGCGAATACATTATGACCTTACCACGTGAGTATTATTTTCAGTCACTGAGTTAATCTAAAACTTGAACTCTGATTCCATGCCCTGTTGATCGTGACAATATTGCCACCTTTAAACAATAACTTTAAAATAACTATTTATGAACATGTATTTTCAACAGTTAAAGAGAAATAAATACATAAATAACAATCAGATGATCAAATTACAATGTGTTGTCTCCAAGGCCATTCTAACAAGGTAAGCATGTGTTCCTTATAGAAAGATGTACTTATTTATGGCAATTTTCTATGGAAATTTAACAGTTTATAGGGTTATGATTCAGCTGAATGTTACATAAAAAACAAGAAATTTGTTTTATTTGATTGCTTGCCAGAGATAAGGCTTCTTAATACATGGAAGACATGCTTATCTCATTAGACCCGGAATCTGGGTCAACGTTAATCTGAGCCGCGAGTCCAGGTTGGATATAACCAACCCTTTCCAGGTGAGAATGACCCGGAAAGTTGGATCAGATTATTTGACTTGTTTTCCGGGTCAAATAATCTGACCCAACTTTTTGGGTCAATGTTGGCTCGATGCTGGTTCAAAGTCAATGATACAAAGACCCAATGTTGGTCCAATGTTGGAATATGTTGGCTCAATGTTGGCTCGATGTTGGATCAAAGTTAATGATACAATGGCCCAACCGTTGGTCCAATGTTGGTTCAATGTTGGCTCAATGTTGGTTAAAAGTTAATGATACAAAGGGCCAACGTTAATCCAATGTTGGAATGAGTTGACTCAACGTTGGCTCAATATTGGCTTAAAGGTCACGATACAAAGGCCCAACATTGGCCCAACGTTGGGCCAATGTTTACGTTGGGCCAATGTTTACGTTGGGCCAACGTTGGGCCAACTTTTACATTGGCCCACTGTAATGCCGATGAGCAAAATTACGTTGGGCCAACGTTTGACAGCCAACGTTGGCCCAATGAAGCCGTTCCGTTGGCCCTACGTTGGGCCAATGTTGTGATGTTATCTGGGATAGCGATTGGGGGCACTCGCCGCAGCCACGGCCAGAGAAAACGAAAACGAAGACGATGTAGATTTCCAAGGTCGACTACCTAATACAGCATTGAAAAACCGAGACAACAAAAACATGCATGGAAATATCACTGGTTATTATTGTTATAGTGAGAAGTACTCTACGAAATGTTGGATGGTCCAAGCATGGTCCAAGCAATTCATATTGTGTATGTGATATGTTTGCACTGTACATGTACCATATATGTACATACTGTTGCATTCCCCACTTTTGTGGGTCAACAAAATAATAGTCGGACACAAACTTTGTTGTGACAATCTCAATCAATGGGGTTGGTTTATTATTAACATCACTATTTAACAATGGCACTAGTAACATGTATGACAGGAGTGGTAGCGTATAGGTACATGTCAATAGTTAAACTTATATACTTGTGCTAAGTTCCGAATAGGGTGTACGAATACCAACTATTGGGTACAGTCAGTGGGGACCATCGTTCGTTCATGCGGCTTGTCACTCGGCATACGGTACGGGCACTGCTATACCGAGAGACGGGCGGCTGGTCGGTCTCTACGACGGGGACCACCGGGGCTTGACTACACGGGGTGTCTGGACGGGGCCAGAGTGTGTATCAGACCGTATTAGCTACATGTAGGCGAACCAATGGCCATATCGACGCCCTGCACCATTGGTTTAACGAACGAGGCTCTGGACCGTAATAGTTCGGTATATCGCACTGTCATGGATCGAGTCGCACAGATGTCATTCGGAATCGCACTACCCCGAGATCAGGAAATCTTGGGGATTATATAGAAATCTGGGGCCTAGGAATAAATAAAACATAAGCCTAATTTAGCGTCTTAGCCAATGAGAAGCTTGGCTTCCGCGTCTAAGGGTAGAAACGTGTGCAAAATCATGACATACAACAGGTCCTTGTTCCATATAAGGAAAGGTATTTGACGAAAGTGAAGTGATCGACAACTTAGAAAGGAGGGCGTGTTCAAGGGGAAAATGCTTACTGGGGTGCTAAGCTATTTGCTTGGATGCTAAGCTATTACTGCATGAGGGGAAACAGCGGCTGTGCTTGGGTTAGGGAGCACTACACGCGGGCCACGGCTAATGACTGAGCGGGTCAGTCACGGTGACTGTTTGGCCGTGGTTCACCCACGAACCGTGTTCGGTGTGAAGGGGAAAGTATTCGGAAAATAGACTAAGTCCAAAGGACGGCTCCAAGCCACGTGGCGGGAGGGTGTGGCACGCACGCAAGGCTCTCGCTGGTGTTGCATTATGCATTGCGTTAGCGCTGGATATGCATGAGCAAAAGTAGCGTCCTTGTATGAATTGCATATTCATAGCGGACAATCGAGGGTCCGGGGAAACAACCCTGGGACTTAGACTGCTTGAAATTGCATCGTAAGCAAAATATTGGAAGTGGAAGAAGTGAACTATAAGGGGTGCTAATATTTATCAAAATCAAAGGGTAAGATTCGTAACAATACCATGTGTATTAAAAAAAATTAAATAAAGTACCACCTCAACAACAATAGTTCTCATGAGCTTTCTCATTAATTTTGGGCAAAACAATGATTATAATTAAACTAATGGTATCATGTCAACTCGTACCCAAGTGAACTCGTACCCAGGTCAACTCGTACCCGAATGAACTCATACCCAGGTCAACTTGTACCAAGTGAACTCGTACCCAGGTCAACTCGTACCCAGGTCAACCCAGAAAGACAAGTGAACTGTGGATATACGGTTGAAATGGAACAAGAATTCAATAAATAAAAAAAGTGAAATGGGGAGATACGAAAAAGAAATTCCTATGAAAGAATAATAAGTACTGCTTATTAAATTGTTTTCACAAGCAAAACGTTGGTTTTGAGCATTCAAACTGAAGTCAACCATCATGCGATGCAGGGAAAATGGAGGGGCGGGGGGCTAAAGTTACCGCTGTGGTTTTACTTTACCTCCACCCCCCATGATTTTTTAACCCAAGGTTTCCATTTTGAAGTCTTAAATATTTTCAGTCACTGAGTTCATCTAAAACTAGTACTCCAATTCCATGCCCTGTTGATCGTGACGATATTATCTCAGGATGTTTGTTTTCATAACCAACTGTACTTAAAAATAAGATTTTAGATAAAATAATTATATTTCTCAATCTCTATGTGAGTACGTCGTAATAAGCAATGTGTACACCCCTTTAAATTAGTCATACAAGTAGAGATATTGTTGGTGCTCATCGTCAGTATTTGTCAGTATCAATATCCAATTTAGGTACAGACGACAGCTGGCCGTCCATTTGTTAACATGTTTTTAAAGTTTTTTTTAGCAATACCAGCGCTTCCTTTACTCCATTTAAACACAATAATCTTTGTCAAAATTATCAGCCAGGATGCAAAACGTTTTTGGCACGCAAGAACTGCTACTTGTACAATCAATCTGACTCATTAATAAAACATCTCTTCAGAAAGAATAGGACCTTTTATGTGTTTTGACAACATATTTAATGTTTTCCCTTGTAATTAAAAAGTGGTTTCATTATTTGTGAACTTTCTGTAGTATGCTTCATTCGTTACAAATTTTCAGTTCATAAAATTCAGACATTATTGCTTTTTCCATCTTTGCACATAATCCAAGTTGAATGGCTGCATATTTGAACATTTTAATAAATGTATAATTTATGTACATTTGTTGTATCCATTTGCGTACTAACATCTTGTATCCAGACAGACTCAGAATAATAATGGACCTACGCATGTATATAGATAACGTATAATTTTGCTTGGAAGTCTGACTATACAGGCAGTATACACATTTGGAAAAATATTAGGAAATGCATGCATACTTTATACAAAGAAATATGTACATGTGTAATGTTGCGTAGTTAAAGTGGCAGTATCGTCACTGACTGATTATTTTCAGTCACTGAGTTCATCTAAAACTAGCACTCCAATTCCATGCCCTGTTGATCGTGACGATATTATCTCAGGATGTTTGTTTTCATAACCAACTGTACTTAAAAATAAGATTTTAGATAAAATAATTATATTTCTCAATCTCTATGTGAGTACGTAGTAATAAGCAATGTGTACACCCCTTTAAATTAGTCATACAAGTAGAGATATTGTTGGTGCTCATCGTCAGTATTTGTCAGTATCAATATCCAATTTAGGTACAGACGACAGCTGGTCGTCCATTTGTTAACATGTTTTTAAAGTTTTTTTTAGCAATACCAGCGCTTCCTTTACTCCATTTAAACACAATAATCTTTGTCAAAATTATCAGCCAGGATGCAAAACGTTTTTGGCACGCAAGAACTGCTACTTGTACAATCAATCTGACTCATTAATAAAACATCTCTTCAGAAAGAATAGGACCTTTTATGTGTTTTGACAACATATTTAATGTTTTCCCTTGTAATTAAAAAAGTGGTTTCATTATTTGTGAACTTTCTGTAGTATGCTTCATTCGTTACAAATTTTCAGTTCATAAAATTCAGACATTATTGCTTTTTTCCATCTTTGCACATAATCCAAGTTGAATGGCTGCATATTTGAACATTTTAATAAATGTATAATTTATGTACATTTGTTGTATCCATTTGCGTACTAACATCTTGTATCCAGACAGACACAGAATAATAAGGGACCTACGCACGTATAGAGAAAACGTATAATTTTGCTTGGCAGTCTGACTATACAGGCAGTATACACATTTGGAAAAATATTAGGAAATGCATGCATACTTTATACAAAGAAATATGTACATGTGTAATGTTGCGTAGTTAAAGTGGCAGTATCGTCACTGACTGATTATTTTCAGTCACTGAGTTCATCTAAAACTAGCACTCCAATTCCATGCCCTGTTGATCGTGACGATATTATCTCAGGATGTTTGTTTTCATAACCAACTGTACTTAAAAATAAGATTTTAGATAACATAATTATATTTCTCAATCTCTATGTGAGTACGTAGTAATAAGCAATGTGTACACCCCTTTAAATTAGTCATACAAGTAGAGATATTGTTGGTGCTCATCGTCAGTATTTGTCAGTATCAATATACAATTTAGGTACAGACGACAGCTGGTCGTCCATTTGTTAACATGTTTTTAAAGTTTTTTTTAGCAATACCAGCGCTTCCTTTACTCCATTTAAACACAATAATCTTTGTCAAAATTATCAGCCAGGATGCAAAACGTTTTTGGCACGCAAGAACTGCTACTTGTACAATCAATCTGACTCATTAATAAAACATCTCTTCAGAAAGAATAGGACCTTTTATGTGTTTTGACAACATATTTAATGTTTTCCCTTGTAATTAAAAAAGTGGTTTCATTATTTGTGAACTTTCTGTAGTATGCTTCATTCGTTACAAATTTTCAGTTCATAAAATTCAGACATTATTGCTTTTTTCCATCTTTGCACATAATCCAAGTTGAATGGCTGCATATTTGAACATTTTAATAAATGTATAATTTATGTACATATGTTGTATTCCATTTGCGTACTAACATCTTGTATCCAGACAGACAAAGAATAAGGCCAACAAAATGTTTTGTTGAGTTGCACTCCAGTGAAAATATTTGAAGGGGTCGGTCGGTCGGGATTTTTTTTTTTTTTTTTTTCTTTTTCTCCTTGGCTGTCATTTTAAGATTGAAATGCATTGGAACTGAAACCACATACCATGTTTTTCATTTGTATACCTATCAGCAAGGAATTTTGCTTCAGAATAAAAGTATCCCAAGCATTTTTGTTGTACTTTTCTACGGTGGCCCACAACTGTCACGGCAAAAGCAAATTCCTCACGGCAAAAGCAAATTCCCCACGGCAAAATAATAATAATAATGTGTGGATTTATATAGCGCACGTATCCACCAACTAAGTGGTGCTCAAGGCGCATTATATTATTATCCCTGCTCATAAGGCTCATAAATCATTCCTGAAACCATCTCAGCTCCCTGGGGAGTATACAGCTCAATTGCTGCCATTTGTAGCGCATATAGAGCAAACCAACTCTGCCTTCACAGGTACCCATTTTAACCCCTGGGTGGAGAGAAGCAATTATGATTAAGTGTCTTGCTCAAGGACACAAGTGTCACGGCCGTGATTCGAACCCACATTATGTTGCTAACACCAGAACTTGAATCCGGTAAGCTAGACCGCTCGGCCACGACACCCCAGTGCAAATTCGTAACGGCAAAAGCAAATTCCCCACGGCAAAAGCAAATTCGTCACGGCAAAAACAAATTCCCCACGGCAAAAGCAAATTCGACACGGCAAAAGCAAATTCCCCACGGCAAAAGCAAATGCGTCACGGCAAAAGCAAATTCCCCACGGCAAAAGCAAATTCGACACGGCAATAGCAAAAGCAAATTCCCATTTATACGGGTTAAAGGTCAAATTTGGTCGCGGTGAACTATGGGATAGTTAAATGTGTAAAATGGTCAGCACACCCGGTGGTGTGGTTGACCCATAGAGTTATCTAATATAAGAACTAGAGCGCGCAGTCGCTGTCGTGTACGTTACGGAGCCGTGATGCCACTGTGGAGACACGGCCGCCATTTTCAAAGTGGGCAAAATGAATGTGAAATGCCCGGATGTGCCCACAAAATAGCGCGTTATGCTATGGTCTCTGAAAAACGGGGGGCCGTTTAAAGTTGATTTTTATGAATTATTTCGTTTGTTTTGACCTGAATGAAAGATAGTCGGTAACATTGATTAATTTACCGAATAAAATGGTAGAAAATGCATTTTAAAATTATAATTTCTCTTCGCCCAATTATCCCCGGTATGTAATACATGTACACTCGGTTAAAACACTTTGCCCGCGCTACTGTCGCTCACTATCCCAACAGTCACAGTAAAACCTATTTCCTGATTGTAAGTTACAAAGTACACCAAACATTGAGACACAGAGATCATTTGACATCTTCATCAAAATAAATATTCTTATTTATATTCAACAAATTTTGATAAAACAATCATTGTAGCAGGCCTGCATGCCCTTCCCTACCTGTGAATTTTTTTAAAGCAAAATGAATAAACATGTTATAAAATTAATTCATAAATCAATAAATAATTTTTTTTTAAAAATATACATTGGCAAAAATAAAGAATCCTGAAAAATGGGTAGTGGGACTGAGGGTTAGAAGACCGAGGACAAAGCCCCTTAATATTTAATATTGTAGGATTAGGCCTACACACTATCCATATCCCAACAAAGAAACTAGAGGTTTGGAAAAATACCGGATATTTCTTTCTTTCCTTGAGGAAAAGGGAGATTTGTAAAATAGGCCACTGAAAAATCACAGGCCTGTAAAAAAACACTTGTTGAAATAGTTTTGCAATAAATTAATTAATCAATACGCCAATAAATAATTAAATAGAAACAAAATATAATACGTAATTTAATTAAGAAATTAATGTATTTAGTGTAAACCAACTCAACAAATATTCACAGCACAATTTGCCTCTGTCCCCCAATAGACAGATTAGATAGATAATTCTATGTAGCCGCTCAGTCAACAGAAAGAATCCCACTTTTACATTGTTTCTGGGAGAAGAAATATATATATATATATATACATATATATACAATTAAATGTATTTATAAATGACTAATTAAATGATAAAAGATAGTGAAGAACTAAAGAAGTTCTAAATCACAGCGGCGCCACATATTTTCCAAGGACAGTACCATTAATATGAAAATGGCATCATTTGAAAGGGGGTATAATGGGCTACATCATGAGGGGGTCAGCTAAGAATTGCCGAAACATAAAAGGAATGCGGTCTACATGTACATTTGGGAAATAAGTAGAACAGTTGATGATTTTAGATATAATAATTTTATTATGTAATAATTTTATTCATAAACCACTTGGTTTTGCTAGTTGCTATTCAACAATATCAGGAAATGCACTGTACTCATGTTCATTCAAGACAAGGTCAGATGGAATTTTCTTTTGTGGTGGTTGAGACATGAAATCAGCACGGAAGGGTCTTTTCTGAGGCAGGGCTCTCTTTCGTTGTTTTTCCTGCTTATAGGTTGGATGTGATGGAAACACTGTCTGAACTGCTTGCTCAAGTAGCTTATGATGGCTTCCTTTGTGGTCATCCATCTCTTGGATAAATTCCTACATGAGTAATAAACACATGAAATATTTGTCTGTTATTATACACACCAAGTTATCAAAATCTATGACTAAATTTTTTACAGCCCCTTGAATACACTATTGGTCTATGCTGAATGGGTGTTAAGTTGATGATAGGAAACCTGACTTGAAATATTTCTACCTGATGTATTTATATTGTTTTTTGAGAAATTAGTAAAAACAAATTATCAAATCTACAGAAATTAATTCATGTCTCAACGAAGTATAAATTTCATAAACAAAATTAATAAAACAATTACTGATGTAAACATACTTTACCATTTTCTCATATATTGCAATAAAATGAGTTAACTAAAACTTTCACAGGTTGGAACACTCCTTCCTTCATGCTCACTCTGAGCTCCCAAAATTGGCAAGTTCAGGTTACCTCTCCCATTTGTTTCTTACCTGGCATAGGTCGGTCTTGAAAATTTTCAGCCACTGAAGTCCGTTCTAAATAAACAGAAGAAACAGACAATAATTTGTAAGTGTAGCATGTAACTTCTCCTGAAAATTAATGGAAAAGTAAATGTCAAGTTAGCTAGTGCAAAAGTACAGTGAAATGTACACTGTCAGTAAAGAATTGCTGTACTATTTAAGTAAAATACCTCTCGCGTAACAATTAATGCAAATATATTTTGTGAAATTTGACTAAAGCCAAGGGTCATTGCATACCAAAATATTTGGCGTAAGGTATGTAAACTGCCTAACAAACCTCACTAGTAAAAGTAAAGTTTTCATATGGGATTACCATTTCTTGCATTGCAAATCTTCTGTTGTACCTTAAGAAATCTAATTGAACCATAGTTTATCAACGTTTTAATTCCTAAGCTTGCATGTGTGACCAGGCACTTTTTGCACTGTCCTCATACATTATTCATGGTAAGTGATGTAAGGTGACACCCATGTGCCCTAGGGTTGGGGACACATGCCTCAGAGATATCTTCGGGTTTAGACCATGAGTATACATGCTAGTGCAGTAGTGGCCGAGTTAAGGCTCTGAGAGAATAAGGATTTAAAGTTAGTGTATTTCAGAGAATCTTGTTCTTTTCTTGCTGTGCTTTAATAAAACTGTAGACTTTGCATTTTTCATTCTTAAAGTTTTGGGTTTCATATAGTATACTATTAATTTGTAGATCTAGTGTATTCTGCTTGAATGAAAAATACCAACGCACTTGTAATGTAAGCCAAGAACAGTCTGTCATTGCATGTGTATTACTAGACAATCTGAATTCCTCAGAATACTTGGTTTGTCAGGTATTTTACAAATCATATCCCAAATATATGGCATGAAGCATGGCTTTAGTGTTAAAGATTGGCACCATAACAGTAGTTGACGTACAAAACAATCAATTTGAACCATTTCTAATCCTAGTCGGAGAACTTGGACTCACAAACTGGCATGAGCTAGTATAGAGTCCAAGGTCATACTGTACTAAAAAGTGTAAGTAAATGGAAAATGCCTCGCCTCAAAAGTCCCAGGAAAGGACCAGTGAACACTGAAGCTGGTTCCTAGCAGCATGTAAGGAATGAACACTGTAGAAGATAATAATAGTAATACTGATTCAGTTCAGTGAGCACACACTCCTCTCCCCTTACACCTAGGATCCTAGTCCCATAGTCTCACAGTTTCCCGCCTGCGCGCCTCAACGAACTAATCCTCCAGCAGGGGATGATCCTCCAGCAGCCTACTTAAGCAGCAGCAGTTTCAAGAGTCCGGCATTCTCCTGAGGACGATCAGAGCATACTGATCGAAACGTCGAGTTGTACCCCCAGTTCTTTTCAGAACTAATTACTACTCAATTGAGATTCTTACATGGTGTCACCGCAATTAGTCTTACTTAATAGTAATACTATCCTTGTGTCCCTACCATTGCAAAAAAATTGAAAAATTAGGCCATAAATGGCTAAGAAATGATAGAGAAGTGGCAGTACGGTCAATCATCAATGTGTGCCATTTCTGAACTGTTGCTGTACCATTTTCTGCCTAATTTCTCACTTTTTGCAAGGGTATGGACACAGGGTTAGTATAATCCTTACTTGCTAATAGTAATACTAGGAACCAGTTTCAAAAACCGGCTTGAGCCAGTGTAGAGTCCAAGCCAATACTGTACAAAAAATTATCTATTACTATTAGTACATAGCAAATGTCTCGCTCCAAAAGTCCCAGAAAATGTAACATTGAAGCTGGTTCCTAGAAGCAAGTACGGATCATAGAAGGTAATAATTATAATATCCTTGTGTTCCGACACGTGCAAAAAATGAAAAAGTAGGCCTAGGTCCCAAATGGAGGAGCAATAGTGAAGAAACGGAACACATTTACAATGCAATTTCTACATCACTGCTCCGCCATTTTGCATGTTTTAGGCCAAGATTTTCACTTTTTTGTGCGGGTAAGAACACTAGGATAGTATTATTAGGCCTATCACTTTCTATGATCCTTATAGGCCTACTTGCTCACAGGACACAGAAAAAAACAGCTTCAAGTGGTCATTTTCTGTGACTTTTGAAGGCATTTGTGATTGATACTTAATACTACTTACTAGACAATTTTTGGTACAGTATTGACTTGGACTTCACTGGCTCATGCCAGTTTTTGAGTCCCGGTTGCTCAGATTAACTTAATAGACACTTTTGTACAGTACGACCTTGCTCATGCCCGGTTCTGAGCCCGTTAGTACTTGGACTAGTCACTCGACACTAACGAATTGTAGGCCTAGGCCTAGCCTAACGTTACTACTATTACTAAACTATTGCTGGTACTAGTGGTAGTGGTAGGCTAGTGTAAAGTAAATCGTGATGATGTAGATACATGTACATTGAAAACACCTGTTTAAATTACCCACCTTTTCCACAGTTCGAGCAAAAAATAGCGGCATTGCTCAATTCGTGTCCACAGTTGCTGCAAAAAACCATGCTTTCGCACCGAAGAGTTTCAAAATGTCCGTCAAGCTGGAATAATGCCCGCGGTGCGGTACGGTACGGTACGGCGGACGTGTATACATGTAAATGTGTACATTATGTATGATAATATGTACTGTACATGTAGGCCTTGTGAACCATATATAGACTGGCTCCCAGTCATTTGCTTTTGCCGTGGGGAATTTGCTTTTGCCGTGACGCTTTTGCTTTTGCCGTGAGGAATTTGCTTTTGCCGTGGGGAATTTGCTTTTGCCGTGACGCTTTTGCTTTTGCCGTGAGGAATTTGCTTTTGCCGTGGGGAATTTGCTTTTGCCGTGGGGAATTTGCTTTTGCCGTGAGGAATTTGCTTTTGCCGTGGGGAATTTGCTTTTGCCGTGGGGAATTTGCTTTTGCCGTGACGCTTTTGCTTTTGCCGTGACAGTTGTGGGCCACCGTACTTTTCGCTGTGACTGACACAGCAAATTCATCCATATTGCGTGCAATGCTCAACATGCAACATGTGAGTGGCCATTCGATTTTAAAACGTGTAGATTGAGTCGCAATCGTTGACATACAAAACAGTGCGCGAAGCCAGTGGAAAACAGATCACTATCTAAAAATAGCAACCTGCTGGCTGTATGTACCAGGACTGGCGCTGCCACTGCAGAGAGTGAGGACGTGCTTTCTCGTTGGGAATGTGCCACACCCAAACGTCAAGTGTTTTACATGGTACCCCGTTGACTACAATAAACCTAATAGTGTTCAACGTCGCTGCAGAGTGGTGAGATCAATTCCATTTCGGTCTTTCATCTTATTACACCAAATCCCACTTTATTCACTAAACTTTACTAGTAGCAGTTTCTAGAAAATTAAGCCTCTTCATCGCCGTCAGGTCATCATGACCGACGAATCCGATGGGGACATGTCTTGGGACCAACTATCGCAACAACAAATAGAAAGCCAAAAACAAAATAGACAAAGCCAAAATCAACCTCGGTCTTCTTTAGATATATTAATGAGTCAAGCTCAAGAAGGAACTGACGAACCCCAAACACCAAAACAGAAATCTAGCCTGAATAGAAAAAGAACAAAATCACAAAATCCGGAAAATGACAACTCTGATTCTGACAGCACTAACACAGAATACCATGGCAGACAGCAAAAAAGACGAAATCTGAACACTTATGAAACTCAAGGTAACCCCACTATAGTTGTAATAAACTCACCAGATGTTAAACTTGCGCAACTAAATCCCTCAAAATTGCAAAAGCTCTAAACTCAATAGGGCAAAACATAATCAAGAATGTCTCGAGAAATACCCAAGGTGGCATAAGTGTTAAGTGTCATACCCCTGGTCTAGCTAGCAAACTGAAAGGCATCTCCCAGTTGGGACAATGGTCTGTCACTACAGAATTTGCAAAATCCGAAACTCAAAGTAAAGGAGTTATTTATAGAGTCCCACCCGAACTTTCAGATAAAGAAATTATCGATGAATGCAAACAAATGGGTGTCATTGATGTACGCAGATTAATGTACAAAAGAAATGGTCAGACTGAGAAAAGCCTTTCAGTTTGTCTTACATTCAACTCTCCCAACATGCCTAAAAAGGTACAACTGGGCTATGAAATCTTTGATGTAAGACCATACATCCCTCCTGTCATACGATGTTTTAATTGCCAACGTTTAGGCCATGTAGCCAGTACTTGCAGAAGCAAAATCAGATGCGTCAGATGTAGTGGTGCTCACTCGTATGACCAGTGCAACCAAAAAGAAGCTGTTAGATGCAGCAGATGCGGTGGAGAACACTCATCGGCATATGCAGGATGTAACACATACAAAGCAGAAAAGAAAATTCAAGAATTCAGAGTAACTTACAATATATCTTATGCCGAGGCAGCCAAATCCGTTCATACTAACATTACGGTTCATACAGAAAGACCTACAGACACACCCAGCCAAATATCCAAACCAATTAAGACTTACACTGAAGAAAAAAGAACTTGGACAAACTCAGGAAATCTTCAAAATAATGAACAAAGAAAACAAAATCAGGCCACCCCTGTAGAAAAAAGGACGCATCTACTCAAACTGACCAACCTGTTGGGTGTCAAACTGAACCAACTGTACAATACCTCCAAGCAAACAAATCTTTCATAGAATTACTCATAGGAACACTACAAATCTGGGAATCTAGTAAAAATAAGGAAAATAAATTTTTAGAAATTCAAACATTAGTTGAGCACTTATTTCATTACAATACTGAGACACAAAAAACAAGTGGCAAACAAAGACGTGGCAGCTCATCACAGTCTCCAAACCGGAATACAATGAAAGACAATCAATCAAAGCAAACACAATCCAAAACAAAGAAAACCCACTACAGAAAAATATGCAGGTCGAATCTATACCAAACACGTCAACCCATAAATCATCTAGTCAACGTACAAAAGGAAAAAACACAATGCAAACATGATTCTCATCCTCATGGTTTTAATTTTACAATGGAATGCTCAATCTTTGATAGCTCATGGAAATGAACTTAAAAATGCAATTTGCGACTGGAATAAAAAACCTGAAATAATATGTATCCAGGAAACTTGGGTAAAAGAAGGGAAAAATTTCAATCTTCCTGGGTACAACATATACAGGAGTGATAGGAACACGAATAGTAAAAATACTGGGGGAGGTTGTGCTATTTTCACAAAAAGAAGTATGGCCGTAAATTACATTAAAGATAAAGATATTCCCATTCATTATCAAATTGCAGAAATTTACAATAGTAACAAAAATAAACTTAATATTATCAATGTCTACAATCCCTGTTTGAAAATTATGGATAATCATCTTGCTGAAATTGAGCAACATATCTATAAGAATACCATTATTTGTGGTGACTTTAATAGCCACAATCCTCTATGGGGAAGTAAAATAATTGATGGAAATGGACAAATTATAGATAATCTCATAGACAAACATCAATTGGCCTGTATTAACAATGGAGAAGGCACTAGAATAAATGTCTCTCAGGGTACTACGTCATGTATTGATATCACTCTTACTACTTCTGAACTAGCCTCCAAATGTACTTGGAATATATTAGAGGACACATGGGGTAGTGACCATCACCCTATCATTATTGAACTCGATCAAAAATGTCTATATACTCCATTTAAGCCAACCCCTCACTGGTCTATGAAAAAAGCCAACTGGGCTACTTTCCAAGCTGCCTGTGATGAATTTATTACTGAACCAGAAAAAACTAGCAATATTGAAGATACTTACAATACGTACATTGATGAATTTACTAAAGCCATAAATTGCTCCATCCCCAAAACAAACACAAATAAAACTAGAGCTCAATTGTATTCGTGAACGAATACCCAGCTGTTTCGCTATTTTTTATCATATTAACTTCCACTTTGAGCCGTGTGGACTTTTGAAATGTTATGACATCATTGAATGGATTGTGATACAAATAATTAGCTACAAGATGACACAAAGATTGATATAGTTCATGAGATATGATTGTTTTAACAGAAACAAACTTCAAACTAATGTAATTCAAAAACCGATGACGTCATGATGACATAAGCTGTTTTGTTGACTAAATTGGGTCATAAGCTACAATATCGTGTATCATTTGTATCCATGTGTCATAGGTAAGTGTAATTTATATAATGCACCTCTTTTAAAAACATGTCGCTAGAGGGCGCTCTTGCATATAATGACGTCATCAAACGTACATTGTGATAGAGTACACGTCAGTGATAATGTCATACACAAAAACCATATTTGACATCTTCTACCACGGTATCTGTAGAGCTCTAACAACATTGCTATATTTGAACTTCTGGTTTCGACCGGAAGCAAACGTCACAATAAGGTCATATTTGCACGAATTGTCACGTGGGTAACGACCTACAATATGGCTCAAAGATCATAATTATAGCTATTGTGGTTCAAAAGTTATAACTTTTTAAATAGTTTTTCAATATTAATCTTTAACTTAGTGTAACTTGACACCTGATGACGTCATAATGACGTAATTTATTTTGATATTTAAGTTGATTGATAAGCTACAATATGACATATCATTTGTGGTAATGTGACATTGGCAAGTGTACAAGTGAAAATAACGTCTTTTTAAACCTGTCGCTAGAGGGCGCTCTTGCATATGATGACGTCATCAAACCTACTATCCAAAAGAGTACACCCTACTGATGATTACATACACAGAAATCATAGCATTATTTTTTATCATATTGGCTGTAGAGCTCTTTAAACTTGAACTTCCGGTTTGGACCGGAAGCTAAGGTCAAAATGGGATCATATCTATGCACGAAATACGGAGTGGGTAACGACCTACAATATGCCACATAGATGAAATTGATAGCATATGTGGTTCAGGAGTTATTAATTTTTTAATGTTTTTCATTATTAATCTTTGATTTAGTCAAACGTGACACCTGATGAAGTAATTATGACGTCATTGCAATATGCACACTATTGCACTATTGCCTTTGGTCCCCTTAAGTTTCATTGCAATCGCATTTATGGAACACTGCAAAAAGGCGTTCAGAATGAAACATGTGTTATTGCAATGCACTTCCGGTACGGAAAGCGCTGAAAAATTAAAAAAAGAAAAACAAAAACTTTAACAAAAACAACAGCTGTTTCGCTGCGCTTCGCTGCGAAACAGCTAACTACCAAAATCCCAACATCATGGTGGAACGAGGATTGCACAAAGGCAATTACAAATAGAAAAGAAGCTCTTAAAGTACTTTTAAAAACCTGTCACCCAGATGACCTTATAACCTATAAACGTATGTGTGCTATTGCACGTAAAACCATCAAATTTGCCAAGAGAGAAGACTGGAAAAATTTCTGCAATACTTTAAACTCCCAAACCCCCTCAAAAAAGATATGGAATAAAATCAACTGTATTAATAAAATACAACGTAAACCCAGCATTCCTATCCTCAAACACCAAAATAAAGAATTCATTAATGACAAAGAAAAAGCAAATCTCCTTGTTAACCATTTCGCTAGCGTAAGCAGTGATAATAATTGTAGTGCCACGTTTTTAGATACAAAAAAGCAAGCCGAAGATAACCTCCTCATTAACGATAATAATGACAATGTCATTAATGACCCTTTCAAAATGTCAGAGCTGGAAGAGGCAATCAAATCAGCTAAATGCACTTCCCCTGGTAAAGATGGCATTGACAATAATATACTCAAACATATCCCTTTAAAAACCCGTGAATATTTACTCATTATTTTTAATATAATCTGGAACAATTCCCACTGCCCTAAGAGCTGGAAAGAAGCCATTCTTATTCCACTCCTCAAACCCGGAAAACCCTCCAAAGAACCACAGTCTTATAGACCAATCGCTCTTACATCCACTATCTGTAAACTCATGGAGCGAATGGTAAACAGCAGACTCATCTGGTATCTTGAAAAATTTAATCTCCTCAGCAATCAACAATGTGGATTCCGTAAAGGAAGAAGCACCAAGGATCACATCATTCAACTTGAATCTACTATTAATAAAGCCTTTGCCAATAAAGAAAGCACTCTAGCAGTCTTCCTGGACTTGGAAAAGCTTATCACATGTTATGGCCAAAGGAGTCATCATTAAATTTCAATCTCTGGGAATTCATGGTCGTATCACTCGATGGATCAGTAATTTTCTTTCTAACAGAATAATACAGGTTAAAATAAACGGTGTGTTTTCTGAATTACGCACTATTGACAATGGCATTCCCCAAGGTAGTGTCATCAGTCCAATTTTATTTAATATTGCTGTAAATGACCTTGCTAAAGCTACTTGTGGTATTAACATCTCTCAATTTGCTGATGATATTGTCATCTGGAAATCAAACAGAAATATTAACTTCATTACTAAAAAAAATTCAACAAAACTTAAATAACATCGTCTCCTGGTGTGAGAAATGGGGATTCAAAATTTCTATTCCCAAAACTAATGCCATCCTCTTTACCAACAAAAGAAATGTTACTACTAAATTAAACATAAAAAATGTTAACATTAATTTTCAACAAACAGCCAAGTTCCTTGGAGTCCTTTTCGACAGTAAACTTAATTGGAAGGAGCACATCAATTACACCATTGTTAGAAGTAAAAATAAACTAAATCTCCTTAGATGCATCAGTGGAACTGACTGGGGGGGCAGACTGTAAAACCCTTTATCACCTTTATCAAATGCTTATTAAACCCCTCTTAGAATATGGGTGTGAAGCCTTTAATTCCGCAGCCTCTAATTATAAGCAGAAACTAGACAGCATCCAATATCAAGCTTTTAAAAACGTGCACTGGAGCGCTCTATGGGACTTCTCTCAAGAAACTTCAAAGAGTGGTGGTGACCCCCACTGCAACTACGCCGCAACTTTCTCTGCAACCTATATGGTGTCAAACTAAATATTCACATTTCTCATCCTAATAAACCCCTCCAACTTGACAGCTGGCAAAAACAGTATTTCGCTGAAAAGTGGAGTAATAAATTGCACCACACCCTTTTGAAGCGAGGTGCAACCAACCCACCATTAATATATTCCCTCTCTTCAACCCATTTCCCTATTGGCACTACACAAATCCCATTATCTCCACAGAAATATTCAACCATACTAAACATATTAATAATAATAATGAAAAGGGTCTTATTGCTACCGAAATTATTCACACCACCTGGAGTAATTCCTTCATATTTACACAGATGGTTCCTTAAACCCAGATATAAATACAGTTGGATGCGGTATATTTATTCCCAACTCAAATACTCTAAGAGCATTAAAATAAATAATGAAGCCTCCATTTTACAGCAGAGCTCTTTGCTATTCTATTAGCCGTTGAGTGGATTGAACAAGTCCAACCAATCCATACCTGCATTTTCAGTGACTGCTTAAGTGCAATCCAAGCCATCTCTCATCCTATTCCCAGTAATAAAATAGTCTGTGACATTCGACACACTTTAATTAGCATTCGTAATCAAGCAAATACAGTAATTTTTGAGTGGATTCCTGGTCATTGTGGAATAAAAGGAAATGAAAAGGCTGACGAAATTGCCAAAAAGGCTACAAGCAAAAATTATATTGATTACAATTTACCACTTACCACCACAGAAACTAAACACCAAATTAAAAACCACCTCAAACAAAAATGGCAATTAGAATGGAATGAGTCCAAAGTTTCTACACTCAAATTAATCCAACCTGAGGTTTCCTTCCACATAAACTCATGGAACCTTCCACGCTGGCAGGAAATTATTATTCATAGACTTCGTATGGACATGTGTAACAGTCTCAACAGTTTTTACTACAAAATAGGAAAACATCCCGATGGTCTCTGCGAAATCTGCCACATTTATGATAATACCAATCACTTTCTCACATCCTGTAAAAAATATGACAACAACAGAAAAAACTTACAAAAATCACTTAAATTTAATAATAACCAAATGACCCTTAAAAATCTCCTTAGTTCCAAATATAACATTATTCACATACTTCACTATATTAAAAAGTGTAATGTTAAGCTTTAAAACTTATACAGATCTTTTTCATATCAACCCATCTTTCGATTCATTATTATTATTAATTTTAGAGGGTAGTTTCACTCAATATTGCTGAAGTGCGGGGCGTTCAGTGATTGGCTGGACAGAGCGCCACCATTTCTTCACCTGGAGCGTTGCGGGCCTGAAAATTTACCGGCGGGGCCCGGGCCCTTAAACTGCATGGGAAACGGCTCGGTTTGCAGGAGCACTGTGGCGCTCCATGTCTGGAGGATTACTGGCGCCCTCACTTTCAGCACGACCCTCAACTTCTCTCGTGTCACTGCTTGACATACATGTACACATACACATACATTGTAGGCCTACGCATCAAAATTCTGTCACTCCTGTGTTTTCAAATAGTATATTTTTTCAGTTTCACCCTTTGGAAACCAATTACATCCGCTCTTCCCAACTACATTTAGATTTGTTCTTAGGACAAAATCCAACATATGTGAAACTATGAAGACCATGAAGTGGAATTGACCTCAGCCATGTCAGCATTACTGTAGTGCTAGTAGGCTACCTCGTTATCATCAAGTGTTTAATCTACTGCGTTCTCGCTCCAAGCTACCTCTTGCTGTATAGCGACTGGCACAAAGGGCACAAAGGGCACATGGACTGCCAAAAGTGCCATTAATCTACAACAACAACAACAACAGTGGAAAACATGTGAGGGAACATTCGATTGGAAAACGTGTAGATTTGAGTCGCAATCGTTGGCACACAGTGTGTGCGAAGGCAGTGCACCATGTGAGGGCCGGGGCCATTCGATTTGAAAACATGTAGATTGAGTCTTGGGTACCGGTAAATTTACCGGTAAAAACAGTGGAAAATTTCACAAATCAAACGTATTATGTTTTATACAAAGAAAATTGGTAAGTTTAATTAATATATAGGCCTATGAATGACGGGATGAAAAAGAAAAAAAAACCCGACCCGAGATTTCAGCACTTTTGGGTCGGTCGGTGGAGGGCAACGCAACATCTTTTTTTTTTGGCCTAATAAGGGACCTACGCATGTATAGAGAAAACGTATAATTTTGCTTGGCAGTCTGACTATACAGGCAGTGTACACTTTTGGAAAAATATTAGTAAATGCATGCATACTTTATACAAAGAAATATGTACATGTGTGTGTAATGTTGTGTAGTTAAAGTGGCAGTATCGTCACGATCAGAGCAGACTTTCAACAGGGCATAGAATTGGTGTCCTAGTTTAAGATGAACACAGTGACGGAAATTTACTGACTGATTATTTTCAGTCACTAAGTTCATCTAAAACTAGCACTCCAATTCCATGCCCTGTTGATCGTGACGATATTATTTCAGGATGTTTCTTTTCATAACCAACTGTACTTAAAAATAAGATTTTAGATAACAAATAATTATATTTCTCAATTATATAAATACATCAACAAATAGTCCCAAAGTGCTTGACTTTATCACCTACCAATGACTTTGTTTTTAAAATCAAATCTTTTAAGGAAAATAATAAATCAAGTGAGATTATTATTAATGAGAACTAAAATATGTCAATACAATTCACATAATTATTTCTATATTTTGATTTCTTAAATAACATATTATGTTAACTTGCATAATTTACATGTACATGTAATAGGTTCAGTATGGGTGTAAGGGAAACTACTATACACCCATCACAACTTCTAAGTTCCCCCTATTATTTTTTAGAATATCTCAACAAGTATTGCATGAATTTTAAAAATTCAAAAAGCAAATGACAGAATGACATGTTCTACACAGCTCGTAATGAAATGGTTGAAATTCAATCATGCATTCACAATTGACAGTGATTTGAATGAAAATTCAGCTGAAATAAAAGTTGCAGTACAAAGCATTGCTTCAAGGGCATGTTACACATGTAGTTTTCTGTAAGTTGTGATGGGTGTATGTAATGACAATATTTGTTCAAGTCTAGTTATTTCTTAAAACAATAAACACACACAAAAAAATTAATTACAAAGAGTTATTAAATTTAAAGAAAGTATTTAATATAACTAGTCTTGTAATAAGTTCAGTTACAAAGTCACCTCCCACTTCAGTTTGTCTTTCCCATCATTTATCAAAGTACCAAAGTGTGATTTTATGTTCCCTTCGCAGCATGGCTGCTGGTTTTGTATTTATTTTTGTTACTGTCCCTTTAATAAGATAATATAAAACTGTGAAAAAACTCGTCCTTTGTGTCTCAATGTACTACCTATTTAGAGGTTATTAGAGGTTATTTAGAAATTATTAACAGTATCACATGAAATAAATAGTGACACTTGATGGTCAAAATCCATGAGTTTATGAGTTTTCAAATCAAGGCTGTCCCAACACATTTTGTTGTAAAACTCATTTGAAATTTCCATAGCCATAAAATATTTTGGTGCAAAAAAAGTTATAATGCATTTGCCTCATTAATTATTCAACCACAAGGCCAACATTTTTATTTTTATTGTACCACTTTTATTTATGTTACATGTAAATGCAAGTACAGTACGCAGTAGCCTATGCAAGATGTTAAATCAATCTTGTCCATGTTACAGCTAATACTAGGTACATATTTAAAAAACATTTTTTTTATGTATTTATTTTTTGTTAATTTATTTTTAAAAATTATTTTACTAATTTTACTCATTATTTGACTTTTTAATTAAGTGCATTTTTATGCAATGCAATGTATTTATATTAAAATCTTTACATCATCGTCTTATGTAATGTTTAACAGTTATTTAATATATTTATTTATGTTTTATTTATTTTAATTAATTTTAAATTCTTTTTATTTCACTTTTAGTTAACAATTAATTTGTTTACTTTAGTTTATTCATGTACTTAGTTTTACCTAATTTTATTTATTTTTATTTCACTCTTAGTTATTGTAACTATTTATTTATTTATTAATTTTTTTAAAGGTTTCTCTTCAACGGTTTTATTAGTAACTGTTCGTTAAATAAAGCGGTAAATGAAATGATTTTCATTTGTACTAGCTGACTGTAGTATAGAGCATGTACTATTTTTATGTGAACACATTTACTCCATAGTCCATGTACTTTCATGACTGATGTAAATAAACTACACTTATATGACAATAAAAATCAACGGGCATTTTGTGTTCGTCAAATCTAACGTTACTTACCCGGTTCTTCACTCTTTTCTTGCATGCCAATATTTCGAATGTTTTCGTGGCCGTGATGCATGGTCCGGTGTGCCAACTCTCAATATCGGAATCTTTGCGAGGGGGCTTTCAAGCTTGGAACTGAGCCTGACTTGGATTGTAAAGGCTTTTCAACACCAAACTAGATCGGTAAAATGGGCGCTGCAAATCCTCGATTCAAGAACCGCTAGAGACTAAAATTAGATTTCTATGGACAACCAACTCACGTAAACACATGGAAAAGGATGGCCACTTCTGGATTATATGACTCGGATGACGTCACGGGCGAGTCGTAGCATCTGGGAGTTTTACGCTGGTTTTCTTGGCCGTTGGTGATTCGGTATTGATTTCGTGTTGCACATGCGAGAGGGCTATGTTAGGAAGCCAGGGAAGTGCACCGCCAACGGCGGGAACGTTGAAAGGTTTTCAAAAACCGAAGGAAGGGGCCCAATCCAAATTACGAAAAAACCATGAGCGTAATTATATCATATTGACAATGAAATAATACTTTAGTATATAACAACCAAGGTTCAAAACTCTTTTATTAGAACATTCCATTCAAGTGGGGCTTTAAAATAAATGTATATTTATTATAGTCCATGCGAACTGTCATACTAATGAAAACAATATGAACATAATATATATTTATTTTGAAATCATGTTTTTGCACAGGTTAGGCTATTCCTTACTGATGTTGATTGGTTGCTTGTTGATGCTTACGTCGACTATAGGTAAGTTATTGTAAGATCTAGTCTGCGTCATAAACATTTCCAAACTCCTTTATTGCAACTATACAGGTTGAAAGTTACATCAGTAGATGGGTACTTGGGTAGGGTTTGAAATTGTCCCGAGTGATTTATGTATCGCAACGTCGGTGGCTTTTTTCCAATACTTACAATGTCAGTATGTAACATATGTTCGTTTAGGCCTAATATGCTATAGCTTTTAATACATAGATCTGTGGCGGATTTACCAAATGCCCCGGACTGATTACTCCCCCGGTGGTCACCCCAAACAGTGTGGTATCCTTTCAAAGTGACCCAAGACCGGTGGTGCAGGCCCGTTTGGCGGAAATGTACCGCCTGATACACAGGACAAGCAACTGTACCCTCTTTCCTCTTTACAACTAGGGGACAACAGGACAGACAATTGACAGGACAACAGTACGAGTTATGCAATAATTAATTTCGATGTGTACTGGTTTATTAGGCAAGAATCAACTGCTGAACCTCTTATAAATGATTAGTTCCCCTGTACCCGCATTATAAATAACCCCAAATTATGGTAGCCTCTCGCGCACAGCTAGCTTAGCAAGCGCCTTGTATGTCACGGTGTACCCTCACAGTTGCAAGCCAGCTAGCCCCCTCCTCTATGGCTAAGCCCTCCTGGTTTGGATCTTCCTTGCTTAGTAGCCTCCAAGCTACGACGAGTGCCTCCCCCTAGAGCCTCAAGAAAAGATCACCCTTTCCCCGAGTTGATGGACCAGAAACTAATCCCTAGTTCCCCCTTGGCATCCCACCGTGGTCCCACTCTAGTGTCAAGACAACCCTGCAGTGGCAAACGCTCAATATGAGGTAACGCACACTTACGGAAGCCTCCCGTCGACTCGTCACTCTGCTAATTTGAGACACGTCCGTCTTCTACGAGATCCAAACGGCAACTCACTTCGCTCTGATCGTACGCACACGTACGTCCACACGGCAAGCGCTGCGTACGGCACCAAATGCTGTACCGCCCTCCTTTGTTCGCAAGTGGTTAGCAACTGCGCCCGCTTGCGCTCGCCTTGCACAAGCCATAGCTCCATTTGCGCCACAAAGCCTCCTTATTTGCCTTGGCCGTCCCGGTCAAAAAGCCAAATAACAAAATAATTAAGCAAATGATTTAATGACAAACTATCTGAAGAGGTACAAGGATATATCATGGCGCATCCACAAATTTAAATAAGCGCCTCCAAAATTTAAAACATCGAGTAGACAACACCTCAAGCACCTCAAAAACAGATGCCTCCTCTTTAATTTTAACAAAATGAGGTGAAGTCTTTTTATGAAAACTTTAACAAACCTTTAGATAAATATACACCTTTAAGAACTTACGATAAAAAAATAGACTTTAAGAAACTTTATGATCACTATGAACTTTTAAGAAAGGTAAACTTAACAAGTCTAAGCTAAGGACTCTAGTTGCTGTTGCTCTTGAAATCGTGGTCGAACTCGACATCGTAAACTCAGTGCTGCTTGATCTCATCAATCTTCTGTCCGTTCTCGTTGTAGCGGGTGATCGTAGTATCCTCCACCACTTTCCTCACCTTCCCCGTCATGGTTGGCAGTTGAATCGGCTGGGCAGGCTTTATTTCCTGCGGTGACATCAGCTCCACCTCTGGGGATGTTCCAGCCTCGGCTTAGCTGTCCTCCCTTTGAGGCATCATCATCATTAGCATCCCTCGTGGCTTGCCTCCAGATCCACCAACCACAGGTTTGGACACCCCCATGACCTCCCCAAACACCGACATCGGGGACGGGGACAAGGATATTTCCACCGGCATCTGGACTGTAGCTGGAATAGAGAGATCCAATGGAGCACTAACCTCCGCCTGGCTCAATGAGGACACCATCGCTGACGGGGTCTGGCGGCGTCCAACACCTCCCGTACCTACTAAGGGCAGTTCCCCTGCCTTCTTCTCCTGGGGAGGTCGGCTCCCATTATCGGCACTACCGCTTCCCGAACGAGAGCGATCACTCTTCCCCCGCTCAAGCATCTCTCTTGCCTCCTTCCAGGTACCACAGTCCCCTAGACCCTCCTTGACCAGCTTCAGTCGCATCGTCTTCGGCCTCGCCTCTCTTTCTGCCTCCGTTTCCAGCGTTATCTTGTCCACCTCCACCAGATTTCCTGGGTGTTCCTTGCCGTAGTGGCGCCTAAGGTTATCCTTCCTGTTGGACCGAAATGAGCACTGGCGACACCGGCAAACAGAGCTTTATCTAGGTGTTCTGTCCGGAAATGACGGGCTAGGCTGGTCCGCTGTTGGTAAGTGCGCTTACACCTCTCACACTTGCACTCTCGAGGTAGCTCCGGTCCGCCCATTTTCGTCTGTATACCAAAACGAAACAAAATAACGAAACATCCAATTAATTAAAGAAACAATTACTAATTTTACACTGAGGACACACAGACAACACCGATTATCCCTGCAGAGGTTTATCTGTAACGAGGGGGCAGTCGCCTCTGCCTCGGAGGATTCCTCCTCACACGCTCCTTATTTGTCGGAGTCCCCTGGCCAATATCCTCGTCAAGCCTCATGGCTTCTGTGTCCTTAGCCTGTGGTGGTCGCTGGTGCAATCCTTCATCCAATTTCTCTCTACTCTCAACTGGCGGGGGATCTATCAAACAGTCATTTGACACGTTTGGTTCAGGCTCCTCTGGCATCTCTGGTTCAGACTGGGCTTGTTGGTCCTGGTTATGCCTACCAGGTGAAGGTGCCGGTTGTGGCGGCTCTGCCAGCCACGACTCCAACGGCTGTCCTTTATACTCCTTTAGTCTGTCCGAATGCACTACTTGCATTCGCCCCCTTGCTTTTACCTGTATCCTAAACGTAACGTCCGAAAGTCTCTTCATTACTAGGTAGGGGCCTTTCCATCGGCTCACCAGTTTGGGTGATACCCCCTTCTTCTTAGAGGGGTCATACAACCAGACGAAGTTTCCCACCTTGTAACTCGCCTCCATCGCTCGCCTATCATAAGTGCGCTTTTGATGCCTCGCACTCAACTTCAGTTCCTGTCTGGCTCGGTCATGAGCGAATTGCATGCGATGCCTCAATTTCTCCCCATAATCAGTAATGGGCTCGTCTCCCCTCGGAGGTGGCGTTTGCATCGTCAAGTCTATCGGCAACGCAACTTCCCGTCTGAGCATGAGCATATTCGGTGTCTCGCCTGTGGACTCCTGAGGAACTGACCTATAGGCGCATGTCGCAAACGGCAACTGTTCGTCCCATTCCCTCTGGCCACGGCTGGTGTCCAGCATCATTGACACTGTGGTAATTAGGGTACGGTTAAATCTTTCGATTAATCCATCAGATTTGGGGTTGTATGCTACGGTCCGGGTTTTCCTTATACCAAGGACCTTGCACATTTCTGTAAAGATAGCAGACTCAAAATTCCGTCCTTGGTCTGAGTGCATCTCCTGAGGTACCCCATACCGGCACACAAAATTCTCCACGAACGCGTTAGCCACAGTGGTCGCATGGCCATCCGGAAGGGCGTAAGCCTCCATCCACTTGGAGAAATAGTCTCCAACGACAAGCACCCATTTGTTACCCTCTGTTGTTTCTGGTAGTGGACCGACAAGATCGAGGGCCACCCTTTCCATTGGAGCCCCAACTTGATATTGCCGAAGAGGCGCCCACCTCTTCCTGGGAGGCGACTTCCGCTTGGCACAAATATCACATTTACGACAACAGGCTCTCACATCTGCTGCCATTCCACTCCAGTAAAACCTGGCCTTTAGCCTAACTAGTGTACGACTTACATCAAAGTGACCTCCACTTTTTCCTCCATGTAATTCCTCTAGTGTTGCCTCCCGGAACTCGCGTGGTAGAATCACCTGCCAACTTATAGCCTGGCCATCATTGGATTCCCAACGTCTACTCAGTACTGAGTGTCGCATCTCCAGTTGGTTCCACTGTGACCAGTAGACCTTAGCAGCTCCTGCCTTTGAGGACACCTCGTTCCAATCCGGGCGGCAACCAGACTCTTCCTTTGCCTCTATCACCCAAGCCATCGTCGGATCCTTCAGTTGGCCTTCTCGCAATTCTCCCATGCCAACGTGAGGCTCCAATTGGGTGTTTCTTGTTGTCAGGTTCTCAGATGCCTCAGCCTCCTTGTTCGGGAGGCATTTCTCAAGTCTACTGTCAGTATTTGAACCGTCGCTTCTCACTTCATCAGTCAAAACGGGGTTTTGAGGCTCCTCGTCCGAAAGTCCGCACTGCTTGCATGGCTGGCGGGAGAGAGCGTCGGCATTGCCGTGTCTTTTCCCAGGGCGGTGAACTATCTCGTAGTAATACTCCCCTAAGACCTCCAACCAGCGAGCTACTTGGCCCTCAGGATTTTTAAAAGTGACAAGCCAGCGGAGCGCTGCATGATCGGTTCGGATTAGTATCTTCTGCCCATATAGATACTGCTTAAAGTGTTTCAGGAACACAATGATCGCCAGGAGCTCCCTCCTAGTAACGCAGTAATTCCTCTCAGCTCGATTTAGCGTCCGGCTGCCATATGCAATAACACACTCTTGTCCCTCCTGTACTTGCGACAGAACAGCCCCAATACCGACGCCGCTCGCATCCGTGTCCAATACGAATTGTCCCTCTGGCTTGGGGTAGGCCAGAATAGGTGCCTCCTGTAAGAGTCGTTTTAATGTCTCAAAAGCGTCTTGGCAGTCATCGCTCCAGATGAAAGGTCGCGCCTTCTCTGTCAGCCTGTGCAGTGGGCGGGCTATATCCGCGAACCCTCTTATGAACCTCCTATAGTAAGAGGCTAACCCTAGGAAGCTCCTCACACCCTTGACATCCGATGGGGTTTTCCATGATTTTACTGCCTCTACCTTTTCAGGGTCCGTGGATATCCCATTGGAGGAAACAACGTGTCCCAGGTACATTACTTTCCGCCTGAAGAGATGGCATTTCTTAGCTTTTAGTTTGAGGTTCACAACACGAAATCTCTGCAGAAGCTCTCGCAAACGACTGATCTCTTCCTGTACAGTTTTCCTATAAACAATGACATCGTCCAGGTACACCAGTAATGTCTCCCACTGGAGCCCCGATACTACCCTCTCCATTAGCCTCTCAAATGTGGCGGGGGCATTGCATAGGCCGAAGGGCATAACCCCCCAGCTATACAATCCACCACGCACCACAAAAGCAGACTTGCGTTTTGCGTCCTCATCTAGCTCTACCTGCCAGTAACTAGAGGCTAAATCTAGTGTAGAAAACCATCTGGCACCGGCAAGTGCATCCAACGTGTCATCGATCCTGGGCACCGGATAAGCGTCTTTTACGGTTTCCGCATTGAGCCTCCTGTAGTCTACGCAGAATCGTTGGGTTCCGTCTTTCTTCGGCACTAAAACCACATTCGATGCCCAGGGGCTATCCGACGGCTGAATGATGCCTCTCGCAAGTAAATCACTGACTTGCTTGTCAATCTCTTTCTGATTACAGGCTGGCTGACGTCTCGGCCTCTCCCTAATAGGGTGGGCAGTGCCTGTATCTATACAGTGTTTTACCAGACCCGTCTTCCCAATATCATCATCTCCCTTGGAAAATACATCAGCATAATCGATAAGTAGCTGAGCAACGGTGGCATAATGACACGGCTCCAATTCCTCTGTCGCACGATTAAACAAATCCCGGAGGTGGGCCGGAACTTGAACTTCCTTTGCAACGACTCCGAAAACTTGGTGTGACTCCTCGATATCCTCATCGTCCACAGGTGTTAAGTGACCCGCCGTTAACCCACATCGCAGGACACATTTTTGCCTCCCAGTGTTAAGTACCCGCAAAGCAACTGTGCCCCCTTCCGTGTTAACCAGAGTCCTTGCCAAGATTAGTCCCTTCTTCTCTAGATCTCCACCACCCCGTACTGGCTCTACAATTCCCGCAGTGCAAGCCTCCAATGGTGTGGCCATTTTTCCGGGAACTATAGTCTCGTGTCCGGGTGGTATAGTTGTGGTCTGCGAGACAACAATCCTAGCGCATAACGATATTCCATACCGGCTTGTACATTTCAGATGTTCCCCATTGAGTACCATTTCGCGCCTCTTGAAGTCCAATTTACCTCCTGTTGGGAGCAAAAAGTCCATTCCAAGTATTCCCTGAACACTTACTTTGGCGAATACTACTCGAACGGGATAAGTTGTCCTCCCCACTTGCACTTCAACCTGTGCTACGCCTAGAGTTTCCAGAGGCTTCCCGTCCGCCTGAAGTACACTCACACCCTGGTCCTCCAGCTTTGGTCTCCTCTCAGTCGGTATCATGTAGTAAACCTCAGTCGATATGATTGTGTCCGTAGTTCCAGTATCAACCAGCATCCGAATTTTTAATGATCGAACCTCTCCTTCAACAAATAATCCAGCCTGGCCGACACTAGAGGTGCTAACACCCTCCTTGCTGTATCAGACAACGGCGGGCCTAGTCCTTTTTGGTTATTTCTTGTTGACCCTTCTGTGCAGCCAGCCCCTCCTCGGGTCCCAGGATGGGCTGTGACTCGTTTCCCTGTTCTCTTTTGCTCCTTTTTGTCCGGCACTCCCATGCAAAATGCCCATGTCCTTTACAGCTAAAACAAATGTCTTCTGGCGCTGCCTGACGCTTTGGCCTCGGATGGTAAATTCTCGTATCATGTTTCCTCTGTGTCGGTGTAGCCTCGGGCTGTGACAGTGGCCCTCTGGAGGACAGCTGTTTGTCAACTAGGGCTTTCACCGTATCACGGACCTGCTCGTCCAAATCGTGCATCCTGCACTTTTTCCTTTGTATCTCCACAATACCTGACCTCTGAGCCTCCATCCGTTCGAAATTTTCAGTTGACAAGGCTGCACTTATTGCCTCCTCCAAAGTCGATGGGTTGGCTCTGAAGATTCCCTCTCGAATCGTCTGGCTAGCGATCGCGTCAGAAAAGTGGCCTCGCGCGAGGCGGTCTTTCCCTGTTTCTGTAAATTCGGGGTATGCCATTGCCGTCAGTTCGGTGATAGCCTGGCCTAGTTCCTGTATAGTCTCCTTTGGACCTTGTCGTCTAGTTCTCAACTCCATTAGCAAGTTCTCCGCCTTCTGTCCAGGCCCAAACCTCGCTTTCAATAGGCCAAGCAACTCCTTATATGTCTGTCTTTTACCATCCTCCTTGTGCTTAAGAAGCACCTTTAGTGCTGGGCCCTGGAGGCTCGCCGCGAGGAATGCAGCCGCCTACTCGTCTTTCCACGCGTTGGCAATTTTACAGGCTTCGAAGTGTTCCATGTAATCTTTCCAAGGCTCTTTCCCCTTGAATCGGTCCGGCATAATCCGGGGTCGCTCAACCCCGCTAGGTAATTTGTCATCCACTGGTTCTTTTCCTTTTGGGGTTCCCTCCTGAGCACTTCCTTTTTGTGGCACAGAAGGCTCCTTTGCCAGACCTTCTGTATCCTCCACCATCACAGTGGATTTTGCCCGAGGCGTCCACGGTCTGTTTTTCTTCATTACTCCTATAGGAGGCGTCCAAGAGCCTCCCAATGCATCCTTTTCCGGCGTTCCAAGTCAAGAGGCTCTAAACACCCAGAGTCCATAGTGAGTTTACTTTTGGTTGAGTCTCCTTTTATTTGGTTTTGTTGTCCATCATCGGAGAGTAGCCTCCCTGACAGTCCTCCTGTATTCAGTTTAGCTATTTTCTCCTGTAGCCTCTCGATCTCCAATTCCTGTTCAAAGACTTTGAGCCTAAGGTCAAGCTCTTTATTCTGCTGGAATGATCGCTTTAGTTCGTCTTCCTTTCCCTGCATTTCCATTCGCAGGAAATGTACTTCTTCCTCATAGTCAGCAAAATCATGACTTGAGGCCCCGGTCACCTCTTTTGTGTCCTCTTTATCCATAGTTAAGGTCAAATTGTCCCTGAATGTACGACGGAGTGTTGGTCCAGTGTGAAGTCGAGTGCATCAATCCCACCGCTGCCACCATTTGTGGCGGATTTACCAAATACTTGGACTGATTACTCCCCCGGTGGTCACCCCAAACAGTGTGGTATCCTTTCAAAGTGACCCAAAACCGGTGGTGCAGGCCCGTTTGGCGGAAATGTACCGTCTGATACACAGGACAAGCAACTGTACCCTCTTTCCTCTTTACAACTAGGGGACAACAGGACAGACAATTGACAGGACAACAGTACGAGTTATGCAATAATTAATTTCGATGTGTACTGGTTTATTAGGCAAGAATCAACTGCTTGAACCTCTTATAAATGATTAGTTCCCCTGTACCCGCATTATAAATAACCCCAAATTATGTTAGCCTCTCGCGCACAGCTAGCTTAGCAAGCGCCTTGTATGTACCCTCACAGTTGCAAGCCAGCTAGCCCTCCTCTATGGCTAAGCCCTCCTGGTTTGGATCTTCCTTGCTTAGTAGCCTCAAGCTACGACGAGTGCCTCCCCAGAGCCTCAAGAAAAGATCACCCTTTTCCTGAGTTGATGGACCAGAAACTAATCCCTAGTTCCCCATGGCATCCCACCGTGGTCCCACTCTAGTGTCAAGAACAACCCTGCAGTGGCAAACGCTCAATATGAGGTAACGCACACTTACGGAAGCCTCCCGTCGACTCGTCACTCTGCTAATTTGAGACACGTCCGTCTTCTACGAGATCAAACGGCAACTCACTTCGCGCTGATCGTACACACACGTACGTCCACGGCAAGCGCTGCATGCACCAAATGCTGTACCGCGCTCCTTTGTTCGCAAGTGGTTGGCAACTGCGCCCGCTTGCGCTCGCCTTGCACAGCCATAGCTCCATTTGCGCCACAGATCTATATATAATTATGTACATCAAAACATGCATGTCTAGTTCTCACAAGCTAATTTCACTGGTGCTTATCGTCAGTATTTGTCAGTATCAATATCCAATTTAGGTACAGACGACAGCTGGTCGTCCGTTTGTTAACATGTTTTTTAAAGCACTTTCTTTACTCCATTCAAACACAATAATCCTTGTCAAAATTATCAGCCAGGATGCAAAACGTTTTCCGGCACACAAGAACTGCTATTGTACAATCAATCTGACTCATTAATAAAACATCTCTTCAGAAAGAATAGGACTTTTATGTCTGGTCCTTGCTCTATGGTCATACCAAGTATTATTGGTAATATGTAAATTACCTATTGTGCCATTTATGCGCTACCTTTCCAAGATTTTACTTTGTCCAATTGCCTGATATAAAATATATAAATACAGGCTTTAAACAATCCATATATGCAAGTTTTAGCTAAATGTGTAAGTCTTGAGAACATTTGAAAGGCATTCACTATTGTTTTTCAGGAAAATTTGTAAAAGATCCGTTTATTTCAGTAATCTCCGGAAATGAGAGCACATTTTTCAGGTTGATTGGAACTGTAAACAACAAGGTGTGGATTAATACACGACCATACATTCAAAGAAAGTTGACAACAGAGTTAGCATTTCATGTTAGTCGGCATGGTGTCATCTTACACACAACTGTTTCTTGGTTTTTAATCGGCTCTTCATTTTCGTCACAAGGTGGCACCCTATCTGAACCGCAGATAAAACCCAGTGGCGTGAAGAGGCACAGACTATGCCAAGTCCGCGTAGCCCAGCCTGTCAAAATATGACAAAACAATTATTTGGTATTCATGTTATTACCAATGTTGTAACTTCCCTTTAAATAAAAGTACAACATTTAAATATGTTGAATAGTTATCAAATAAGTAATATGTACAATTTATAATGATAGTCAACGTTGTGGATTTATTTTTTTGTTATAGTTTGAACATATCACTTCTGTTTTAGTCAATAACTTTGATTTGTGACACACAACCCGATGAAACATTACCCGATAAAACATTTGATCTCATTACAGTGTATGTGGTTACCGATTCATACATTTTATATCTGATTGGTCGTCTACTACATGGACTGGCAGCGGTTCCGAGTGAAGTCGGAGGTGAGATTGTCATAATAATAATAATAATGTGTGGACTTATATAGCGCACGTATCCACCAACTGAGTGGTGCTCAAGGCGCATATTATTACCCCTGCTCATAAATCATTACTGAAACCATCTCAGCTCCCTCGGGAGTATACAGCTCAATTGCTGCCATTACAGCGCATATAGGGCTAATCAACCAACTCTGCCCTGGGTGGAGAGAAGCAATTATGGTTAAGTGTCTTGCTCAAGGACACAAGTGTCACGGCTGGGATTCGAACCCACATTCTGCTGCTAACACCAGAACTTGAGTTCGGTAAGCTAGACCGCTCGGCCACGACACTCCACATGTAAATAATCTTTAAATGTTTTGATGTTTTCAGGGATATTTATGGAGAATAGAATATACACAATTATGCATATATTGTCCGAGTTTCTAAACCAGTAAGTAAATATTTGGGAAACTCGAATAAATGTTCCTATCAGGTCTATATTAAAATACGTATCAGGATGTCGGGGTCGTAGATGCAATAATTGATTCTCCATTGCATAAGGGATTAGCCTACTTCCCTTTTAGCCTCGGTTTGGTCACGGATAAAATTATTTGAAAGGGACTATGGGAGAACAAAGATATGGCTGCAACACATATATCTATCTGCGTGGATCTCAGCGGCGTAGCCACGGGGGCGGGGGGCGGGGGCCTGGGGGAACGTGCCCCCCAGGTTTTCCCCCCACAAAAAAATCTCGATAGTGCCCACCCCAAAAGAAAAGACTAGAGATTGGTGTTTGTATTGACAAACACTAGGTGTTCGGGACGCGTAAAGGTCAAATTGGGGTCAACTTTGTTTAAATATTTTTTGACAATTAACAATCTGTACAATGGTGCAAAGATTGTGAATTTACCTCTTGTGGATGATTTTGTTAATATTAAGCTTTGACTTCAGTTTGGACAGGAAGTAAAGGTCAAATTGGGCTCATGTTTTTGTAAATATTTTTGACAACAATCTGTACAATGGTGCAAAACTGTGAATTTACCTCTTGTGGTTGTTGAGATATGATTTAAAAAATAAAATAAACTTTGACTTCCAGTTTAGACAAAGCAGGTAAAGGTCAAATTGGGGTCACCTTTGTGTAAATATTTTTTGACAATTAACAATCTATACAATGGTGCAAAAATGTCAATTTACCTCTTGTGGTTGTTGAGATATGATTTTTTTTAAATATTAAACTTTGACTTCCGGTTTGGACAGGAAGTAAAGGTCAAATTGGGGTCACCTTTGTGTAAAATTCTTTTGACAATTAACGATCTGTACAATGGTGCAAATATTGTGAATTTACCTCTTGTGGTTGTTGTGATTTGATTTTTTTACATATTAAACTTTGACTTCCGGTTTGGACAGGAAGTAAGGTCAAATTGGGGTCACCTTTGTGTAAATATTTTTCGACAATTAACAATCTATACAATGGTGCAAAAAATGTAAATTTACCTCTTGCGGTTGTTGAGATATGATTTTCTTTAAATATTAAACTTTTACTTCCGGTTTGGACAGGAAGTAAGGTCAAATTGGGGTCACCTTTTTGTAAATATTTTTTGAGAATTAACGATCAATACAATGGTACAAAAATTGTGAAGTTACCTGTTGTGGTTGCTGAAATATGATTTTTTTAAATATTAAACTTTGACTTCCGGTTTGGACAGGAAGTAAGGTCAAATTGGGGTCACCTTTGTGTAAATATTTTTTGACAATTAACAATCTATACAATGGTGCAAAAAATGTCAATTTACATCTTGTGGTTGTTGAGATATGATGTTTGTTAAATATTAAACTTTGACTTCCGGTTTGGACAGGAAGTAAGGTCAAATTGGGGTCACCTTTTTGTAAATATTTTTGACAATTATCGATCTGTACAATGGTACCAAAATTGTGAATTTACCTCTTGTGATTGTTGAGATATGATTTTTTAAAATATTAAACTTTGACTTCCGGTTTGGACAGGAAGTAAGGTCAAATTGAGGTCACCTTTGTGTAAATATTTTTCGACAATTAACAATCTATACAATAGTGCAAAAAATGTGAATTTACCTCTTGTGGTTGTTGAGATATGATTTTTTTAAATATTAAACTTTGACTTCCGGTTTGGACAGGAAGTAATGGTCAAATTAATCAACTTTTTGTAAATATTTTTTGACAATTAACGATCTGTACAATGGTGAAAGAATTGTGAATTTATCTCTTGTGGTTGTTGAGATATGATTTTTTTAAAATATTAAACTTTGACTTCCGGTTTGGACAGGAAGTAAGGTTAAATTGGGGTCAACTTTTTGTAAATATTTTTTGACAATTAACGATCTGTACAATGGTGCAAATATTGTGAATTTACCTGTTGTGGTTGTTGAGATATGATTTTCTTTAAATATTAAACTTTGACTTCCGGTTTGGACAGGAAGTAAGGTCAAATTGGGGTCACCTTTTTGTAAATATTTTTTGAGAATTAACGATCAGTACAATGGTACAACAATTGTGAAGTTACCTGTTGTGGTTGCTGAAATATGATTTTTTTAAATATTAAACTTTGACTTCCGGTTTGGACAGGAAGTAAGGTCAAATTGGGGTCACCTTTGTGTAAATATTTTTTGACAATTAACAATCTATACAATGGTGCAAAAAATGTCAATTTACATCTTGTGGTTGTTGAGATATGATGTTTGTTAAATATTAAACTTTGACTTCCGGTTTGGACAGGAAGTAAGGTCAAATTGGGGTCACCTTTGTGTAAATATTTTCGACAATTAACAATCTGTAGAATAGTGCAAAAAATATTGAATTTACCTCTTGTGGTTGTTGAGATATGATTTTTTAAATATTAAACTTTGACTTCCGGTTTGGACAGGAAGTAAAAGGTTAAATTAGGGGTCAACTTTTTGTAAATATTTTTGACAATTAACGATCTGTCACAATGGTGAAAAAATTGTGAATTTATCTCTGTGTAGTTGTTGAGATATGATTTTTTAAAAAATGTTAAGCTTTGACTTCGGTTTGGACAGGAAGCAAGGTTAAATTAAGTCAACTTTTGTAAATATTTTTGACAATTAACGACCTGTACAATGGTACAAAAATTGTGAATTACCCTCTTGTGGTTGTTGAGATGGATTTTTAAATATTAAACTTTGACTTCCGGTTCGGACGGAAGTAAGGTCAAATTGGGGTCACCTTTGAGAAAATATTTTTCGACAATAAACAATCAATACAAAGGAGCAAAATGTCAATAAACATCTTGTGGTAGTTGAGATATAATATTTATAAATATTAAACATTGACTTCCGGTTTGGACGGAAGTAAGGTTAAGTGGGGTCACCTTTTGTAAATATTTTTGACAATTCACGATCTGTACAATGGTACAAAAATTGTAACCAAATTTACCTCTTGTGGTTGTTGAGATATGATATTTTTAATATTAAACTTTGACTTCCGGTTTGGACAGGAAGTAAGGTCAAGTGGGGTCACTCACAACTCGTGTTTCATCTACTTGTTAAGTTCTAAGTACATGCCAAGTTTCAAGTTCATGTGAAGTTTGCAAGTATGTGTTTGTTACCGGACAGTCATTGGGGAGAAGATGAAGTAAAAAAAACTAAAAAACTAGAGCTTAAGTGTTTGTTAGAACAAACACATGGTGTTCGAAGTCTACTTCCGGTTTCAATCAAATTATCATTGATGATGTCAATATCATATTTTCCAAGGGTTTGGCATCTTTTATAATAACAATATCAATTTCATATTCAAAGACATATCAATTTTGCGTTAGAATGTGTTGAATTTGAACTTCCTGTTTTGGACAGGAAGTAAAGGTCACATTAGGTGGTTTTGAAAGTTATATATGACCTCCCTCATGATTATGAAAAATAATATAAGTCAACTTATACATTAAATTGAAGCTATGAGAAATGACCTTTTAAAATTAATAAAAATCGTTACTTTGTGCCACTAATGGTAGACCATTGGCAAGCATTTATGTAACTCAAGAATCACAAGAATTACAAGCTATTAATGTAAGGAATTCAATTGTGTTTTGTTTTCTAATAGGTCATTTAGTTCTTGAGATATTAGCTGTTGAACTTGGAAATGTTGTGAGATTTAAGCAGTAAATTAGAAATTAACAAGTGTGAGCTTGGAACACAATGTTTTTATTTTAAATGACCGGGAAATATTGACCAACACATGCTTTTTCCCAAAACCATGCTAGATGATAAATCAACATTAAAATCACTCATATGAAATAGTTTTGCCAGGGTTGTAGATAGCCAGAATCAACCTATTCAACGTTATTATAGAGCATAAAGTCACAAAGTTGATTTAGGATAGAAGGGGGACTACATGTATAGTAACTGGATTAAACTTGGCTGCTGCAAATTAAAGGGCAGGAAGTGTGGGTTAAATTGTTTGGGCAGTCAGGGGTTACAGAAGACACTGAAGCAGGGAGAGACCATATAAATATTTCCCCTTTACTTTCCTTCAGCTAATTGGGCTTTCATTAGAAAACAAGCTTATCACTACTACATGATAAAGTTGGGAAGAAAGCTTGCATCCGTGCTTTCTATCTTCCATTGCCCCCCGCAGAAGAGTTTTTGTCAAAAGTAAATAATTCCCAATTTAAACAAAAATTAAATGTAATTATATCCACTGGATCAAATCTGATAATTGGTTGCCCTTTTCACTTTGTTTTGGGAAAACTTTTCAATTTTAGATTTAAATAAAGCCAACATTAGTATTATTTATCTCTTGGTATTAAGTCTTGTATAAAATAAATTTATACTTTATTTACTTTCAGGTAAAGTTTATAACAAAATATAATGATCAATTGACACGATAGTGACACTGTAATCAAGCATCTCCTTATTGTGACATACTTATAAACTGTCTTTGTTTACACCTGTACTGCAAATAATTTAAAAATAATGTATAAAATTTAAAACAAATTCTACATTGATTTTTACATTTTCAAGGTTCTACACATGATTGGCAAAATGTCTGTAGCTGCATCAATACTGAATTACAACCTAAAGATCAGATGCCATTTTGTACATAAATTGTTAGACATTGAAATAATCAAATAGTTGTATGAGTGCTTGTAAATTGCTAATACAGCAATGAAATACATATTTATTTTAACTCTCTGTTGGATTTCATGACTTGACTTTTGTGGTACACACTTCCTCCCCCACAATCAATTGCAACCACTTTTGTTGACCTGTTTAACCTACTTGTAACCAATCTAGAAATGAGTGTACATGGTCTTACACATGTAACAAGTAAAATGACTTGTGTAAATAGACACCCATGATCCTTTGTTGACAAGAAAACGAATATATATCCACCAGATCAAATCTGATAATTGGTTGCCCCTTTTCACTTTGTTTATGGAAAAACGTTCAATTTAGATTTAAATGAAGCCAACATTGGTATTTATCTCTTGGTATTAATTCTTGTACAAAAATAAAATTTAGTCTTTATTTATAATATACTTCACTTTCAGGTTAAGTTTATAACAAAAATATAATGATAAATTGACAATGATAGTCACACTGTAATCAAGCATCTCCTTATTGTGAACCTATTGTGAACAATCTCCTTATTATTAACCTGTCTTTGTTTCCACCTATACTGCAATAACAAAAAAAATTTAAATAAAATTTGAAAACAAATTCTACATTGATTTTACATTTTCAAAAGGTTGTACATGATTGGCAAAATGTCTGTAGCTTCATCCATACAAATTACAACCTAAAGATCAGATGCCTTTATTACATAAATTGTTGAACATTGAAATAACCAAAGAGTTGTATGGGTGTTTGAGTAATTGCTAATAAAACAATGAAATACATATTTATTTTAACTGTCTGTTGGGGTTTTATGATTTGACTTTTGTGGTTACACATTTCGTTCCCCACTTTGTTGACCTGTTTAACCTACTTGTAACCAATCTAGGAAATGAGTGTACATGGTCTGACACATGTAACAAGTAAATTTACTTCAGTGTAAATGAACCCATCCTTTGTTGACAAGAAAACAGAATCAATCTGCATTTATAATAAATGTACTCTCTGTATGTCATTGGAATTGGTAATTTTGGAAGATAAAATGTCTGCCCCCCCCCCAAGTTCTTGGTGATGGCATGTCCTGCCGGTGATGAACCAACACATTTGGTTTTTTTTTTACATTCTTGGTGGTTTATCATTGCAGAGAAAATTTCAGAAAGTTCTAATTTATGTGAACGAAAATAATATGTCACAGTGAACATGCTGTAAACAAATAATAGGAAGGTGTTATAAGTACATGGGCCCAAGAATAAAGTGTTTGAAAATTCAGATAAGTTCTAATTTATGTGGATGGGGAAATAAAATTATCATTTTGGGTAGCTGGACCATTAAAAATTGAAAAATGGCATTGGTTTGTTTTCAAAATTGCACACAATTATTCTTGACAATGTTAAAGTAAAACTTGTAGCTTTGCATGGTGAGAGAATAAGTAAGCTAATTGCGGTGACACCCATGTAGAATCTCAATTGAGGTAATTAGTTCTGAAAAGAACTGGGGGTACAACTCGACGTTTCGATCAGTATGCTCTGATCGTCCTCAGGAGAATGCCGGACTCTTGAAACTGCTGCTTAAGTAGGCTGCTGGAGGATCATCCTGCTGGAGGATTAGTTCGTTGAGGCGCGCAGGCGGAAACTGTGGACTATGGGACTAGGATCCTAGGGTGGGGGAGAGGTGTGCTCACTGAACTGAATCAGTTGTTAACAAGCACAGGGGAAGGAGGTTGGTTGAGGGTATGGGGATCCCTCAGTCTGGGGTTGGTTATGGACTTTGGATATAGAAGATCCTTCAGTCTGTATGGGTCGCCAAATGTCGCTGATGAAGAAACCGATGTCCTGTGGCACAGTGTCGTATTTTGACGATCTCGATGGCCTCTCTGATGCGTCTGGGGTGCCATGCGTCGATGGGTGTGATGAGTTGGGCTGCCTGCCAGTCGATTTGGTGGTCCTGATGTGCAGTGCTTGACGACGATGGCGGACTCTCGAAATCTCTCTCTGCGGCCGTGTGCTCGTGTTCCTTCAATCTGATGGGAGGTTTTTTGTTTCCCCGATGTACACCTTACCCGCACAGGGGATCCGGTAGACCCGCTCTGTTGTTTGGGTCCGGTTTGTCCTTGTGGGTATGTAGAAGTCCTTGAGTTTGCTGGGGGCTGAGTGGAACACATCGATGCCTGCTTGTCGGAGGATGCGTTGTGGAGACGTCGAACCTGATAGGGGAGACAAGCAGAGGTTAGATCACTTACCTTGCTTTTGGAGTTTGGAACCGGCTTCGCTGTGCTGATCTTGTTAGGATTGTAACCGTTGCGTTTGAGGGTAGTTCGGATGTGCTGTAGTTCCTTGGGAAGGCTGTCCTTGTCACAAATGTTGTAGGCGCGTTGTACGAGCGTGCGGTTGACCGATGACTTGATGTTGGATGATGGAAGGAGCGCTGGTTCGGGTACCGATCTGTGTGCGTGGGCTTTCTGTAGACGTTGTGGTGTAGGGGCCGTTTGCGTTTTAAATCAACATCAGGAACGCGATCTTGTCATCTTCTTCCGTTTCCATGGTGAACTTGATGCTCGGTGTTGCTGGTTTTAGATGTTGAAAATCCTGGAGTGCTGCTGTTATTGGCCAAACCACAAAGTGTCATCCACGTACGGGAGCCACAGCTTGGGTTTGGAGGTCGAGGTGTTGAGGAAGAGTTTCAAACTCTTCCATGAAAATGTCAGCAGGACCGGGGGATAAAGGAGATCCCATGGGGGTCCCAACTGTCTGCTCGTGAACTTGCCTGAAAAAAAACAACGAAAGACATGTTAGTGTAATAAATTAAAGAAATGTTCTCGCACTGAAAAATGTCTGCCCCTTCCCAAGTTCTTGGTGATGGCATGTCCTGCCACTGGTGATGAACCAACACATTTGTGTTTTTTTCTTTTTTTTTTTACATTCTTTGGTCTATCATTGTAGAAATTTCAAGAAGTTCTAATTTATGTGAATGAAAAATAATATGTCAGTGAACATGCTGTAAAAAATAATAGGAAGGTGTTATAGTACATGGACCAAGAATAAAGTATTTGAAAATTCAGATATAAGTTCTAATTTATTGAATGGGGAAAATAGTGTATAATTTTGGAGTAGCTGGACCATTAAAATTTAAAAATGGCATTGATTTGTTTTCAAAATTGCACAATTATTCTTGACAATGTGTAATAAATTAAAGAAATGTTCTCGCATGAAACTCACATCAAAGAAAGGTATTTAAAGAAATTGCCGAGTCACATATACTCACTATACTTATAATTCCATGTGATAGTGAGAGATGTCTAGTGAGAGAGGCCTCAGGGAGCAATACCTACAAGTACATGTTTGTGTCATGAATATTGCATTTTCCTGAGAAATAATTGTCTATGTAAGTTTTGTATCTGAGAAGGGTACAAAATTAAGGAAAAGTGCACTAAACAATCACTAGGCTACCTATTTAATTTTTGGCACAAACTGAATTTTTTGGAGAAAACAAAAAATTACAAAAATATATGGCATAAAATTTCTACTAAAATTACCATAACCTTAACTGAATTTTCCTATCCTTATTTATATTCTAAATACATTTTGGTGACATCTGTTCATATTTTGTTAGTTGTTTACTGTCCAAAGTATGTTCATGTAGGGCCTAACTAACGTTAGCCATGTTATTGTTAGTTAAACAGGCACAATGCAACGACGAATGGACAGCTTAAAAAATGTTTTTCTTGTATAAAAACACGAAGATAAATACAAAATCCCTATCAAAAGTAATCTTCAGTAAAATTTATCAAAAAGTAACTCTCATCAAAAGTAACCTATCAAAGATGCTTACTCTTTATGACCAGTATTGGCGATCCACGGGCAACACATAGAACAGTGTCGATCTCGACAAAGTACCTGCAGCTCATTGTAACCAAACATCGTGTATTGCACACGATATTTGCCGGGCAATCAGACCAATAACAATCGAGATCGTCAAAGCGTGCGCCATCGTATTCAGGCGCCAGTTCTTTGCGGCGCAAAACGATCTTTAATCTTATTCACATGCAACGCTTAATTTATTCTTACAGCAAAGGAAACGTTTTAAATATTTTTACTTTTTAAGCGTAATTCGACACCTGATGACGTAATCATGACGTCACAAAAAAACGGTTTTGCGTCAGCTTGCTTATGTTCTGTTGTTCATGTAAGTTTGCCTAAGGCTGTAAATGCTTGGTGCAAGGATGCCTTTTGTTGCCGGACAGTCGCCACTGAGATTAAGTAAAAAAGAAGTAAAAAAAAAAAAAAAAAACAGTACCAAAACAATGGGTAAATTTCGCGCTGCGCTTTCCAGACACCTAACTCAGAGCACAAGTGTTTGTTAGAACAAACAACACGGTAAGCCCGAGTCAACTTCCGGTTCCAACTCAAATTATCATCGGCTACGTCAATATCATATTGTGCAAGGGTTTATCATCTTTTATAATAACAATATCAATTTCATATTCAAAGACATATCAATTTTGCGTTAGAATGTGTTGAATTTGAACTTCCTGTTTTGGACAGGGCAAATGCAAGGTCACATTAGGTGGTTTGAAGGTCATATATGACCTCCTCGCGATTATGAAAAAATAACAAATTTGTCAACTTGTACATTAAAATTGAAGTTATGAGATATGACCCTTCTAAAATTTGTAAAAATCGTCGTTACTGATCGTGTTCCCACTTCAATTGTACCATTGGCAAGCATTTATGGTAACTCATTTTCACACAAGAATTACAAGCTATTAATGTAAAGCGAATTCAATTGTGTTTTGTGTTTTACTAATAGGTCATTTAGTTCTGAGAGGCCAACACATGCTTTTCAAAACCATGCTAGATGATAAATCAACATGTTAAAAATCACTCATATGAAAATAGTTTGCCATTAGAGGTTGTAGGTAGCCAGATCAACCTATTCTCAACGTTATTATGGGCATAAAGTCACAAAGTTGATTTAGGATAGAAGGGGACTGCATGTATATTACCATTAAGTTGCATACCTTGTGTATAATCCCATAATCTCACATAATTTTTATTTGTTTCTTAAAAAATGTTTACATCGTTTATTTATTTTAAGTTGTTTATTATATTTCTTACTCTTTCCGTACAGTTTTTTATTCATTTAAATAATTTACACTTTATATAGGGGCCTATAATCCTTTATCATACCTCACTCCTGTTTACTCTTTACTTTAAGTATAAGGGCCTATATTTCATATACTCTTCGTTTTTTATTTTATTTTGTTTTTTAATTTTTATTTTTCTTAAATTACTTAGGTAATTCTTCATTTTTTATACTATAATATATATGTCCGATTCTTGTTGTTGCTCTTTAAAATACTTTTTATTATTTATATTGTATAATTTATATGTTTACAAGGTTTTAACTCACGCCCCTTGAAAAACAGCCCCTGGCTGAATGGGCTACTGCATAATATAAATAAAGAGTAAATAAATAAATAAATAAAAGTAGTAATCGCTGGATTAACCCTGCAAATTCAAAGAGAGCAGGAAGCTGTAGGGGTTAAATTGTTTGGGGAAATTGGGGGTTACTGACAGGCATGGAAGACCATATAATATATTCCCCTTTCCCCTCATTTCCCTTTAGCTAATTAGCCTTTCATTAGAAAACAAGCTTATAACTTTACTGCATGATAAAGTTGGAAGAAAGCTTGCATCCGTGCTTTTCCATCTTCCACTGCCCCCCGCAGAAGAAAGTTTTTAATCAAAAAAAGACAATATGTATAACCAATTTAACAAAATTAAATGTATTATATCCATCTGGATCAAATCTGACAATTGGTTGCCCTTTTCACTTTGTTTATGGAAAACCTTCAATTTTAGATTTAAATGAAGGCCAAACATTATATTTATCTCTTGTGGTATTAAGTCTTGTACAAAAAATAAATTTAATCTTTATTTATAATATACTCCACTTTCAGGTAAAGTTCATGTAAACAAAATATAATGATAACTGGTCAATGATAGTACTGTAATAATCACATCTCCTTATTGCTTGACATGCTTATAAAACTGTCTTTGTTTTCACCCATACTGTAAATAATTAAAAATAATGTATAAAATTTGAAAACAAATTATTATTGATTTTTTTTACATTTTTGAGTTGTACACATGATTACAAAATGTCTGTGAAGGCCGCATCCATCCAATACTGCAAGTACAACCTAAAGATCAGATGCCATTTTTGTACATAAATTGTTAGACATTGAAATAATCAAAGAGTTGTATAGATTGGATTGCTTGTCAAATTGCTAATAAGCAACAATCGAAATACATATTTATTTTTAACTTTGTCTGTTCAAGGGTTTCATGACTCCTGACTTTGTGTGGTTACACAATTTCCTCTCCCACACATCAATTGAAACCACTTTGTTGACCTGTTTTAACCCACTATGTAACCAATCTAGGAAATGAGTGTACATGGTCTTACACATACTTAACAAGTGAAATGACTTCAGTGTAAATGAACCCAAAACCATGCATCCTTGTTGACAAAAGAAAACAGAATATATATCCACTTCGGATCAAATCTGGATAATTGAACGTTGCCATTTTCACTTTGTTTATGGAAAAACCTTTCAATTTTAGATTTAAATGAGTCAGCCAACATTGGTATTTATCTCTTGGTATTAAGTCTTGTACAAAAAAAAATTTAATCTTTATTTATAATATACTTCACTTTCAGGTTGGATTTATAACAAAAATATAATGATAAATTCGACAATGATAGTGACACTGTAATCAAGCATCTCCTTATTGTGACATGCTTATAAACTGTCTTTGTTTTCACCTATACTGCAAATAATTAAAACATTATTTATAAAATTTGAAAACTCAGTGCTGTGCCATTGATTTTACAACTCTTTCAAGGTTGTACACATGAATTGGCAAAATGTCTGTAAAGATCAGATGCCATTTGTACATAAATTGTTAGACACATGAAATAATCAAAGAGTTGTATGGATGCTTGTAAAATTGCTAATGCTAAACAATGAACATAGCACATATTTGGGTTTCATAACTTGACTTTGTGGTTACACACTTCCTCCCCCTGTCACATTGAAACCACTTTGTTGACCTGTTTAACTTAATTGTAACCAACCCAGAAATGAGTGTACATGGTCTTACATGTAACAAGTGAAATGACTTCAGTGCAAATGAACCCAACCATGATCAGCTTTTGTTGACAAGAAAACAGAATCAACCTGCGTATTTACGCATAATAAATGTACTGCTCTGTATGTACGATTGGTGACAGTTCAGAATGGGTGACATTCAGAGGGGTTGTCCATTGGAACCGGTAATTTTAGAAGATAAAATGTCTGCCCCTCCACCAAGTTTCTTGGTGATGGCATATCACTGCACACTGTGATGAACCAACACATTGCTGGTTTTCTAAAAATTCTTTGGTCATGTTGCAGCACCATAGAATCCAAGAACTAGGGAAGCGGAGGGGCAAACAAGCAATAAAAAGTATAAGGGGCCCCAAATTACGGATTCCATTGACTGACGACTGTGCTTCATTGTGTCGAAAACTCACACCTCAGCACATCAATTCTGCATAGCTGAAGTTGCAAGATGTTTCTGTCCTTTCTAAAAAAGATTTAAAGATTGAAAATAGGGTATGAGTAGGTTGGAATTTGCAAATAAATGCTGAATGTTTAACTGACATGGATTGAAAGCAGTGGTTATCAATTTTGATACACCTTCTCTTGGCGGACTGAAATGCCAGTGATCGCTATAGCAAAAATAATAACAAATTATACTAAACCTTAATTTTTTGTACAATGACAACCATTAAAAACTAAATGAAATATGTTCATCATTGGTATGAAGTATCCTTCTCAAACGATCTAGTTAACATAAGACGTTAAACCATACCAAGATTGTTGATGACTTGAACAGTTACGCGATACCATTTTGGATGTGGTGTCAACGCCGTGTTAAGGGTACTGTTGGCTGGAACTCCAGTTCTGAGCCATGATACATCGGAGTTAATATGCTGTACAAAGCTTAATGAAGTTAGTTTATATGGAAGTAAGGTATGGAATAAAAGTATTTGAAATTTCTGAGTTCTAATTTTATGTGAATGAGGAAAATATATGTGATGAACATGCTTGTAAAAATAAATAGGAAGGTTTTATATAGCACATGGACCAGAGAATAAAAAAGTATGCAAAATTCAGAGAAGTTCTAATTATGGGAATGGGGAAAATAGTGTATAACTTTAGAGTAGGACCATTGAAATTGAAAAGACGGCATTTGTGTTTCAAAATTGCACAATTATTCTTGACAATGTGTAATAAATTAAAAGAAATGTTCTCGCTTGCGAAACTCTCACTCTCAAAAGAAAGGGCAGTATTTAAAGGAAATTGCACAGGTCATATAGCCTCTGCACTATATTTCATATGATTTGATTGATGTGAGTTATGTCTGGAGAGAGCCTCGGGGAGCAGGACCTACACAAGTACATGGTATATTGGTGTCATTGAATATTGTGCATTTTTCCTGTGAAATAATTGTCTATGTATGAGTTTTTATTTAGTATTCTGAGAAGGGGGCCCAAAAATTAAGGAAAAGTGCGTAAGTAAACAATCGTTAGGCTACTTATTTTAATTTGTGCAAACCAGAAAGATTTTTTTGGAGAGAAAACAAAAATTACAAACATATATGGCATGAAAATTTCTACTGAATAATGCTTATAACCTTAACTGTAACTGAATTTTCCACTATCCTTATTTATATTCTAAATACATTTTTGACATCTGTTCATTGTTATTTTTCATTGGTTGTTTACTGTCCAAAGTATTATATTCATGTTCGTAGGCTCAACTCACTGAACCAACGTTATAGTCATGTTAGAACCAGGCACAATGCAACGACGAATGGATGAAGCTTATTAAAATGGTTTTTCTTGTATAAAAACACGAAAGATAAATACAAGAATCCTCTTAAAGTGCAACTTCGAGATACTTTACTCTTTTATGACAATGTGTACTGTTGGCGATCCATTTTTACAGCCCTAAAAATGATGACGTCTGGGTATGGCACATTGGCACACACATTATCGCAAACAGCGTCACGATATCGATTGTACGTAGATCATTGTAATCCAAATATGTGCCAGCAGTACACGATATTTGGTTGCAATAACTGCATCTTCACAATCGAGGTCGATCATTTGCATGCGTTGTGCAGCCTGTTATCGACCTTATGGCGCCAGATTAACCTCCCACATGTGCGCCTTGCGGCACCATGCACGAACTTTGATTCTCATTCAGCATGTATGATTATATAGAACGATTTTAAATATTTTTACTTTTAATAATTCGACACCTGATGACGTAATCGCGACATCCACAGAAAACGGTTTCGTCTGCTTCTTCTGATATGCGTTCTGTTTATGTTGTTAAGTTTGAAGGCTGTATATGCTTAAGCAAGGATGCCTTTGTTACCGGACAGTCGCCAAGATGAAGAAGTACAAAAACGAACAAAAACAGAGAATGTATTAGCCAGCGTTGTCGCTCGAACACCTAAAAACTGATACAATAAACAATAGGTAAATTCGCTGCTCGGTCGAACACCTAAAAAAAAACAGCAAAAACAGTACAAAAGCAGCCAAATTATTTCGCGCTGCGCGCTCGAACACCTAATAATCATTGACACAAATAGTAACCACCAAACATAGTAGTAGGCTTAAATTAATTTTGTGGAGCTATGTTTCATGATTCATTTATCGATTAACCAGTTATCCGATTTCATACCACAGGTTTAGGCATACATTGCATATATCGATACCGGAAGGATGACGACGAGCAACGTGGGTTGCAATAACAGGACTGATTTTCTGTGGATTTGCTTATCGGCTACTCTTGGTAAACTCAGGAGGATTTCTGGAAATTTAAATAGAACGTAGGAGATATTATATGTAGTGAAATAAGGGGAAACAATAGGCCTAGGCATAGGCATTGATTGTGGGGGCACGGGGACATATCCCTCTCCACTAGAGTAGGGGGGTGGGGGCGAAAAATAATAAATAAATAAATATGTTTAACTACCCAGGAGTGACCCTGAACACCTGTATAGGCAGGTCCCTACATCATCGCCGCTATGTCCCTCACACAGAGGCGAATCTACAATCTTGTGACAGACTTTTTGGGACACTAAGAACAAGGAATCGACCCTCGGTTCCAGCTGGATGTTTTTATTTGTAATTTTGCAGAGAGAAAGGTATTCCCTAACTCGCAATTGTTTTTGCCCCAAAATACGATGTTTAAAAGCATGGAGGAAAGGAGCTTGCTTATGACCAAGGTTGCGCCCCCCTATTGAGTAAAACCCTGGACCCTAACACTGACTGCATGTCCACTCTCTAGGTAGGTGATTTGACGCCTGTGGGCATATCAATCGCAGCATAGAGGTCCAAGAACGGATCATGCGCTTGTAATTAATCTGACACCAGTTCCGTGCCTCAACTTCATCATCGGCTTCCACCTCGGCGACATCTGATCCTTCACCTAGCTACTATGCAGTTCCAGCCTCAGAGTCTGGCAGTATTTTTGGCGAAGACAATCCAGATTGTACCTGATCGAAACGTCGAGTTGTCAGCTTCATTAACAGCTATTATATATTGCTACTGAAACTAACTCTCACTTATTATTTATTGATCTTTAAAACTTAATTCACGAGAGACCTGGTAGAATCATTTCAAGATGAAAAAGCTGCCCAAGCTAAGCAAAACAACCTATTGTTATGGGTTTCATCTCCCATAACTATAACGACTTTCTTTTGGTAATAGTTACGAGATGTAATTGAATCTCTGAAAAGAACTGGAGGTTATAACTGACTTTTCGATCAGTATACTCTGATCGTCTTCGGGAGAAAAAAAAAAAAAGAAATTTCGTTTTGTTTCTAGTGGGACCCGCTTTCGGTGGTATTGTTGGCGACAAACTTGGAACAGCTGCACCATTCATTCTTTTTCTTGCTGGATTGACGACATTATTAGCTTGAGTAAGCCAGCAGTGAGAAACCAATTCACAGATTTAACGTTTTTTATAGTAATTTTGATGGTCCATATAAGTACATACGAAACAGTGATGCCGATTAGCAGATGATATCATTGCAGTTATATGTCAGCAGAACGATAAAATAAATGCGTACCTGTTTACAAATAGGTAAATACTTCCTGCGGCATCCTATCGTCTCGCGTACATTCTTCCAAATATCATCCTTTTCTATGTTTAGGAAAACACCTTGCTGGACTTGGAGTATGAGGGTTTTATTTCTCAATTTTGTTTTGATTTTATGGAAGCGGAAAATCTCTTCCGCAACCATTAACTTGAATATAATTATGAAATTATACTGCAAATGCAGGAACTGACAAACCCTCCACATCATTATTTAAAAATATTAATCTGGCCCTGAATTTGAGATTTATACACAACAATTTTTGCAGTTGCAGAGTTGAATTTTCGAGGCGTGCAATGGATGAGAAAAAGGGAAGATCCAACTGCTATTTTGGAACTTTCAAAGGAACCCACTCATTCTAATTGCAGCTGGTCTGTACATTGTATTTGTTTTATTTTTTTACTACACCTCAAAACTAAAGTTGAGTTTGGTCTGTGTAAATACTATATGAAGAAATTTCATTGAAATTTGTATTTAACTTTTAACTTGAAATGATAATTGTATTTTTTTTTAAATGCTACATTCAAACTTCATTGAGGAAGTAATTGAGATTCATAATAGTGTGTGGACGGTGGTCATATCCTCAGGATTTTATCCTTCTCAAATTCAACGGGAGGTAAATATCCCATTGTTATAAATTCTTGCCAAAGTTTGCTAGTTTCATCAATCATGTCTAAAAACCCAACAGAGGGGATACAGAAATACCCCCTAGAATAAATCAAGGGCAATTTATAATTCTCCATTATTATGTGGTTAACATGGATCATTTCATGTAAATACATCCATACTAAGAGAAATCAAGACATGTATAAAAAGTATTCAGCTTATTTCTTATTGTTTGAATTCATACGAGAAAATGCATTCAGGACCCTTCTTCCATATTCCACTTCTTACGTGGAATTTGGCCCCACTTCTAGCTTCTTCATTTGCAACAATTGTTTGAGTAATTGGTAACTTCAAAGTGATATTACCTCAGACAGAAAATATTTAAAAGGGGTTATTTGATCCAATCATTAACTATACATCTTTGATAGGTTATGTTTTTCGAGAACATGCAATTAGTATTGGGCAAAGAGTGCTTGTTGAAATAATCTCTTTGCGTCTAACAATCCTCTACAACTAGTGATCTTTGGTCCATCATTTTTACAATATATATTATCAGGTTCATTCGCTCTTCCAAATTTGATATTTGGGATTGTTAGAGCCAGCTCTCCCCCATATGGATGATCAACTACAATGGGATCAGAAACATGGCAGTTAGGTGAGTATACTCCCGTCATTTATTATTAGGGAGGAATCAATTCTATTTTCACATCATTACAGCAATTATTTACAATTTTCTGATTTCAAGTTAAAAACGTCTCCAGTTTCCTGATCATCTGTTTCTCTTATTTGGCCAACAGGGAAACACGTGCTACATGTATACGCGCGGGACAGAGCTTCCCATATACAAAAGTAGGTAGCAGCTAAGAGGCCTCACAAATCAGGCAGAGTGTTCATACCGCTATGTTGAAAAGATCGAACTTTAACATTGCAGCATGGCAGAAGATTCCAATCAGATCCAGCAATTTTGGCTGCAATTGGACATCGTTTCCGCAAAAAAAAAAAAAAGAAAGAAAAAAAGCGTCACCCGCACTGATTTTTGAAACCAACGGATGACCAAAAACCGCCAACTTTTTGGCTTTAATTAAATCATAAATTCAAAGTAATTGTTGGCAAAAAATAACCAAACATGCCGACGCGCGGGTCTGAGGGCGACGCGCGCGTCTGAGGCGACGACGCACGGGTCCTACGAGGCGACGCGCGCGGAGACCAGAAATCGGGAGATTTTCTTTGGCCTAACCTTGTGGTCTGTAATTTGAAATGCGATTTAATTGCCCATCATTGCACGCTAAATATGTATCAAGCCTACGTTATTTTACCGAAGAAGTAATGTTGTTTTCTATGGAGCATCGATAATTTCCTTATTATAGAAAGGTAAAAGCAAATACTTTTGGAAATGAGATATTTCACTAAACAATAGTCAGACGAATATTTATTGTAAAATACATGCTTTTATGATTACTGATTTTTTTTGAGAAATGTATCATTTTAAAGAATTTGTTATCCTTTGCCCATCAAAAGAACAGTGTTCCGATAAAAAGAAAAAATTATAGTCTATAGTATGTGTCAAGTTTGAAGGATGCTGTGAATCTTTTGCAACTATGCTTTTTTTTTGTTCGATAAGTTTCGCGAGGAAGAAGAAGCAAAACAAATTCGACGACGACGAACGACGACGACGACGACAACAATCTGTGCAAATCTGACATCTTTAATGTAATATGCCATTGTAGAGTTATTCTCAGTGAATATTTGGGGTTTCCCCGAGCCAGGTTATAGTTCCGGTCTCGAATATGCAAAGCGATTCGAGATCCCCAGATTAATTTAATGCGTTTTAACTTTCTCGTAAACATGACACAGCACAGTGTAGTTAAAGGAGTTTACATGTTGGTTGTTCAATGTAATATTACTGTAACATGCATTTTTGCCAACAATTACCCAAAATTGTGTACCTTCCCTTTAAAACTATTATTACTTACTATCTCGTAATTTAGGGTAGTATTTGTACCGTCTGGATTGTGTTACTTGATCGGCAGTGTTTACTTGGATATATCGCTTACTTTACTGTGGTGAGTAGTTTGGAAAAAATCATAATAAGTTATGGAATTATTGTGTCTGTTATATTGAACAATTGATTTGATTGTTGTTCTTTCACCTACGCTTAGTACTTGTGTAAAACGGAAAATAAATAAATAAAACAAAAATAAAAGAGATGTATACATGAGTGTATATGACTGCTTCTTTTATGCGAAACCAAATTACCCTAAGCTTGCAGCAGAGTATGGATATATTTATTGACATTTTACCAAACAAATGCTTACCGGTACCCGTCGAATTTAAACAGGAGGGAAAGTTTATCTAATAATCGATTTCACGTAAAACATTAATCAATATGTTAAAACTTGTAGCTTTGCACGTGGTGAGGATGATAAAGTAAGACTAATTGCGCAGTGACACCATGGGAATCTCAATTGATTAGTAATTGGTTCAGAAAAGAACTGAGGTACAACTCGACGTTTCGATCAGTATGCTCTGATCGTCCTCAGGAGAATGCCGGACTCTGGAAAATGCTTCTGCTTAAGTAGGCTGCTGGAGGATCATCCATGAATGGATGCTGGAGGATTAGTTCGTTGAGGCGCGCAGGCGGAACTGTGAGACTATGAGACTAGGATCGTGGGGTTGCCAGAGAGGTGTGTTATGCTCACTGAAGCTGAATCCAGTTGTTAACAAAGCACAGGGAAGGAGGGTGGTTGACTTAGGATATAGGGGATCCCTCAGTCTGGGGTGGAGTTTATGGACTTTGGATATAGAAGATCCCTTCAGTCTGTAGTATGGGTCACGCCAAATGTCGCTGATGAAGAAACCGATGTCCTGTGGCACAGTGTGTCGTGTTTGACGATCTCGATGGCGTCTCTGTGATGCGATCTGGGGTGCCATGCCGTCGATGGGTGTGATGAGTTGGGCTGCCTGCCGGTCCGAAATTTAGTAGTCCTTGATGTGCGAGGTGCTTGACGATGGCGTCGACTATCAAGGATCTTTGCCTCTGCGGCCGGTGTGTGCTCGGTGTTCCTTCAATCTGATGGGGAGTTGCGTTTCGTTTCGCATACGATGTACACACCTTACCGCACTCACAGGGATCCGGTAGACTCCCGCTCTGTTGTTTGGGTCAGTTTGTCCTTGTGGGTATGTAGAAAGTCCTTGGAGTTTGCTGGGGCTGAGTGGAGACACATCGATTGCGAGCTGCTTGTCGGAGGATGCGTTGTAGTTTGTTGCAGGACGTCAGACCTAACCCTCCTGCTTTCTGTCTCCCCTATCTACCAGTTCGGTGACGTCTCACTGAAACTACCAACGCATCCTCCGGACAAGCAGCGCATCGATGCGGTGTTCACACTCCAGCCCCAGCAAACTATGACTTCACATACGCCGAACAAGGACAAACCGGTTCCAAACAACAGAGCGGGAGTCTACCTGGATCCCCTGTGCCAGTGCGGTAAGGCCTGTACATCGGCGAAAACGAAACGCAACCTCCTCATCAGATTGAAGGAACACCGAGCACATCGGCCGCAGAAGATTTCAGAGAAGTCCCGCCATCGTCAAGCACACTCGCATCATCATGACCACCAAATCGACTGGCAGGCACGCCAACTCATCACACCCATCGGACGCATGGCACCTCAGACGCATCAGAGAGGCCATCAGATCGTCAAACACGACACTGTGCCACAGGGCACGTGGTTTCTTCATCAGCGACATGACGATCTATACTACAGACTGAAGGATCTTCTATATCCAAAGTCCAGTAACCCACCCCAGACTGGGAGGATCCCCTATATCCAAGTCAACCACCCTCCTTCCCTGTGGCTACACAACTTCAGTTCAGTTCAGTGAGCACACACTCCTACTCTCCCCAACCCTCGGGATCCTAGTCTTCATAGTCTCACAGTTTCTGCCTGCGCGCTCAACGAACTAATCCTCCAGCATCCATTCATGGGATGATCCTCCAGCAGCCTACGAAGCAGGCAGTGCGATTTTCCAGAGGGTCCGGCATTCTCTGAGGGACAGGATCAGAGCATACCGGCCTGATCGAAACTGTCGAAGTTGTACACCCTGCAGTTCTTTTCAGAACGATACTACTCAATTGCTCCAGATTCACATGGTGTCACCGCAATTAATCTTACTTATTAATCAATATGTTACATCGAATTACTGTTGTGATCAAACAAAATAAGCGTCCTCATATTTCAAGGATAATCATGGCAAAAGTCGTTTATTTTTAACAGTACACTCGAAACTTCACTGTTACGTCAATGAATTAAATCCATTTCATAGATCCAAGTGGGCCTGCTACATTTAATATCTTAATGAACAAAATATTCGACCAATTATTTGGAGAAATTCAAAATTTTAACATGGCCTACAAATGTGATTCAGCACCGCCGTAATAATTCCAAATAACATAACTAGCCAAGCAGATGTGTTGCAGTAAGGTACATCATACCTTAAGTAATACTAAGGAATATAACAGGGGCCAGGGACAATGACCCTTAGTATCCACTTGTAAAAATAATTTTATTAGTTTAGGTTCAAATCTTCTCACGAAATCGCCTCTGTTGTCTCCAGTCGTCCCCCACCTTTAATAAATGTTATAATTATTTTGTTGTAGCAGGATGCTTTTATTGGTGTGGTCTGGATTCCAGGGGTGGATGTGATTCTCATTCTGTATCTGAGTACCGCGATAATTATTTTAACCACCATAGAAATGCGGGTTTATATTTTAATTTAAATCTCACTGAAACTGTTTCCAATTTCACTCCCGATCTTTTCCTTCTTTGTAACAGTGGTAGGCGTGCTGCATCGCTGCTTCTCTGTGTATTTTATCGATATGCATTACTGATGGTAACAGACGTTTGTTTTCACCAGGGTACTCCCACAACAAGCAATCATAACAGTCCCCTATCGTATCCGGAAATTGAAATTTTTTCCCCCTTGAAAATTCCCAGTTTTCCTCCAAGTGTAATCAACAGAATACGAAATCTTTTGTGAAGATAATAGTCCAGACTATAAAAGCTATCTCTTTTGCGTGTGCAGCCGCATACTGAAAAGCATTAGTTACCAGACCATGCCGATGATGATCGGTATTATATATTCCGGAAGATACCCCGGGTTGAATAAAAACTGGAACCAGATTTCCTCGACATGCATTTACAACGACAACGACCTCTTCAGTGTGAGTAGGTCGCGTATCCGTATCAGCTCCCGTGCACGGTGGGGAGGGCCGCTTCGCACCAAACATGGCTGGCATTAAGGTATTTTGGGTATCACTGGTTAGGCGTTCACTGTTGATTCCTTGATTTCCTACATTCAAGTGAAAACCGTTACCAATGAAGAGTTTTTGCATAAATATAAAGCACTTGAGTATGCTTAGTTCTTAATATCAAATCAACTTTTATATGAAGTAGGTCTACTTCAAAAGTGACGTGATATAAAAGTTGTGTCACATACTCAATACCGCCATAGTCTCAGATACATGAGGTGTCTTCACCGCAAAGAGGGGCTGCGGTGTGCACGGAATGGATATACAATTTTGTAATTATTTGGGTTAATTTGAAATGATCTTCATGATACAAAGGCCTATTAAAGTGTCTGATGAAGAGCTCCCTCATTCAAATATCAGATTTAGTCACGAATACAATACTATTGATATAATTGTATAAGTACTAAGTGATTTGGAGGTTAGAAAACATGGACAACTTGGACGAAAGCCCCTGGTTATATGCAAGCATTTATTGTTGCACCCCCATGGTCCAGCCCTACCATCAACCATCATCCAACCAAATCCTCGGGTCGAATTTCAAGAAGGTAGCGGCCAGGGAGTGGAATGGGTCAGGGACACAGGTCCTTTACTCCAAGATGATAATAGTCAGGTGGTATGTATCACATACAAACATCAAACTGCATTTAGTTACGACCAACCCTTTTTTCAGCGTCTTTCACACCCAGTTTTTAAAATAAATAAAATAAATCATCACATTTAAAAAAATATTTATTTTAGGTTCCATTTGCGACCAGTTTTCCGACGTTGATTGCCCCAATGGCCGTACTTGGTGCATGCTGCAGGTAAGTTGAGTCTTATAGGGCTAAAATGTTAGTTACGTTACATTATTACCTCCCCTACTCATTGAGCAACAATACCAATCCTTAAATTTTTCTCCAGCTACCTGCGAGGAGTATGTACTGCCCTGCCTTTATGCTCACACTCATTTTACTCCTGGGTGGAGTGAAGCAAGAGCAGGTAAAGTATATTGCATAATGACACATTGCGCCACGGTCATGGCGGGGTTCGAACCCTAAAATATTCTGAACAACTTTGCCATCAGAACGTTAAAGTCTGACACGGCTGGATCGCTCCAGCCATGTCATGCCACAATAACGGGAAGGTATAACATCCTCAAGAAAACATCAATCCAATCACAATATTTATACATTCGTAACATGTAAATTCTTTGTTTAAAACGAATACGAATACATTTTTCACTTATATTTTCTCGTTACATGATTGACATTACGCAATTAGCTTATCCGATTGAGCAGTTTGGCCAATATCAATGTTGCACCTTTCCCTAACGTCACAAATACACGATTTGATTGGTGAATATGAGAGAAATATCACTTTACATTATACACTTATATTTTACGGAATACACCATATTTTATACATATATTTCCAACCTTGGGTATATCAATATTGGTAATGGGTTGTTCATCGAAAAGCGATTGAATGTACTGATTTTAAAAAGATCTTAATGTGCATTTATTTGGAATTGGTTACTACTTTTGTTCATTATACATAGGTGCATTGGACACCCTAGGGTACCGCTGTAATGCTCTATATTGTTGACAACCGTCACAAGGGGCGATGTAACGCGTCATCGTCTTTCACTATGTTTGCTTTCGCCTTCGGGTTACTCTGTGTAGGTAAGATATGGAGTACCTAATTATTGCGCGCGGACACAAAACATAGTATACCGGCTTTCTGCTATTATAAAAATTAACTATACGCCATAAAGCAAGCTCCACAATAAAACAAGATACCGTCTGATGTCAATAAGGTATGTAATGAAAGTAAAAGCGTGTTTCATTCGAGTATGGCAACATGTCGTCCACCTGCCGTATCTCCGACATCGAACAATATGCCGTTTTAAGTCAGGTCTTGGGCTCATCAGTAAAACTTTTC
>CM055818.1:45243205-45263395 GCA_029582265.1 Zoroaster sp. YZ-2022
AATATTTTTTGAAAAAAATTTAAAAGGGCAAAATTAAACCTTGTGGTTGTTGGATATGATTTTTTAAATATTAAACTTTGACTTCCGGTTTGAACAGGAAGTAAAAGGTCAGAGTGGGGTCACGCTGTGCAGCAAAATTCTTTGACAATTAACGATCTGTACAATGGTACCAAATATTGTGAATTTTACCTCTTGTGGTTGTTGTGATTTGATTTTTTACATAGTAAACTTTGACTTCCGGTTTGGACAGGAAGTAGGAAGTTAAGTGGGGGTCACCTTTGTGTAAATATTTTTCGACAATTAACAATCTATACAATGGTGCAAAAAATGTAAATTTACCTCTTGCGGTTGTTGAGATATGATTTTCTTTAAATATTAAACTTTTACTTCCGGTTTGGACAGGAAGTAAGGTCAAATTGGGGTCACCTTTGTGTAAATATTTTTCGACAATTAACAATCTGTAGAATAGTGCAAAAAATGTGAATTTACCTCTTGTGGTTGTTGAGATATGATTTTTTTTAAATATTAAACTTTGACTTCCGGTTTGGACAGGAAGTAAAGGTTAAATTGGGGTCAACTTTTTGTAAATATTTTTTGACAATTAACGATCTGTACAATGGTGAAAGAATTGTGAATTTATCTCTTGTGGTTGTTGAGATATGATTTTTGTTAAATGTTAAACTTTGACTTCCCGGTTTTGGACGAGGCTTAAAAAGGTTAAATTAGGGGTCAACTTTGTAAATATTTTTGACAATTAACGACCTGTACAATGGTACAAGTATTTGGGAATTTTACCTCTTGTGGTTGTTGAGATATGATTTTTTAAATATTAAACTTTGACTTCCAGTTCGGACGGGAAAGTAAGAGTCAAGTGGGGTCTGTTGAGTAAATATTTTTTCGACAATTAACAATCTATACAATGGTGCAAAAATGTCAATTTACCTCTTGTGGTTGTTGAGATATGATTTTTAAATATTAAACTTTGACTTCCGGTTTGGACGGAAGTGAGTTAAATTAAGGGTCACTTTTTGTAAATATTTTTGACAATTCACGATCTGTACAATATGGTACAAAATTGTAAATTTACCTCTTGTAGTTATTTGAGATATGATATTTTCCAATATTAAACTTTGACTTCCGGTTTGGACAGGAAGTAAGGTCAAATTAGGGTCACTCACAACTCGTGTTTCATCTACTTATTAAGTTCTAAGTACCTTTCGAGTTTCAAGTTCATGAAGTTTGCAGGAAGTATGTGTTTGTTACGCGGACAGTCATTGGGAGAAGATGAAGAGGTAAAACTAGAGCTTAAGTGTTTGTTAGAACAAACACACGATTGTTCAAGTCTACTTCGGTTCAATCAAATTATCATTGATGATGTCAATATCATATTTTCCAAGGGTTTGGCCTCTTTTATAATAACAATATCAATTTCATATTCAAAATACATATCAATTTTGCATTAGAAATTTTTGAATTTGAACTTCCTGTTTGGACAGGAAGTAAAGGTCACATTAGGTGGTTTGAGAGTTCATGACCTCCTCGCAGTTATGAAAAAATAACATATAAGTCAACTTACCATTAAATTGAAGCTATGAGAAATGACCTTTTAAAATTAATAAAAATCGTTACTTTGTGTGCCACTAATTAGACCATTGGCAAGCATTTTGGTAACTCAAGAATCACAAGATTACAAACTATTAATGTAAAGAATTCAATTGTGTTTTGTTTTCTAATAGGTCATTTAGTTCTTGAGATATTGGCTGTTGAACTTGGAAATGTTGTGAGATTTAAGCAGTAAATTAGAAATTAACAAGTGTGACTTGGAACACAATGTTTTTACTTTAAATATTGACACTAGCCCAACACATGCTTTTCAAAACCATGTTAGATGATAAATCAGCATTAAAAATCACTCATATGAAAATAGTTTGCCAGGTTGTAGGTAGCCAGATCAACCTATTCAACGTTATTATAGGCATAAAGAATCACAAAGTTGATTTAGGATAGAAAGGGGACTACATGTATAGTAACTGGATTAAGCTTGGCTGCAAATTCAAAGAGCAGGAAGTGTGGGTTAAATTGTTTGGGGCAGTCAGGGGTTGCTGAAGACACTGAAGCAGGAAGACCATATAAATATTTCCCTTTACTTTCCTTCAGCTAATTAGGCTTTCATTAGAAAACAAGCTTATCACTACTACATGATAAAGTTGGAAGAAAGCTTGCATCCGTGCTTTCTATCTTCCATTGCCCCCCATAGAAGAGTTTTTTGTCAAAAATAAATAATTCCCAATTTAAACAAAAATTAAATGTAATTATATCCACTGGGTCAAATCGATAATTGGTTGCCCTTTTCACTTTGTTTATGGAAAAAACTTTCAATTTTATAGATTTAAATAAAATACAACATTGGTATTTATCTCTTGGTATTAAGTCTTGTATAAAATAGAATTTATACTTTATTATTTGCTTTCCAGGTGAAGTTTATAACAAAAAATATAATGATCAATTGACACGATAGTGACTTACTGTAATCAAACATCTCCTGTTGTGACATGCTTGCAAACTGTCTTTGTTTACCTGTACTGCAAATAATTTAAAATAATGTATAAAATTCAAAAAGCTCACAAATTCTACATTGATTTTACATTTTTCAAGGTTCTACACATGATTAACCCAAAATGTCTGTAGCTGCATCAATACTACAGAATTGCAACCTAAAGATCAGGATACCATTTTGTGTACATAAATTGTTGAACGTTGAAATAATCAAATAGTTAATATGAGTGCTTGTAGAATTACTAATACAGCAATGAAATACATATTTATTTTAACTCTCTGTTGGATTTCATGACTTGACTTTTGTGGTTACACACCCCTCCCACAATCCATTGTAACCACTTTGTTGACCTGTTTAACCTACTTGTAACCAATCTAGAAATGAGTGTACATGGTCTTACACATGTAACAGAGTGGAAATGACTTCAGTGTAAATAGAACCTAACCATGATCCTTTGTTGACAAGAAAACGGAATATATATCACCAGATCCGTCAGTAATCTGGTAGTGCCCTTTTTCCTGCTTTGTTTATGGAAAAAAACTTTCCAATTTTAGATTTAGAAATGGAAGCCAACATTGGTATTTATCTCTTGGTATTAATTCTTGGCTACAATAGCCATTTAGTCTTTATTTATAATATACGCTTCCACTTTCAGGTTAGAGTTTATAACAAAATATAATGATAAATTGATAATGATAGTCACACTGTAATCAAGCATCTCCTTATTGTGAACCTATTGTGAACAATCTCCTTGTGTTAACCTGTCTTTGTTTCCCACCTATACTGCAAATAACAAAAAAAATTTAAATAAAATTTGAAAACAAATTCTACATTGATTTTGTTTCAAGGTTGTACACATGATTGGCAAAATGTCTGTGTGCATCCATACTACAAATTACAACCTAAGATCAGATGCCATTTTGTTACATAAATTGTTGAACATTGAAATAACCAAAGGTTGTATAGATTGCTTGTAATTGCTAATAAAACAATGAAATACATATTTATTTTAACTGTCTGTTGGGTTTTATGATTTGACTTTTGTGGTTACATTTCCTTCCCCACTTTGTTGACCTGTTTAACCTACTTGTAACCAATCTAGAAATGAGTATACATGGTCTGACACATGTAACAGTAAATTTACTTTAAGTGTAAATGAACCCATCCTTTGTTGACAAGAAAAGCAGAATCAATCTGCATTTATAATAATGTACTCTCTGTATGTCATTAATTGGTAATTTTGGAGGAATAAAATGTCCTGCCCCCTCCCCCAAAGTTCTTGGTGATGGCATGTCCTGCCACTGGTGATGGCGAAAAACCTGCTTACATTTGGTTTTGTATTGCTTTTTTTTACATTCTCTTGGTTTATCATTTGCAGAGAAATTTCAGAGAAGTTCTAATTTATGTGAATATTGACGAAATAATATGTCTGATGAACATACTGTAAACAAAATAATAGGAAGGGTGTTATAAGTACATGGACCAATGAATAAAGTATTTGAAAAATTCAGATAAGTTCTAATTTGTGTGGATGGGAAAATAGTTATATCATTTTGGAGTAATGGACCATTAAAATTGAAAATAGCATTGGTTTGTTTTCAAAATTACACTAATTATTCTTGACAATGTGTAATAAATTAAAAGAAATGTTCTCTTTATGAAAAATGTCACCCCCTTCCCCAAGTTCTTGGTGATGGCATGTCCTGCCACTGGTGATGAACCAACACATTTGTGTTTTTAATTCTTTTTTTTTACATTCTTTGGTCTATCATTGTGAGAAATTTCAGAGAAGTTCTAATTTATGTGAATGAGGAAAATAATATGTCTACAGTGAACATGCTGTAAAAATAATAGGAAGGTGTTATGAGTACATGGACCAAGAATAAAGTATTTGAAAATTCAGATAAGTTCTAATTTATGCATGAATGGGAAAATAGTGTATAATTTGGAGTAAGCTGGACCATTACAAAATTTAAAATGGCATTGATTTGTTTTCAAAAATTGCACAATTATTCTTGACAATGTGTAATAAATTAAAGAAATGTTCTCGCATGAAACTCACATCAAAAGAAAGGTATTTAAAGGAATTGCCGAGTCACATATACTCACTATACTTATAATTCCATGTGATAGTGAGAGATGTCTAGTGAAGAGAGAGGCCTCAGGGAGCAATACCTACAAGTACATGTGTTGTGTCATGAATATTGTGCATTTTCTGAGAAATAATTGTCTATGTAAGTTTGTAGCTGAGAATTTATAAATTAAGGAAAAGTGCACCTAAACAATCACTAGGCTACCCTATTTAATTTATTACCTGAACTGAAGATTTTGGAGAAAACAAAATTACAAAATATATATAATAAAATTTCTACTAAAAATTACCATGTATAACTGAATTTTCCACTATCCTTATTTATATTCCTAAATACATTTTGGTGACATCTGTTCATATTTTGTTAGTTGTTTACTGTCCAAAGTATGTTCATGTAGGCCTAACTAACGTTATACATGTATTGTTAATTAAACAGGCACAATGCAACGACGAATGGACACAGCTTAAAATGTTTTTTCTTGTAAAAACACGAAGATAAATACAGAAATCCTATCAAAAAGTAGCCAAGTAACCTATCAAAAAAGTAACCTATCAAAAGATACTTGCTCTTTATGACCGTATTGGCGATCCACGGAGCATACGCCGATGAAACAGCGTCGATCTCGATTGTACATGCAGCTCATTGTAACCAAATGTCGTGTAGTACACGATATTTGGTTATCGAATCTATCTTACAATCGAGATCATTTACTAATGCATATGTAAACTAGCGCCTCATATTGCGCCTTGCGGCGCAAAACGATCTTTAATTTATTCATGCAACGTTTTAATTTATTCATACAGCGTATGGCAAAACGTTTTAAATATTTTACTTTTTAGCGTAATTCGACACCTGATGGCGTAATCATGACGTCTGAAAACGGTTTCATCCAGCTTGGCTATGTTCTGTTCATGTGTTAAGTTTGAGGCTGTAAATGGCTTTGCAAGGATGCGCTGGTTTGCCGGACAGTCTCGCCACTGAGATTAGAAATAAAAAAAAAAAAAAAAACGGTACAAAAAACAATAGAACTTCGCGCTGCGCTTTCGAACACCTAACTGAAACTTAAGTGTTTGTTCCGAACAAACACGGTGTCCGGTCGCTTCCGGTTCCATCAGAATTGTCATCGATGATGTCAATATCATATTGTGCAAAAGGGTTTATCATCTTTATAATAATAATATCAATTTCCTTGCCAAAAAAGACATACTCAATTTTGCGTTTAGAATGTGTTGAATTTGAGCTTCCTGTTTCGGACAGGAAGTAAAGGTCGTGCAGGTGGTTTGGAGAAGGTCATATATGACCTCCTCATGATTATGAAAAAAGCCATAAATTTGTCCTTGGCCAGCATTAAATTGAAGCTATGAGATATGACCTTCTAAAATTTGTAAGTGATTTACTTCGTGTTCCACTAATTGTGTACCATTGGCAAGCATTTATGGTAGCTCATTTTAAGAATTACAAGCTTTATTAATGTAAGGAATTCAATTTCTGTGTTTTTTTGTTTTCCTAATAGATTGTTTAGTTCTTGAGATATTGGCTGTTGAACTTACGGAAATGTTGTGAGATTTAAGCAGTAAATTAGAAATTAACAAATGTGACTTGGAACACAATGTTTTTTTATTTTAACTCTTGATTTAGCCCAACACATGCTTTTCAAAAGCCATGCTAAGATGATAAATCAGCATTAAAAATCACTCATATAGAAAATAGTTTTTGGGAGTTGTAGGTAGCCAGATCAATTATTCAACGTTATTATGGGCATAAAGTCCTAAGTTGATTTAGGATGAAGGGGTTCCACATGTATGTACCCATTAGAGGTTTACCCTGTGTGTCATATAATCTCACAATTTTATTTGTTGTTCTAAAAATGTTTACATCACGTTTTATTTTAAGTTGTTGTATATTTTCTACTCTTTCGTATGTTTGTTCATTTTTTTTTTAAATTTACCTTTATATGAGACCTATAATCCTTATCATCTCACTTATTTTATACTCTTACTTAAAGGCCTATATTTCATACTTTCGTTTTTTATTTATTTTTGTTTTAATTTTATTTTTCTTAAATTACTTGTAATTTTTCATTTTATATATAATATATATGTCCGATTCTTGTTGTTGCTCTTTAAAATACTTTTATTGTTATATTGTATAATTTCATGTTTCAAGGGTTTTAATCACGCCCCGCTGAAAACAGCCCTAATGGCTGAATGGGCTTACCGTGTATAAATAAGGTAAATAAATAAATAAATAAAATAGTAACTGGATTAAACTTGGCTGCAAATTCAAAAGAGCAGGAAGTATGGGATTAAATTTGTTTGGGGGGAGTTGGGGGTTACTACAAGCATGGAAGACCATATAAATATTTCCCCTTTCATTTCCTTCAGCTAATTAGCCTTTCATTGAAAACAAGCTTATAACTGCATGATAAAGTTGAGCTTGCATCCGTGCTTTCCATCTTCACTGCCCCCCGCAGAGGTTTTGTCAAAAGAACCAATATGTAATTGTAATTAAATGAAGTAATTATATCCACTGCTGGATCAAATCTGATGGTTGGTTGCCCTTTTCACTTTGTTTATGGAAAAACCTTTCAATTTTAGATTTTAAACAAACCAACATTATGTATTTATCTCTTGGTATTAAGTCTTGTGCAAAAATAAATTTAATCTTTATTTATAATATACTTCCACTTTCAGGTAAAGTTATATAACAAAATATAATGATAAATTGACATTGATGGTGACACTGTAATCAAGCATCTCCTTGTTGTGACATGCAACATAAACTGTCTTTGTTTTTCCTATACTGCAAATAATTAAAATAATATATATAAAATTTGAAACAAGTTCTACATTCAGTTTTTACATTTTCAAGGTTATACACATGATTATGCAAAATGTCTGCTGCATCCATACTACAGAATTTACAACCTAAAGATCAGATGCATTTGTACATAAATTGTTAGACATTGAAATAATCAAAGAGTTGTATGGGTGCTTATGGGTACTAATAAAGCAATGAAATACATATTTATTTTAACTGTCTATTTGGTTTCATGACTTGACTTTTGTGGTTACACGCCCTCCCCACAATCAATTAGAAACCACTTTGTTGACCCTGTTTAACCTACTTATAGCCAATCTAAGAAATGAGTGTACCTTGGTCTTACACATATAACAAGTGAAACCAGCTTCAGTGCTAAATAGACAACCATGATCCTTTGTTGACAAGAAAACAGAATATATATCCACTGGATCCAAATCTGATAATTGGTTACCATTTTCCACTTTGTTTATGGAAAAACCTTTTCAATTTAGATTTAAGTAAACCAACATTGATATTTATCTCTTGGTGACATTAAGTCTTGTACAAAAAATCAATTTTAATCTTTATTTTATAATATACTTCACTTTCAGGTTAAGTTTATATACAAAAATATAATGATAAATTGACCCAGATAGTGACACTGTAATCATGCATAATCTCATTATTGTGACATGCTTATAGCTGTCTTTGTTTTTCACCCTATACCGCAAATAATTAAAACATTATTTATAAAATTTGAAAACAAATTATACATTGATTACCCAACTTTTCAAGGTTGTACACATGATTGTGAAAATGTCTGTAAGATCAGATGCCATTTTTGTATAAATTGTTGAACATTGAAATAATCAAAGAGTTGTTATGGATGTATGAAATTGCTAATAAAAGTAATGAAAATACATGTCTGTTGGGTTTCCTTAACTTGACTTTTGTGGTTGCACTTCCTCCCCCACAATTGAAGCCACTTTGATGACTGACAACCTAATTGTAACCAATCTAGAAATGAGTGTACATGGTCTTACACATGTAACAAGATGAAATGACTTCAGTGTAAATAGAACCCAACCGCGATCCTTTGTTGACAAAGCAGAATCAACCTGCCATTTATAATAAATGCTTTTGCTCTGTATGTACGATTTAGTGACAGTTCAGAATGGGTGTTGACATTCAGGGGTTGTCATTGGAACCCATGTTTAGAATAAAATGTCTGCCCCTCCACCAAGTTCTTTAGTGATGGCATATCACTGCCACTGGTGATGAACCAACACATTTGGTTTTCCTAAAATTCTTTGATCTATCATTGCAGCACTTATAGAATCCAGAAGAACCTTAGGGAAGGGGAGAGGCAGAGAGAAACAAACAATAAAAAGTATAAGGGGCCCAAATAGTACGGATTCAAATGACTGACGATTGGTGCTTCATTGTGTCGAAAATCTTTACCCAGCATCAATTCTGCATAGAAGTTGCAAGATGTTTCTGTCCTTTCTAAAAAGATTTAAAGATTGAAAATAGATGTAAGGGCTTAGATTTAAATAAATGCTGTTTAACTGACATGGATTGGAAGGGTGGTTTATCAGATTACACCCCTTCCTCTTGGACTGAAATGCCAGTACTGCTACTGTAAAAAGAAATAATAACAAATTATACTAAACCTTAATTTTTTGTAATAAACAATAAATAAAGCTAAATGAAATGTTCATCATTGGTGTGAAGATCCTTCTCAAACGATCTGTTAACATAAGACGTTAAACCCATACAAGATTATTGATGGCTTGAACAGTTACGATACTGCATTTTGGATGTGGTGTCAACGCCGTGTTGGAGTGCTGGTGGCTGGAACTCCAGTCTGAGGCAGCGAAATACATCAGAGTTAACATGCTGGCTGTACAAAATAATAGTTAAGTTTATGGAGTACATGCGAATAAATGGTAAATTTTCTGAGTTCTAATTTATGAATGAGGGGAAAATAATATCTCACAGTGAACATGCTGTAAAAATAATAGGGAAGGTTTTATAAGTACATGGACCAAAGAATAAAGTATGTGAAAATTCAGAAGTTCTAATTTATGGGATATAGGAAATAGTGTATAACTTTAGAGTAGCTGGACCATTGAAATTGAAAAGGGCATTGGTTTGTTTTCAAGTACACTGAATTATTCTTGACAATGTGTAATAAATTAAAAGAAATGTTCTGCTGAAACTCTCATCAAAGAAGGAAAAGTATTTAAAGAAATTGTAGAGTCTCATATACTCATATAATTTCATGTGATTGTGATGTGAGTTATGTCTGGGAAGAAGACCTCAGGAGGGCAGGACCTACAAGTACATGTATTGTGTCATGAATGTTGTGCATTTTTCTGTGAAATAATTGTCTTATGTGGTTGTTGTGTCTGAGAAGGTACAAAATTAAGGAAAAGTGCAATGTAAACAATCGTTAGGCTAACCTTTAATTTGTACTGGGCTTTGAAGATTTTTGGAGAAATAAAAGTACAAAATATATGACATAAAATTTCTAACGAATAATGCTACCATAACCTTAACAACTGAATTTTCCTATCCTTATTTATATTCTAAATACATTTTGGTGACATCTGTTTCCATATTTTGTTAGTTGTTTACTGTCCAAGTATATTAGGCCATTTAACTCACTGAACTTAACGTTATAGTCATGTTAGACAGGCACAATGCAACGACGAATGGACAGCTTAAAAATGAGACATGGCAAAAACACGAAAGATAAATACGAAATCTTAAAAAAGTAACTTCGAGATACTTACTCTCTCTTTGGCCGTGTACTGTTGGCGATCCATTTTACATGCCTAAAAAAATGACGTCCTGGGCCATGGCACACACATAAACAACGTCGATACTCGATTGGCATCTGGATCATTATGTAACCCAGAAATGGTAAATGGTACGTGTTTGGTTACAATGAGCTACATCGTACAATCACGTATCGACGCTGACTACGTGTTACGTCGTGTGCCCATGGCCAGAACCTATGCCATATTGCGCCTTGCGGCACTATGAACTTTGATTCTTTCTTTGGCGGCGGGAAACGTTTTAAATATTTTGCTTTTGGCGTAATTCGACACCCTGATGACATCGTCATGACATCACAGAAAACGGTTTCGTCTGGCAGATATGTTCCTGTTTATGTGTGTTAAGTTTGAAGGCTGTATAATAGCAGCAAGGATGCCTTTGTTGCCGGACGGTCGCCGCGCTGAGATGAAGAAGTAAAAAAAAACGAACAAAAAAAACGAGAGGTGTTCAGCGTTGTCGCTCGAACACCTAAAAAACTGATACAAAACAGCCATAGATGTTCGCGCTGCTCGGTCGAACACTGAAAAAAAAAAACAGTACCAAAAACAATAGGTGTTCCGCGCTGCGCTCTCGAACACCTAATAAAATCATCAGGCACAAATAACCTTGTACACCAAATATAGTAGGGCTAGAATTAAATTTTGTGAGCTACGTTTCGCGGATTCCATTTTGTCGATTAACCAGTTGTCCGATTTCATACAGGTTTAGGCATAATTTGCATATCGATACCGAGATTGACGACGAGCAACGTGGGTTCATGCTGGGACTGATTTTCTGTGGATTTGCTATCGGCTCTCTTGGTAAACTACAGGAGGACTGCAAATTAAAATATAACGTAGGAGATATTATATGTGAAACAAGGGAAACAATGAGGCCTAGGCATAGGCATTGATTGAGTGGGGCACAGGGGACATATCCCTCCACTAGAGTGGGGGGTGGGGGCAGTAAATAAATAAATAAATAAATATGTTAGTAACTACAGGGTGACCCTGAATATTAGCCTGTATAAGGCAGGTCCCTACGTCGCTGCTATGCCTCTCACAGAGGCGAGATCTACAATCTTTGACAGACTTTTGGGACACTTAAACAAGAATCGACCTCGGTTCCAGCTGGATGTTTTATTTGCCTTAATTTTTGCAAGAAAATTATTCCCAACTCGCAATTGTTTTGCCCCAAATACGATGTTTAAAAGCATGGAGGAGGGCTTGCGACCAAGGTTGCGCCCCCATATTGGTAAAACCCTGGACCTAACACTGACACTGCATGTCCACTTCTGGGTAGATGATTGACACAGCAGGCATATCAATCGCAGTAGAGTCGAAGAACGGATCATACTTGTATCAATCTGACACTGGTTCCCGTGCCTAACTTCATCATCGACTTTACCACCTCAACGACATCTGATCCTTCACCTAATAGCTACTTATGCAGTTCCAGCCTCAGAGTCCTGGCATTTTTATAAAGAAGACAATCAGATTGTACTGATCGAAACGTCAGGTTGTCAGTCTCATAATAGCTATTATGTATTACTGCTGAAATTTAACTCTCACTTATTATTTATTGATCTTTTAAAAACTAATTAAAGAGAGACCTGGTAGAATCATTTCAAGATGAAAAAGCTGCCCAAGCTAAGCAAAAACCTATTTGCTAAGTGTTTCATCTCATAACTATAACGACTTTCGTTTTGTAATAGTTATGAGATGTAATTAATTCTGAAAAGAACTGAGAGGTTACAACTCGACTTTTCGATCAGTATACTCTGATCGTCTTCAGGAAGAAAAAATATTTCGTTTTGTTTCTGATGGGACCCGCTTTCCGGTGGTATTAACGCGACAAACTTGGAACAACTGCACCATTCATTCTTCTTGCTGGATTGACGACATTATTAGCAGGTAAGCCAGCAGAGAAACCAATTCACAGATTTAACGTTTTATAGTAATTTTATGGTCCATATAGTACGCCACAAACAGTGATGCCATTACCGGTGATATCATAAGATTATATGTCAACTTGAACGATAAAATAAATACCCTGTTTACAAATATAAAATACTTCCTGCAGCATCCCTATCGTCTCGCATACATTCTTCCAAATATCATCCTTTTCTATGTTTAGGAGACACCTTTTGGACTTGAGTATGAGGGTTTTATTTCTCAATTTTTGTTTGATTTTGAAGCGGAAACTCTTCCGTAACCGTTAACACTTGAATATAAATTATGAATTATACTACCCAAATGCAGAACACAAACCCTCCACATCATTATTTAAAAGTATTAATTGGCCTGAATTTGAAGTTACTACACAACAATTTTTGCAGTTGCAGAGATTGCGATTTTCGAGCGATGCAATGGATGAGAAAAGGAAGATCCAACAGCTGTTTTGGAACTTCATAGAGACCCACTCATTCTAGTTGCAGCTGGTCATCACATTGTATGTTGTTTATTTTTACTACACACTCAAAAACTAAAGTTGAGTTTGGTCTGTGTAAATTATGTGAAGAAATTTCATTGAAATTTTGTATTTTAACTTTAACTTAAGAAATGATAATTGTATTTTTTTAAATGCTACATCAAACTTCATTGAGAGTAGCGTTGAATTCATAATAGTGTGTGGACGGTGAATATATCCCAGAGTTTATCCTCTCCAAATTCAACGGGAGGAATATCCCATTGTTATAAATTCTTGCCAAAGTTTGCTAGTTTCATCAATCATGTCTAAAAAACCAACAGAGGATACAGAAATACCCCTAGAATAAATAAGGGCAGTTTATAATTCTCCCATTATTATGTGAACATGGATCATTTATGTAAATACATCCATACTAAGAGAAATCAAGACATGTATAAAATATTCAACTTATTTCATTGTTTGGTCCATACGAGAAAAATGCATTAGGACTTTCCATATTCACTTCTTACGTGGAATTTAGGCCCACTTCTCTGGCTTCTCATTTGCACAATTGTTTGAGTAATTGCACTTAAAATGATATTACCTCAGACAGAAATATTTAAAGGGTTGTTTGATCCAATCAATCTAACTATCTATCTTTGATAGGTTATGTTTTCGAGAATAGATTGGGCACAACAAGAGTGCTTGTTGAAATAATTTTAAGTGTCTAACAATCCCTCACAACTGTATCTTAGTCCATCATTTTTACTAATATATTATCAGGTTCATTCGCTCTCCAAATTTGATATATTTGGATTGTTAGAATAACATCCCATATGGATCTCAACATAATGGGATCAGAAAACATGGTCTCAGCACAGTATATCCGTCATTTATTAGGAGAATCACCCCAGGTATTTCACATCACATAGCAATTATTTAGAATTTCTGATTTCAAAAACGCCTCAATTTCTGATCATCTGCATTGTCTCTTAGTTAGCTCACGTGCTGCATGCGCGGGGACCCAATTTCCCATGTCTACAAAGTAGCAATTGGCTAAGAGGCCTCACAAATCAGGCAAGTGTTCATACCGCTATGTGAAAAAGTCGTTTAAACGCAGCATGGCAGAATTCCAATCGATCCAGCAATTTTGGCTGCAATTGGACATCGTTTCGCAAAAAAAAAAGAAAAAAAAGAAAGAAAAAAAAGCGTCACCGCACTGATTTTGAAACCAACGGATGACCAAAACGCCGCCGACACGGCTTTAATTAAAATCATAAATTCAAAGTAATTGTTGTAAAAATAACAAACATGCCGACGCTTGGGTCTGAGGCGACGCGCGCGTCTGGAAGCGACGCACAGGTCTGAGGCGACGCGCGCGAGACCAGAAATCAAATTTTCTTTGGCCTAACCTTGTGGTCTGTGATTTGAAAATGCGATTTATTATACGTCATTACGCTAAAATATGTATCGCCCACGTTATTTTACCGGAAAATGTTGTTTTCTATATGGAGCATCGATAATTTCCTTATTATAGAAAATTAAAACAAATACTTTGAAATGAGATATTTCACTAAACAATAGTCAGGACGAAATATTTATTGTAAATACATGCTTTATGAACCCATGATTTTGAGAAATGTATCATTTTAAAGGAACATGTTATCCTTTGCCCATCAAAAAAAAATTGGTGTTCCGATAAAAAAGAAAAATTATAGTCTAAGTATGTGTCAAGTTTGAAGGATCATGAACTTTGCAACTATGCTTTTTTTTTTGTTCGATAAGTTTCGCGAGGAAGAAAAACAAAACAACGACGACGATTATCGACGACGACGACAGTGACAACAATAAATTCAGTAATCTGACATCTTTTAATGTAATACCATTGTAGATTATTCTCAGAATTATTTGAGTTTCTGAGCCGGGTTATAGTTCCGGTCTGGGCATCACAGCGACCTTCCAGATCCCCAGTTAATTTAATGCGTTTTTAACTTTCTCGTAAACGACACACAGCACAGTAGTAGTTAAAGGTTTTACATGTTGGTTGATTTCAATGTATTACTGTAAATGCATTTTTGCCAACAATTACAAATTGTACCTTCCCTTTAAAACTATAACTTACTATCTCGTAATTGGAGTAGTATTTGTGCCAATCTGGATTGTGTTACTTGATGGCAGTGTTTTACTTGGATGTATCGCTTACTTTACTGGCAGGTGAAGGTATTAGTTTGGAAGCATAATAGATTGTAGAATTATTGTGTCTGTTATATTGGAACAATTGATTTGATTGTTCTTCTCACCTACGCTTAGTACTTGTGTAAAACGGAAAATAAATAAATAAAACAAAATAAAGATGTATACATGAGTGTATATTTCTTTTTATACAAACCAAAATTACCCTAAGCTTGCACAGAGTATGGATATATTTATTGACATTTTACCAAACAAATGTACCGGTACCGTCAATTTAAACAGGAGGAAAGTTTATCCTAATAGTGATTTCACGTAAAACATAATAATCAATATGTAAAACTTGTAGCTTTGCATGGTGAGGATGATAGTAAGACTAGTGCGGTAGACACCATGTGGAATCTCAATTGGTAGTAATTAGTTCTGAAAGAACTGGGGTACAACTCGACGTTTCGCCATCGGTAACCGCTTGATCGTCCTCAGGAGAATACCGGACTCTGGAAAATCGCTGCTGTAAGTAGGCTGCTGGAGGATCATCCATGAATGGATGCTGGAGGATTAGTTCGTTGCCAGGCGCGCAGGCGAAACTGTGAGACTATGAGACTGAGATCCTAGGGTTGAGGGAAGGGTGTGTGCTCACTGAACTGAATCAGTTAACAAGCACAGGGGAAGCGAGGTGGAGCTGACTTAGGATGTGGGGATCCCTCAGTCTGGGGTGGGTTATGCGACTTTGGATATAGAAAGTCCTTCTCAGCTCTGTAGTATAGGTCGCCAATGTCGCTGATGAAGAAACCGATGTCTCTGTGGCACAGTGTCGTGTTTGACGATCTCGATGGCCTCTCTATTGATGCGTACTGGGGTGCCATGCGTCGATGGGTGTGATGAGTTGGGCTGCCTGCCAGTCGATTTGGTGGTCCTTGATGTGCGGAGTGCTTGACGATGGCGGTTTCTCAGGAAATCTCCTCTGCGGCCGTGTGCTCGGTGTTCCTTCAATCTGATGGGGAACAGGTTGCGTTTCGTTTCGCCGATGTACACCTTACCACACTCGCTGGGAGATCCAATGAACTCCTTTCTGTTGTTTTGGGTCCGATTTGTCCTTGTGGGTATGTAGAAGTCCTTGGGTTTTGCACCAGGGGTGAGTGGACTGTCGATGCCTGCTTGTCCGGAGGATGTGTTGTAGTTTGTGAGGACGTCGAACCTAACCCTCCTGCTTGTCCTCCCTATCTAGGTTCGACGTCTCACAAACTACAACGCATCCTCCGGACAAGCGAGCATCGATGTTCCCTCAGCCCCCAGCAAACTCAGAGGACTTCACACTTACCCACAGGGACAAGCCGGACCCAAACAACAGAGCGGGAGTCTGCATGATCCCCTGTGAGTGCGGTAAAGGTGTACATCAGCAAGGAAACGAAACGCAACACTCCCCATCAGATTGAAGGAACACCGAGACACCGACTTTTGTACAGGAAATTTCGAGAAGTCCGCCATCGTCAAGCACTCGCACATCAAGGACCACCAAATCGACTGGCGGGCAGCCCAACTCATCACCCATCGACGTACTGGCACCCCAGACGCATCGGAGAGGCCATCGAGATCGTCAAACGCGACACTGTGCCACGGGACATCGGTTTCTTCATCAGCGACATTTGGCGACCTGTACGACAGACTGAAGGATGCTTCCCATGTCCAAGGTCCGCAACCGCAGACTGAGGGATCCCCTGTATCCTAAGTCAGCCACCCTCCTTCCCTGTGGCTTGGCAACAGCTGATTCAGTTCAGTGAGCTTCTCCCCAACCCCTAGGATCCTAGTCTCATAGTCTCACAGTTTCCTGCACTGCGCGCCTGAACAATCTCAATCCTCCAGCATCGATCGTAGGATGATCCTCCAGCAGCCTGCTTAAGCAACGGCATTTTCCAGAGTCCAGCATTCTTCCGAGGACAATCAGAGCTATACTGTTTGAAACGTCGAGTTGTACCCAGTTCTTTCGAGAACAATACTAAACAATTGAGATTCCACATGGTGTCACCGCAATTAGTCTGCCTTAATAATCAATATATTGTTACATCGAGTTACTGTTGTGATCAAACAAAATGGCGTCCTCGCTGTTTCAAGGATAATCGCGGCCGATCGTTTTGTTTAACGGTACACTCCGGCACCACTGTGCATGTCAATGAATTAAATCATTTCACATAGATCAAACGTGGCCCGCTACATTTTAATGACATCTTAATGAATTAAATATTCGACTCAATTATTTGGAGAAATTGTAAATTTAACGTAACCTAAAATGTGATTCTAGCACCATAAATATTCCAAATAATAGCCAGATTAGATGTGTTGCGGTAGGTTACATCATACCTAAGAATATGATAACAGGGCAGGGGCAGCGGCCATAGTATCCACTTCCTTAAAATAATTTTTTATTAGTTTAGGTTCAAGTCTTCTCACGAAATCGCCTCTGCTGTCTCAGTCGTCCCCCACCTTTAATAATGTTATAATTATTTGTTGTAGGGATGCTTTTATTGGTGTGGAGTCTGGATTCAGAAATTAGATGTGATTCTCATTCTGTGTCTGAGTGCACCGCGATAATTATTTTGTAATAGAATGTGTTTATGTTTTAATTTAAATCTCACTGAAACTGTTTCCAATTTCGCATATCGATCTTTCCTTTTTGTAACAGGTGGCGTTGCATCGCTGCTTCTCTGTGTATTTTATCGATATGCATTACAATGGTAAGACGTTTGATCACTTAGGGTACTCACTAAACAATCATGGTCCTCTATCGTATCCGGAATTGGAAATTTCTTCCCTTGTACCCAGTTTTTTCCCAAGTGTAATCAGCTTACGAAATCTCGTGAAGATAACGGTCCAGACTAAACTGTCTTCCGTGTGCATACATTGAAAGCATGGTTACCAGACCATGCCATTGATGATCGGTGTGTGCTATATTCCGAAGATACCCGGTTGAATAAAACTGGGGAACCAGACTATCGACATGCATTTACAACGACAACGACCTCTTCGAGACGAGTAGGTCGCGTATCGAAAGCCTCCGTGCACGGCCAGGGAGGGCCCTTTCGCACTTTTTCAAACATCGGCTGGCATTAAGGTATTTACGGGTATCACTGGTTGCGTTCACTGTTGATTCGATTTACATTCAAGTGAAAGCCATTGTGAAGAGTTTTGCATAAATATAAAGCACTGAGTATGCAGTTCTTAATATCAAATCAACATTATATAAGTAGGTCTACTTCAAAAGTGACGTGATATAAAGTTGTGTACATTCAATGCCATAGTCTCTCAGATACGGTGTGTGTCTTCACCGCAAGAGGGCTGCAATTATTGCACGAGTGGATATCCACAATTTGTAATTATTTAGGTGCCAATTTTGAAATGATCTTCATGATAAAGGCTCTATTGTGTCTGATGAAAAACCCTCATTCAAATATCAGATTTAGTCACAATATATATTGATATAATTGTATAAAATTACTATGATTTGAGGTTAGAAACATGAACAACTTGGACGAAAGCCCCGGTTATATGCAAGCATTATTGTTGCACCCTCATGTGTCCAGCCCTACATCAACCATCATCCAACCAAATCCTCAGGTCCAATTTCGGAGTGGCAGCCAGGAGCGAATGGGTCAGGACATGGGTCCTTTACTCAAGATGATAATAGTCAGTGGTATGTATCACCACAAACATCAAACTGCATTGAAAGTTACGACCATACCAGTTCACACCCAGTTTTTAAAATAAATAAAATAAGTCATCACATTAACAAAATATTTATTTTAGGTTCCATTTGCGACCAGTTTTCGACGTTGATTGCTAATGGCCGTACTTGGTGCGTACTTTTTGGTAAGTTGGAGTCTTATAAGGCTAAATGTTATTACGTTACATTATTACCCCTACTCATTGAGCAAATACCAATCCTTAAGTGCTATAAAGCTCCCTGGGAGTATGTACTGCCTACCCTTTATACTCACTCATTTTACTCCTGGGTGGGTGAAGCAAGAGCAGTAAAATATGTTGCAACAATGACATACGCCACAGTCATGGCCAGAGTTCGAACCCTAAAATATTCTTACAACTTTACGTCAGAACGCAAGTCTGACACGCTGGATCGCTCAGCCATGTCATGCCACAATAACGGGAAGAACAACGCATCCTCAAGAAAAGTATCAATAATCACAATATTTATACATTCGTAACATATAAATTCTTTATTTAAAACAGGCCACAAATACGAATACATTTTCTATATTTTCTCGTTAATGATTGACATTACGCAATTAAGCTTATCCGATTGAGCAGTTTGTGCCAATGTTAATGTTGCACCTTTCCCTAACGTCACAAATACACGGTTTGATTGGCGGAACCTGAATATCACTTTACATTATACACACTTATATTTTATACACCATATTTTATACATATCTTTCCAACATTGGGTATATAATATTGGCATGGGTTGTTCTTGAAAAGGATTGAATACTGATTTTAAAAAGATCTTTAATGTGCTGCATTTATTTGGAATTGGTTACTACTTTTGTTGATTATACATGGGTGCATTGGACACTCTAGAGTACCGCTGTAATGCTCTATATTGTTGACAACCGTCACAAGGGGGCGTATGGCGCGTCACATCGTCTTTTCACTATGTTTGCTTTCGCCTTCGGGTTACTCGTAGAGTAAGATATGGGTACCTAATTGTGCGTGCGGACCTGAAATGACATACCGGCTTTCTGCTATTTATAAAATTAACTATACGCGCTTCTGTAAGCTCCACAATAAACGAGATGCAAATCTGATATCAATATAGTATGCAATATGGCGAAAGTAAAGAGTCCTCAAAAGCGCTGTTGTGCACATGTGCAAGAAACAAAACCCTGAAAGTACGAGAACTGCCACAGAGCCATATCGCTGGCGGGAGAGTGCGGCCGCCCTCTATCAGTGGACCTTAAATCATGTGGATTGCAATGTATCGTGTACAAATACAATGTTAAAGAACCGTCTTGGGCCGAGACTAAAGTACGTACTTATAGCATTATCTATATTATAAGAGCGTAACTCTCAGGCCACCTCTTTTGTGTTCGTCATACCAGTTCGTATTCGCTGGTGCCTCAGGGTTCCCCGGTTGACTTACCACCGGCAGCAGGAAAACTCCCAGAGTGTCTTGGCCGCCCTTAGAAATCCCTGGACGGCGTCGTTTCACGCGAAAGATGGGGAAAGGTCGTTTCCAGCATTTTTCCCGATCTTTTCTGCATGCAAGGCCGTAGCCCGCGCCTTCATTACCCGGGGCCGTGTGTT
>CM055818.1:45263895-45307054 GCA_029582265.1 Zoroaster sp. YZ-2022
CTTAAAGCAGGCAAAACCCAAACACTGGATGAAGATACTCTGTTGCATGTGTTGGACATGCCCATGTAAAGCTTAGTGCAACCATCTGAAGATGACCCAACTCCAGAACTATGTACATCACTGTCCACCATCACTCCATTGACGAATAGCTTGAAAGCGTTATCTGGCGTTGCAGTGACATTGACTGTTAAAGTCATGTGAAACCATTCATCTAATGGTATTTTTGAAAGGTCATACTTATGGGTAATCCTAAATAGTCCAGTCCGAGTTCCACAGTAGAACATATTGTCCCCACTCTTGTACAGGAAAGTAACCCCTCGTGCCTGGCTTGTTTGTCCCCCAGAGCTGACGTAATACCTTTCACCAGTGAAGCCTGATGACGTATTGATCTTCAGCCAAAGAGACCATGTCATACTTTGAGATTCACAGTTACCCGGATCAGAGATACAAGTCCCGTTGAAATCCCCTAGATCCAGGTAAGAACCAGCCTGTGCATACACTGCGCATGCGTGACTGACTACGTCTGGAGCAGGAACCATCTTCGCCAAGCTCTGGCTACCAGCGACTTGGTAACCATCGTTAGTGACCTCAGCGGTCTCACATGGTGTGACGTCACCATCCTTCAGACCAAAGGTTCGGTACAGAATTAAATCGGTGTATAGCGAACCTACATGATGAAAGAAGTTTCATTTAATTAACTTTCACGAATGTTTTGCATATTTTAAATTGGTATTTAAGGTACATTATTGGTAATGTTGGCAGAAGTTTGTTTCTACGATTACATTAATTTTACTCAGCTTGAAATTAACAGTGATACAAGTGCAACTCGTTTGACCAGGCAATTCCTTGTTTTTATTTATTTTTTATTCTTTCGACCAACCAGAAGGCTGGATTTGGGTCACGTGATTCCTAATTAACATAAATTCACATAAACTGAGGAGCCACCGTATGAAGGACGTAACGTTTCATGATATTATATGGCTGAATTGGGTCAAATCCGCGTATAACAATTTAAAAAGACCATTGTTAATTATTATAATATATCACTATCGTTTGTGGATTATTATGATGATTTAGTAGAAATTAATAATGAATTTTACCCAAACATGAATGGAGGATTCCTGTACAAAGCCTTTTGCGACGTATTAACAAATAGTTTAGTTCCCTAAGGGAGTCAACATTGAATACGTCCCTAAGCTAAAGCCACGAGTTGCAAACAGCGTCTACGAGTTTCAGAGCTCGGAATCAAACAGCCTACCTACGTATAAGAAGGGAAAAAAACATTTCGAGGGAACGAAATAATAATTCAAGGTAACAAAATAATACTTTGCTCCCTCGAAATAATTCTTAATTTATTTTATCGTGTTTGGGCACGATCTATGAATGACGGACTGATTGAATAATAGGCCCATTGTTCTCCTCTGCACGATTCCAGAGCACCTTTTGGGTCTGTATATGGACAGTCTTGGAAAAGTAAATTAATGCGTGGAGGTCAACGTCACGATTCGTTTTATCAGTATTCACCAATAGACACAATCGGCTACTCCGAGCTAGTAGTGGTCATGTGATGTATACGGCCCTTCCATGGCAAAACAGCCCAACTCGAAAATTTTGATTTTTGAGATAAGATCATTTGTGGGTAAATTGAGGGCGCTCTTTTCATTTGTGAAAGTTTCAAAGGCGTACGATGGATTGTTTTGAAGATAGCATGTCCTATCTCACATTCTTTGCACACGTTCACTCTGGTTTTGTATGGCAAAACGCCTTATCTCTAACCTAAGTCATTCCACAGTTTCTTGTTTTGCTTGGTAAAACATTGTAAGTCAAGATAGACTACTTTGCCTTCCAAATTGATTATAACCTAATGTGGAGTGTTTAGGGTAAAACAACTTAACGAAGATAAGCTGTTTTGCCAAAAATATCTAAAGTTTGAGAAACGTCTAACTTTGAATTAAGTCATGCATACTTTATTTTTATTTGGTAAAACATAGTAAGTCTAAGATACATAGATCTGCCTTTCAAATGAGTTCAAAACATAATGTTGAGTGTTTATGGCAAAACAAGTTTACTTTAAGATAGGCTGTTTTGCCATAAAAAAAACTATAAGATTAAGACATGTCCATCTGTGAGATAAGCTCATTTGCCATAAAAATACTTGAACTATTGAGGCGCTATCACCATTCTAACTCATCAAATGTATAATGGCGGCCATGTTCAACCTCAAAGCTGCACAGCAGGGGCTTTCAAATTCTCCAAGGGCATTGGAGAAAAAAACCAAGAGTATGTCTATCTTTTACATACTTAAGTCTTAAATATAATCCTATAGAACTCCAGAGGTAATCAGTAGATAGATGAAAGTCCAATGTAATCAGCGCCCATATAAATTATAATGTTGCATGATGCAGGCAAGGGTTAGGCCTACGTTACACACTGGTCAAACTGCCATGACTGCTGCATCATCTTAACTTACACATAGGTTAGAGCTAAGCCTGCGTAACTCCAACTTTTCATGTTTCTGTTTGATCCATTTGAAATATTTCAATACAGCCAGGGTTTATTGATTCATATTTTGTTGTAAATTTTATGAATAGGCCTACTGAGTTAATGAATGAGGGTTGATAATGTAGGCCAAATTTTATTTTTAATATGCATATATGGCTATGCAGTCTTTTTGATAGGAGGACTAAAAATATGTCCAAACAAGTATGGATATTCAAGAATGAAATCTCATTAGTGCACTTTACTAATACTAGTGATTGAATCATGCTAGTTTAGTCATTTTTAAGTTTTTTACCAAATCTGATGCCAATAACATGTTTGTCACTAATGAAAGTAAATGTCGATTTTGTTCCCCAGCAAGTCCCTAGATCACTAAAGCAGACCTTAAAACAGGTAATCAATTATCTTAAGGGTAAAATCTAGGAGTAAAGAAGACTGTGATAACATTCATATCATATCATTTCTAATATTCCTTTCCTCCTTTACAGGCAAGAAGCAGCTCAAACATGACGACACAGAACTTATCAAAGGTAATAAAATGAAGTTTAAGTAGAGTTAATACATTATTGAGCTTATTTAATGAAAGCACTTGTTTAATGCAGGTATATTTCATTTGCTTTTAATTTTGTCCTTGGATTTTGTATGATTATCGTCAGCAGGTGATAACAAAGTAGATTGTGGCATTATTTATCTGTTTTTTAAATGCTTAATTTAACCCTCCGACGCGAGAGGTACCTACCACTTTATTCGAACGTGGTACCTGTCCATAGCACTTTCACACCTATTAATGATATTAAAAGTATTGTCTATGCATTCCCAATTAATTTGTTACATCCAAATGACTTCCACACATGCCCTGCTATGGTCTAGTATTATTTACAACCCCAGATGACACACGACGGCTGTGTAGTGTAGCTCTCTCCTGTATGACCTGGCAAACACCAAACAGCCATATACTTATGCAGCATATCTCGCAGCCACATCTTTCCAGAGTCTAACAAAAGCCAGACACTCTGAGCACAGCCTGATGCCAAACAGATGGTTCCACTTATCAGAGGGTTAGATCTGGGTAGGTCTTTATGTGTACACAATGGATGGTTGATTTTGTGCACAGGCATATGGCAGCAATTATTTTCCCCACCCCCCAAAAGAAAGCTACACAGGTCTGAGAACTGACACCCCTTCTAAGACATGTGGAATGGTCCACTTTAGGATATCATAGACTCCCAGGCGTCTGTGGCTTTTTTTTCTTGTAAAAACAATGTAATTACTAACTTGTGTCAGTAGCAGTCGGAGTGTTTTAAGTTATTATCTTTCATATATTTACAGTGCCAGATGGACTGAATGATGTTCACATGCAGGTGTCTGATTCAGAGAGTAAGTTGATCTTCATAACAACGGCGCACCCAGGATTTTGCCTTTGGGGTGGGGGCTCAAAGAAAATTTTACTCTCACAAATCAACTAGGCCTAGTATGTATATGTACGTATATATGTAAAAAAAAAATTCGGGGACCCTCTTGGGGGCAGGGGCTCAAGCCCTGAGCCCCACTGGGTGCCCGGTGTTTTATCATTTACAGTTCAGCAATGCCTCCAGGTATAGATAAACATTTAGTTGAAGATGTAGTTTCTACTGAGAATAATGGAAAATCTGAAAGCGCTTAATGTTATTCTCAATTGTATATATACAGTGCCAAACAATGATGAACTCAAGAATGATGTCCCCAAGAAAAGTTTGTCTGATCCAAAGGGTAAGTTGTTTTCATAAGTTGTTTTACTACAGCAGACATTGCTCAATCATTCAGCAGTTCCTGCAGTATTAATGTACATTTTTGTAATAGATGAATATTTAGATAAAGATGCAGTTCTGACTTATACAACATTCTAAAATGATTGATTAAAATTATTCTCTATTATATAATACAGAGCTAAACAGTGACGGACTAAATGATGTTCGCATAAAAACGTCTGATCAAGGGTAAGATTATGTTTTGATAAATGTAAGTAATTTTACTGCTGCAGACATTGCTCGTTCATTCAGCAGTAGCTGCAGTAATAAATATACAATTTGTGATAAATGAAGATTTAGATAAAGATGTAGTTTCTTGCTTATAATAAATTATAAAGTGCTTTATTTAAATTACTCTCTATCATTTTACAGAGCCAAACAATGATGGACTGAATGATGTTCACATGGAAAGTTTGTCTGATTCAGAGGGTATGTTGCTTTTCATAATTGGTTCTACAGACCTATTTCCTGGAAGTGCTTGAAACATTTTCAACAAAGCACAATTTGGAGCTAGATTGTAGAAATTCTCCCATTTATTTCAACTGCAATAATATAGCAGCTATACATCTGAGTGCCGTATGCAATTTGTTTGCAAATTCATATCATACCTTTTGTCAGAAAGTGAGCAACATTTTATGTTATCATTTTTACAGATTATTTTCAACAGGACATTGTGGTAATGTGCAGCTCTTCAACTGAAAATGCATTTAGTGAGGATATTAGACTGCATTAGCGACTCTGATTTGAGTAAGTTATATATCTATAATTTCCTGAATATATTTAGTTGAGAAGTTTAAGTGAATGTTTCAAATACAAAATTTGTTAGATATAGGGCTTTATAGGCTGTTACCAATAATTCATTCATTCACAGATAATCCCAAAAGCAATCTGAACAAAGACGACAGCCTGCAGTTGTCTGATATAGACATACTTCTGGGACAAGTGGCACCAGAAGAGGATAACCAAAAAGGTAATGCACTTCTCTTTTTTATTTACAGTTATGCATTATTTATTGTACAAAGCTACGGAGATACTTCTGTTCTGCCTTGAATGACATCACAATATGGCTCAGGAATGTGGACATTTTCATTAGCAAAAGACCAAAAATGTTTAAATTTCTCCCTTGTATTACTATACAGTAACACGTAAAAGTAAGCTGTCCTACATGTATTCAAATCATAACAATTCTATTGCATGGCTCCTTTAAGTGTAATTAAGGTTGTGCTCAATATTAAATGCTAAATAAAATCTTCTATCACAAAATGCACATCACTACAGCAGGTATTGCTGAAGAACCTGATGCAGTTCAACAAGAAGTTGTAGATCAACCTCCACCCAACAAAGGTGGCAGCCTGCTATTGTCTGATATAGACCTACTTCTTGGACAAGTAGCACCAGAAGAGGATAGCCAAAAGGTAATGTAATCATCTTTTATTTATAGGTATACACTTTTTATTTTAATGTTACAGCTATTTCTTTAATTGTAATTAAATAATACTCAAGACAAAATACAAAATAAAATCTTCATCTATCACAAATGCAGGTATTGCTGAACAACCTGAGGAAGTTTCCACTAGATGCTGTAGATCAGCCTCCACCCAATCCAGAGGCTCTGCAAGAGAGGGTTAAATAAATCTAAAGGTGAGGTTGAATAATCCTTTTGCTGTGGATGTTATGCAATTTTAAGGAGAGGACTTTATATTCATATTTCACACACTGCTTGATTACTGTGGACACATAAAGATGTCGCTTGAATGCCCTGTTGTAAAATTCTCCTTCCACGCAAACACAAATTATTTAGTAATTCTTGACCATTAGTGATATAAATGAATCAATCTGAATTACTAGCAATTTGTTTTACTTTTTTCAGAAAACATTTTATTTTATAGACAAGAAATGTTCAAGAACTTTTGGGACATGAGCTACGACCACAGACGTGACTGGCTCGTGCACAACGTGGATGAAGAAAAGAAGAGGTCCTTCACAACACCAAACCGAGGGTCGCGCAGAGAATGTACTCTAAAGTGGCGGTTCGGATCAACACAAGTGTGCAAATGTTTTTTCTTGCACACGATCGGGTATCATGGCGACCAGGTTGTTAAGTCTGCTCTGAAAAATGTCAGGAAGGATGGGGTGTTGTGGTCGGTGCGCATGGCGACAGGCGTGGTCAACATGTACCACAGAACAAATTTGATGAGGGGTACCGCAAACATGTAATAGATCATATTGAATCCTTTCGACCGCGGGTCTCACATTACAAGCGGGACCATGCTCCCAACAGGAGGTACCTTCCATCCGACCTATCAATATGTTCAATGCATCAGGTCTTCAATGAAAGTCAACAGGCATCTGGCCAAGACCAATGTTCCTTCAATACTACTACAAGGTATTCAGCTCTATGAATATTTCATTCTCGTCTCCTGAAAATGACCTGTGTAAAACATGCCTCATCCACGAACAAGCACATCCACCACTACAAGCATCGGCGGATGACCTCCCCCATAACTGCAGTACCTGTAACTGCCACGCTTGTTCTGGATATGTTGAACACAAAACCAGGTTGCCCTAACAGGGCAGCTCTCAATGCAAACACAGAGCGGATGAAGAATGATGACCAAGTCCTTGTAACAACTGTAGACATGCAAAAGACAATTTGCATGCCAAAATTACCACCAAGGACTATTACTTCAGCCGAAAACTTGTGCTTTTCAACGAGACTTTCCTTCACCTGGCAAAGATGCACCAGCAGTGGCTGTTCTGTGGCACGAGGGAGAAGCCGGAGGAAAGCCTACAATGTTGCAAGTGCATATTTGACTTTTCTTCGGTTCAACAGAGATATCCAGAGGTAATCCTCTTTGCTGATAACTGCAGTGCCCAAAACAAAAACTGGACGCTGTTTTCAGCATTTCCTCGCATAGTTAACAATCCTTCCATTGGCATCACCTGTATATCTCTGAAGTACTTAGAACCTGGCCATACATTCATGGCGGCAGATAGTGTACAGGTCCATCACCACCAAGTTGAAAAGCAAGGCGAAGTTTATGATTTGAAGACTATATCGAGCTCATAGAAAAGTCCATAAGCAGCTAAAGTGTGCAACTGTCGATCACAAACAGATGTTCTTATTTGAACACCAGGCCAAGAAGACATCAGTACTTCTCAAGGATATCAAGGTCGTGCAGTTTGGGCGTGGCTCCATACAAATGTTCTACAAGACATCTCATAATCAGGAAGACTTCTTGGAGCTAGGATTCCTAAAGAAGGTTTCTGCACATGCAATTGACAGTGAAAATGGAGAATGGTGAAGACCCGCTAGCATCAGTTCCAGTGATGGAGAGACCTGAGGGGCATATCTGCTTTGAAGAAAACTGACTTGATGACACTTGCCAGCATGATCCCACGCTACAAGGCAGCTTTCTTTGAACAACTACTGGTAAATGACAAATCAGAGGACTTGGAAACTGTTGAAGACTATTAACAGACTTACAATTTCGTGCAGTGGCGTCCAGCGAATTTCAGTGTTATTACTTCCTGAATACAATCGCGGGCTATGGCAGACCTCGGCGAAAAAGTAGGAGAAAAGTAGGAATAACTTGAATGCTTGCGATTGCTACTTTGACTTTGGCAAAAGAACCTTGTTACTTGCAATGGAGCCTTCTCTACCAAAACAGTGGAATATGTTTGACACAATCTTTATTTAGTGCTTTAAAAAAAGAAAATAATTATTTTCAATTTGTTTTATCTAGAAATTAAGTATTCTTAAATTTAAGCTTTAAAATTGAAGTTTGCCAGAAGCCGTTTAAATGTATACGCCTCATAGAAGTGAGTCACACTAACCAAGCTTGCTTTGGAATGCACTCTTCATATTCATTTCAAATCAATTCGCACATTTTAAGTGTCATTAGCCTTCTTGAGACACAATGGAAGGGTGAGATTTGGTTTGATTAAATTTGTATACAAAAAGGTTTGACCCAGACAAATAGCTCCCTCAAACTGTGTCCACCGTATCTCATGAAGGCTGTCTTCACTATATTCCTGCCTATTTTCTGGCACAATATCGTTGCTGTAAAAGTTGCTGTTCAGTAAACTTGTAATACAACATGCACAATTCAAACCTCACACAGTTTATCTTAAGAAGTATTGTCTTTTATGGACTAGCCAGTTGTTTGACTTGTAATTGGTCCAACTTTAAGAAATGTGTAAAATTTAACTTGAAAACTTACGATGAGTTACAATTTTCCCCAGCTGTATGATGTGAGTATGAATTTAGCAAAACAGTTTGTAGAAGCATGTCAACAGAGATGAATATAAGGGTCATGTGTGAGAATCCTTTGACGTTGAAGTTTTTATGTTGTTTGTTACATTGTGATGTTTATTTCACAAAAATTGTACCATCATCATCGACATCCCAGTCATCACCACCGTCACTGTCACCATCATATCATCGCCTACCACCACTACCACCACCAACATCCCCCATCAACATCCCCCATCACCACCATCGTCTACATCTTTGTTGATTTGTTTTTCAAGTTGTATTTTTCATACAAGATGATATGGGTCCGTAACTGACTATTTCCGTTGTTTGTCAGTTTGACAATATAGTTTGTGGGAATAGTTGACCTTTTGTTTACAGGTTGGCCTATTTTTGGTCATAAAAGGGGAAATATGTTGAAGAGACAGGATATTTTTTCAGATCCTTGGTAGCAATACAATAGCTACATTGTAAGCTTTCATGCCTCATCAATTGCGGGCAATCAGTTGCAAGTACTGGTTCAATAGAAGTTAGAACCGGATTGTCTCCTATCTTATTTTTGGATAATTGATGTTTCCAAACAGTTGTAATGTGTCCATTTGTATGAGTGGGTTCCTTCGTTGTGTTTATGTGATTTGTTCCTCTAATAAAGAGAGCAGATCATTAAGTGTTTCATCTGGTTTTCAAAAAAAGCCAGATGTGAGCTAAAACTCTGGCAAAACCCTAAACTTGGACCCAATTTTCAAAGTGACCTCCCAAATTTATTATTGAAACAATGTTACCAACAACGTTTCAGGATTTTCTTTTTCCATCAAAATGTAGAAAATGCTCTATGTGGTAACATAAATCTCAAACTGACCCCTGGGGTCCCTGGGGTGAGTTAGTTTCTCCCGAATGTTTTGAGCCTTTCTGAATGCAACAAATGGTTGTTTTGGAAATATTTCTGAGAGTATGTTGGTTTTGTTGTATCAGTGGCCAATGTTTGTTTCCTGCTTGTTTCACATCTTTTGTGGTTTACGAACGGATTATAAGTCGTTGTTTTGTTTATCTTTTGGTAATTTGTGAATCAGTTTGGCTAGCTAGCCAGTGACACTTTATGTGTTACGTTGTTTATCTCAGCTAATAATTTTTGTGAGAAATTTTGACGTATTTCTGTGAAATCTTCCTCATTGTTGGTGTTTCTAGCATATGCAGAGTTTCTCAGTAGATAAATACTTTGAACACACATGGGGTGGGTGTGATGGGGTTCTGTGTAGAAACTGGTACATGTATGTTTCCGTAGGTTTGGTGTACACTTTTTGTGTCTAGTATGCCACCATGTTTGGATATGATCAGCCTGTTGTACTATTTTATTTTCGAGATCGTATAATGTTATGTCACAAATTTCCGGACTGGCTGTTAAATAATTGCACAACCGATTTTATTTCCAAATTGGAAACAATTTCTGTTGAGTATTACTTCCAAATTTGCGGATGTATTTGTTGATAAACTATGGATAGTTGGTTTGGTCGATGGCATTGCATACACAGTTTATTGCCTCAGTTTATTGCGGATATTTGTGTACATTTTAACAACATCAATACTTGTGATATTAAGACACATTTGTGTGGAAATGTTATTCAGTTTCCTCAGTATATCTGCTGTTTTGCGGACATATGCGGTTACTACAGGAGTGAAAATGATCTTCCAACAAAGGGTGTGCCTGTTGGTGAGGTTTTAATAATTCTCGGTAGAAAGTACTGTTGGAATGTGACATGCCTGTGACCTCGGATCGAGATATGCCTGAGTGTGTTTGTCGAGAGTGTGTTGTTTCACATTTTGGTTTGGACATTATGAATTAAAAGGATGGTTTCTTGTGTAATATCTTGATCGAACTCGGTGTATTGCTCTGATTCAAGATGTTTGTAATAATCCAACCTGTAGGTAGTCGGAGCGGTTCATAATGCAGTGCCTCTCCCTTTATCGTATGATTTGATCACGATATCAGGGTTGTTCCTCAGATATTTGAGGGCTGATAGTTCAGGGTTTTCATGTTCTTTTCGAGTTCTCAGACGAATGTGAGCAAGTTTATTTTGTGTGGCTTCAAATAGTTTCAAGTGTTGCACTCTGTAGTTTTTGGATTCCAAGTGGATGGTGGTTTGAACAGATTAGTTTTGGAAGGTTTGTTATGTATCAGAATTCAATTCTTATTCGTCAATTTCACTCAAAGAGTTGAACGGGTTGGTTTAGCAGGAGTTGGAACAAAGTTTAAACCTTTACCCAGAGCATTTTTTTTTTCAATTTGAGATAGTTTTGCTTTGGAAAGGTTTGTGATGAATTGTTCACTTTGTTCTACTAGTGTAGTCAGTAGACTATTTGTTCTACTAGTGTAGTCAGTAGACTATTTGTTCTAGTAGTCAGTAGACTATTTTTGTATTCTTTGGTTTTAGTCGAGCGTTCAAGTGAAAAATTTTTCATTTTCTGTTTTGATTGTGAACGTTTTGCTCTTTTCGTAAATTTCCGTTATGCCATAAAGATAATTTAGTTATAAATAACATATACTTATATATTTGTATTATATTATTAATAAGATAGTTGGGTTGTCAAGTGGCACTTGTGTAAGTGGTCATGATTTGTGTTCCTTTTTTATATATGTATTTATATGTATATATTTCATAACAAAACAACATGCTTAAAGGTACAGTCTTACCTTGGTTATTTGGTTAATCCTTGTTACAAATATAAAAAATCCACTATACATGTATGCTAATCTGTCAATGGTTTTAAATGTAATATTCATTTACAATTATTTTAACTCATGATCAGTGCTTGATAGCCCCTGTTGACTGAAACGATACAAAAAGTATCTCTAATATGCCTTAAATGGTGACAAATTTGAATTTTCAAATGCCTGCACCTTTAATATCATATGAAAGAATTTCATAGTGTTACCAGAGTTAATAAATGTGAAAAATGAAGCTCCATATCAGTTTCGTAATATTTTGACCTTTTCCATGCATACAGTATGCACATAATATGCTAAATATGGCGGCCATTTTAAAATTCAATATGGCCGCCATAGGCGTAAGGAAAAAATGGCATCAAACAACTTTGTATTTGTTGACATATTTATAGGAGATCCTGAGAGTTTCAAAGATTGTACCCGAAAATGCGTATGGACTCCACAAGCTCACAGACTAAAATTTTAATAAAAAGATTTAAGAATTTTCTTGCAAACGTGAACACTTATTGTGATGAAATTTTCACGGGTTAGTTTAAATTATTTCTTGAATACCAGAGGGTTGAAGTGAAGGTACATTCCCAAATACCAATGTTGGACCTTCACTTTTATTACGTTATGTCGTTGTTAATCCTTGTCCAGAAGGCTATAAATCAGTTGGCTGTGTTATGCAGACCCAGGGCTATCATCCATGTTATTTAGAAGCAGATTGGAGACATTTTTTTTTCGAGGTCAAAAAAAACAAAAAGTGCCTAATTTTTTTTTTTTTCAAATACCTAATACTTGCTGGAGAGACGTAATAGAGTGCAGGGTCTCAATTTAGTACTTTGAATCAAATTTTATTTTTTATGCCTAAAACTTGCTGGGTTAACATTTTTTGTTAACTTCCTCTGCAAGTCTAAACTTGATTCATTTACCCTTATGTGTGATTCTTATTCAGATGGTGAGGTTAATCTACAGCCACCATCAGCTACGGACCTACCAGCTTTTAATTCCATTCTACCCCCAGCAGCAATTACTCAAGTCATGCTCATAGCAAACACACAGAAGGTAGGTAATATTGAGAAATGCTTGAGTACAGTGTAGAGTAGCTGTTTTAAAGGAAGGTACAGCATTGGTAAATATCAGGTTATCAAATTAACCCTCCTACTATAGCTGAACTTTAGTGGCAAGTAGCTATAGTGATGAAAACCATTCAACTGACTGTGTTGACTGTGCACACTGGGGCATCTTTGATTGGTTTCACTGTCATTTTACCACCCTGATAAGGGTGATAAGGTTATATTACCGTTGCTGCTGCATAAATGAGACAGTAATTTTCAGTCAAAGTATTCATCTTAAACTAGAACACCTATTCCATGCCCTGTTGAAAGTCTGTTCTGATCGTGACGATACTGTCCTTTTAAGGTATGAATCCAAATCTGTTGAGATAAAAACTCATTTGGAATTTCTTTATGCTTTGATCCACAGGAGAAAGTTCGACTCAAATGCAAGATTCAGTATACAATCAACGATCAAGCGATTACTGATGTTGGCGAGGTAGATAAATTCACTGTTTAACAGTTATCCTTTATCTGTGTAAAATCTGTTAATATATATAGAAATATCACTCCTATAACACGCTGCACATATACTATTATTGTATAATTTGCATTAAAATAGAATAAAATGCTCTGTCAAATATGCTAGATTTATACTTCTGACTCAAAGTTGAAGGTGAATTTTTTTTATTCCATAAAGTTATGACTTGAAAACATACGAACATTTATGGTTATATGCAGGGGTACAGCATTGGAAATGTTAGCGAAACTGCTTCTCCATAATTATTTTGTAAATTCTTTGAAACAAGATATACAATAACCAATCAATAATGAGTTTCAGCTCAATGTAGAATCTGCGTCATGTAAAATTGAAAAAGCATTCACAACTTTGACAGAATACACTTGGAGCAGAAAAGTTTCAATCTGGCAAATTTATGTAATTTTGCATACATTTTCCTCTGTAATGAGAATAATTTGTCAGGTTGATTGTCACCTTTACCAACTTCACATCGAGTTAGCTTTCAGATAATTAAGTGGTTATCTTCTAACCAGGTAATTACTAGTGTAATATGTAAGTAAGACTTGTAAATGTAAGTAAGACTTGTAACTTTGCATGGTGAAAAAGGATAAGTAAAGGCTGTTTACGGTCAGTATTCTCTGATCGTCTTCAGGAGAATCAGAGCATACTGATCGAAACATTGAGTTGTAACCAGCCGGTTCTTTTCAGAACTATTTACTACTCAAAAGAGAATGTCTACATGGTGTCACCGCAAACACTCTTTACTTATTATTTAAATGATCATGTGGTCTCAATTAGCCAACCAAAATCCCAGTTAACCAGTCAGATTTATTGAGTAGCTTGCATGTGCGTAAAATACCTGCATTAAGCCCTATAAACTTATTAAGCATACTTCTCTCTGGCTTAGTCAGACATTTTTCATTGAGAGTCGGGTCAAAAACTAATTGGGCTACTTGTTTTCAAGGAAAATTGTGAATTTTCTTACACAAAGGTTATTTGTTTTGAATTAATAACAGTTGTGAAATACATGTATGGTTTGTTCCAAACTTTCGAATAATACCAAAATTTGGCGAATGTGGAATGGGAAAAGGCAACACATGTGACAACATGTGAATACGCCCCTATTCTGGAAGTTTTCAAGTGATTTTAGTCATGATGGGTGTTGTTAAACATACTCGCCCCATGAAACCTCTCGTGGCAGCAGATGCCAGTCGGAAAACTGAAAATACTGAAAAACTGAAAAAAGAAAATACATTTACTTGCCATAAAAAAAGGATACCTACCAAACTCCATGCATAGTATGTGATATTTTTTATCGTTAACTTGTTTAAAATTATGCTTAGCAATAAGATTGCTGAGCAAAATTTACCTGTATTTTCTTTTGATAATTTGTTTATTCAGCTTTAACCCTAACCCTGACAGACGCAGCAGAGTGCATCAGCTGGAAAAGTCTGATGCACTTTGATGGATTCAGCTGTCAACACCAGTGCATAAGCAGCCAAGTCTGTTTCTATTGAGAGCTGGTCCCATTAAACAACGCCAGAGTTGTATTCTGCTGCGTTTGGTGACCACAGACTCTGAGGCAGTTCGGACGCAGATTTGTTAACAGATGGATCTTGTTGCACTTGGCAGCCAAGTCACTTTGATAAACGATGCACTCTGTTGCGTCTGGCGGGGTTTCTAGCCAAAATACCCTGGAGGGTTAGGGTTAATCCTGATATGTTACTTAAAACTTAGTAAGCCTACATTTAAATAAAATAGTTTCTTTAGATTTTAACAACTTATTTTTTAACTCCCTTGTTTGACGAGGACTTCTAATAAGGGTAACTCAGCCCAATTAGAAGGTATAAGTATGGGGAAGTTAAGTAAGACTAATTGCGGTGACACCATGTGAAATTCTCTATTGGTAGTAGTGGTTCTGGAAAGAACTGGAGGTTATATCTCGACGTTTCGATCAGTATGCTCTGATCGTCCTCAGGAAGAACAGGGAAGTTAATTTATATGGAGTTAATTAATACCAAAACATTATAAAATCAATTAAATGTAAAATGTATAATGTTTGTATTAGCTTGATCATATTGAAACTCTAAAACTGTACTATTAATGAACAGCAGCTTATGATGGAGGGGCATTTGTTTTGATGATTTTTGTAATATATTCAGTATGCTATAACAACATAATAATAAACATATGGTGAAATCAAATATGATTTTAGCTCCTATTTTTGTTTTGGCATTTGAACTATGAATCACTTCATCACATCACCACTGTTGTGAACAATTTTGTGACCCCTTGTTCGTAAAAACAGCACTCCTGGCAATTATTTAAAAAAAAAGGCTAATTTCAGATGGAATGGTCAAAATGTTTGGTTTGCTGAATCAAAGTATCCAAATTAATTGTTTGAGTGGGGTGCTAGGGGTGATGATGCCATTATGATTATGATACAGAATGTTTTTCTTGTTGGTAGCCACTGCACAGAGAGCCTAGTCTAGTACCCAAACAGACATTGTTATACTCACTGTGGAGCAGGTCAAGCACCAGCCTATGTTTGACATGACCCTCATAAATTGTGTATACAGAACCAAGATGGCCGACATTTGATAAAGTATTTTGGTCATTTTGTTGAAACCTGAAACTCTTTCATCACCCTGTTCTCCTCTAAAAACCTATGAATGACTCATGCATTACCCATATCCAAGACTGTACATACTTTGATTTGCAGAGTGAAGTTTTTCTTTGTTTCTTTTACTGCATTAACCCTCCTATAGGTTTAACACTCAAAGACACTCAAAAATTGTATGTCTCTCTTAACCCATTGACTTTGTGCAGTGCACTCAAGGAGGTCAAGCAAAACCAAGTACAGTGTACATACACAGCTCTGTGTGTGACTCTGTGGTTTGACCTATTAATGCAATCAAAAATACTCAAGTGAGTGTCTGTGGGTGCCGTGCTGAGTGGGCCAAGGGTTAAACTATTAGAATTACTTAATTTCTCTTTTCTACAGAAGCAGTGTTAGTTATTTTGGGAGACAACTTTAACATTTATTTTACAGTTTAAAATTAACCATATCTTAATCAAGATCATTCTCAAATGGTATAACATTATCAAAATCATAACTGTAATAAAAATGTAAGCAATTCATGTGCAATCACAGTTATCTTTTGACATCTTTTCTGAATGTTTATTTCAGTTTCTTAATTACCTTAGAAAAGGAAGTATTGCAATAAACTGTCAAAACAGAACCTTCATAAAATTGCACATTAACCTAACCACCCTGAATCCATCAAAATCCATCCCCTGTATTGGAAGATTTTGGCGGATTCGGGACACCTCCAGTGAGCATGTGGCGGATTTTGATGGATTCAGGATTTCAATAGTTTTAACTGCTTGGTCATGTTGGTGGATGGCTTATAGTTACATGTACTGTATATGTTAGATGTGGATGGATTCTGTGCAGCAACATACTATACAAATTTTCACGTGAGCATGGTATCCTGAATCAAAATCCACCAAAAAATTTAGTGGTGGTTGGCGGATTCGGGATATGTCCAATATCTACATTGGCGGATTCTGATGGATTCAGGACACCAGCATTTTGTGTGTGACAAAATTGGTGGATTTTAATTAGTTCAGGATACTTTCTAGTAAAAATACCCCATGAACGACACAATATTCTGTAACTCCCAACATGTTTATTTATTCCTTGTTTCATTTAAACGAAATGTACAACATTGGTGTTGGAAATATATGTGTTTATCTAACCCTCTGGGTTTCAGAAATCATACAACTAACTTGTGAAACTTTCGTCCCACCAGGTCCCCATGTTTTTCAGAAAGAAAAAAAAGAAAAGAAAAAAAAAGCTTATGTCAATTGTGTTTTCTCTAAGATAAATACACTTCAGACAATACTTTCTCAGGGTGCTTGATGCCAGAACCATACTCACATCAAGTAAATCTTTTAAATAATTCATCCATTTTAAAATTTGATAATTACCAATGTTGTACCTTCCCTTTAAACCCCCTGAAGACTACATATTTGTAAAAAAAAAATATAATTGTGTACATCTATTAAGATCAAGTACAATGGTAATAAACCAACTTGTGAAATATTCAGTTATGTGGGTTGAAATATTAAGAAGATGCTTCAAGCAGGTGTTGATAATCGACCCATTTCCATGTTAGAAAGGTAATGTCATAATTGAACTAAATAATACACATCTTATTATCTGAACTGGTAAAATATTGTAAGTATTTTTGTTGACCCCTTAGGTCTTGCATTCACAAAAGCCTCACTGGGGTAAAATAAAATGTCTTTCATTTTAATTTCAAAAAATTTCTGTCGCCTTTGCAATGGACAAAATCATCTCAGTATTGGCCAAAAATTATGTCAATCACACTAGCGCTGTCGTATAAGTAAAAGTAAGCTGTCGTAAAAGTAAACATAAGATTGGCCATCTCTAATTATAGCCCCATCTTTCTGGCCTATATGACAATTGTAACTATGTCGGTCAGGTGCTTGGCTTTTATACAGATGGCATGACCGAGATTTCCAGCAAAGATAAGCGAGGGCGGGGACTATGGCCAAACCTTGATAAGTGTATTCCATTGAATGGTATTTGATACAAATTCACATCAAGTCAGTTTGGAAAGAATGTCGAACACAACCGCCACTTGTGCAGTGTCTAAGCATACGACAAAATGGTCTACATCTCACTGGATGTGCATACATTTATTGTTCAAAATCTCTCTTGGTTCTAAAGAATTTTGGAGAATTACTAACGAGGTTTTAAACCGTGGAAAGTCTCCAATTCCAACTCTTGACAATAGACCAGAAATTCTAACATCTTCCTCCGACAAAGCTTCTCTGCTCGCCAAGTTATTTATTATTATTGTTGTTGTTGTTGTTGTTGTTGTTGTTGTTGTTGTTGTTATTAAAGCGTAGTGGCATAATATAATCAAGAAGGTGTCGCTGGGTTTCGGGGCAGGGAACGTGGGATGGACTCAATCACAATTTTATGTAATTAAAATTAACTAATTTAAATGATTAATTTAAATCAATTTGGCCCTTATTAATTATCTGCTAATTTATGTAATTGATATATTTTTTAATTACTGTTTCAGAGTAAACCTGTTCAGAAGAATCTATCCTATACGTTCGGGTTCAAATCCTTCTAAAACTTAATTTTTTGACCAATGTTTATTGCTGCGATTAATCTAAAAGCATTCCTGCTAATTAACAGATGAAGCAACAGTCTAATGGGTAAGCACCCAGACATAGGTACAGTCGACCCTGGTGCAAATCCAGCAGTGAAATGACAATTTCTTTTCCATTTTAATTGGTTACGCAATCATGATTTATTTTAAGTAATTTAAAATTCAACTCCAAACATCAAAAGGATTGGTGGCGCAATCCAGAGTTCCTGGGGTTTTCGCGGTGCTGGAGATCTGGGTTCGAAACCCAGATGAACCAACAGTCTAATGTTAAAAGGCCACAAAGTTTGGTACAAGCGAATCCCAGCACTGGTCTGCCGTATTTCTTTTCCATTTTAAGTGGTTTTCTGTCACGGTTTAGAATTAAATTCAATTCTAAATCGAATTAAATTCGAACCTAAATATCAAAAGGATTGGTGGAGCAATCAATTAAATTGAGTTTCGATGCGAGCGACCCGAGTTCGAATCCTACTTGTCCCAATGTTATATTTTTAATTAATTACGCAATCACGTTTTATTTATAAGTAGTATTAAATTCATACACATATACCAAGAGGAATCGTGGCGCAATCCAGTGGTGCTGGGTTTCGGTGCAAAGACCTGGGTTCGAAACCCAGTGGCGACAGTGTTTTCGTTTTGAATGATTACGCAATCACGTTTTATTTATAAGTAGTATTAAATTCGCCATTTACCAAGAAGGTTGGTGGCGCAATCTGTGACCGCTGTGCTGCGGTCCAGGCGAACCAGGTTCAAAACACTTTAGCGCCATTGCTTTAGTTTTAAATAATTACGCAATCACGTTTTATTTATAAGTAGTATTGAATTCAACTGCACATACCAAGAGGATTGGTGGCGCAATCTGTTGGCACTGTGTTGCGGTCCAGGCGAACCGGGTTCGAAAAAGCACCGGGTTCGAAACACTTTGGCGCCATTACTTTAGTTTTAAATAATTACGCAATCACGTTGTATTTATAAGTAGTATTAAATTCAACTACACGAAACAAGAGGAATCTTGGCGCAATCCAGTGGTACCAGGAGAACTGGGTTCGAAACAAAGTGGCGACAATGTTTTCGTTTTGAATGATTACGCAATCACGTTTTATTTATCAGTAGTATTAAATTCGCCATTTACCAAGAGGATTGGTAGCGCAATCTGTGACCGCTGCTGCGGTCCGGGCGAACCAGGTTCTAAACACTTTCGCGCCATTTCTTTAGTTTTAAATAATTACGCAATCACGTTTTATTTATAAGTAGTATTGAATTCAACTACACATGCAAGAGGAATCTTGGCGCAATCCAGTGGTGCTGGGTTTCGGTGCAGGAGACCTGAGGTTCGAAACCCAGTGGCGACAATATTTTAGTTTTTGAATGATTACGCAATCAAGATTTATTTAAGTAGTTTTGAATTCAACTCCAAATACCAACAGGATAAATGGCGCAAGCCATTGTTAGTCCACTGGTCTCTGTTAATTGCAGGCAGTTCAGGCTGGTACGTCCGGGTTCGAATCCTGCTCCTGAAACACAGAGACATGGCAGCTGCTGGCTGCGGCAATGGCTTAAGGACCGCCATGTCTCTCCCTGAAGGTTAGAGCGTGGAGGAAATGTACGGACGGGGAGAAAAGGAGGGACCGGGAGGTAGCGACCTCCCAGAAGGGTGCTAAGGTGATCACCATGCCGGGGTGTCCCGCACTTTGAGTCATCCTAATACCTGGTCGACACTCTGACTAACTCTCCGGACTTTTTTACAATATATATATATATATATATGTATATGTATCTATATATATGTATATATATATGTATGTATATATATATATATATATATATATATATATATATATATATATATATATATATATAACACATTTGTGGTAATTAGAGTCGCTTATCTTTCCAACTTTTTAAGAAAATCAATATTTTATGAAAAAATATGGATAAATTTACGAAATTTTATACTAGTCCAAATAAAACTGTAACTCGGTGGCTGTATTCTGCAGACACATTGGTTCTTTCTGTGTAATTTTGAAGCGAATCGGAGACAATTTTTTTTCGAGTTGAAAAAAACGACAATGCTTACCTCTTGTCGTTTTTCCAAATTTGGCCTAAAAATTACATTTTTCAAAATGCTTAATACGTGCGGGAGCGACGTAACAGAGTGCCTAGACCACATTTGTGGTAATTTGAGTCGCCTATCTTTCCAACTTTTAAGAAAATCAATATTTTATGAACAAATATAGGTAAAATTTCAAAATTTTTAAACTTGCCACAACAGGCTGTAACTTGGTGGCTGTATTCTGCAGACACAGTGGTTCATTCTGTGTAATTTTGAAGCACATCGGAGAAAAAAAAATTTCGAGGTGAAAAAAACGACAATGCGTACCCTTTGTCGTTTTTTTTCCAAATTAACCTAAAAATGACATTTTTTCAAAATGATTAATACTTGCTGGAGAGACGTAACAGAGTGCCTAGAACACATTTGTGGTAATTTGAGTCGCCTATCTTTCCAACTTTTAAGAAAATCAATATTTTATGAACAAATATAGGTAAAATTTCAGGTAAACTTGTCCAAACAGGCTGTAACTTGGTGGCTGTATTCTGCAGACACATTGGTTCATTCTGTGTAATTTTGAAGCACATCGGAGAAAAAAAAAATTTCGAGGTGAAAAAAAGACAATGCTTACCCTTTGTCGTTTTTTCCAAATTTGGCCTAAAAATGACATTTTTTCAAAATGATTAATACTTGCTGGAGAGACGTAACAGAGTGCCTAGAACACATTTGTGGTAATTTGAGTCGCCTATCTTTCCAACTTTTTAAGAAAATCAATATTTTATGAACAAATATAGGTAAAATTTCAAAGTTTTAAACTTGTCCAAACAGGCTGTAACTTGGTGGCTGTATTCTGCAGACACATTGGTTCATTCTGTGTAATTTTGAAGCAAATCGGAGACAATATTAATTCGAATTGAAAAAAACGACAATGCTTACCTTGTCGTTTTTCCAAATTTAACCTAAATTACAATTTTCAAATTGATTAATACTTGCTGGAGAGACGTAACAGAGTGCCTAGAACACATTTGTGGTAATTTGAGTCGCCTAACTTTCCAACTTTTTAAGAAAATCAATATTTTATGAACAAATATAGGTAAAATTTCTAAATTTTAAACTTGTCCAAACAGGCTGTAACTTGGTGGCTGTATTCTGCAGACACATTGGTTCATTCTGTGTAAATTTGAGGCGAATCGGAACAATTTTTTCGAGGTGAAAAAAACGACAATGCTTACCCTTGTCGTTTTTCAAATTTCAACCTAAAAATGTCAATTTTTCAAAATGATTAATACTTGCTGAAGAGACGTAACAGAGTGCCTTGAACACATTTGTGGTAATTTGAGTCGCCTATCTTTCCAACTTTTTAAGAAAATCAATATTTTATGAACAAATATAGGTACAATTTCAAAACTTGTCCAAACAGGCTGTAACTTGGTGGCTGTATTCTGCAGACACATTGGTTCATTCTGTGTAATTTTGAAGCGAATCGGAGAAAAAAATGTTTCGAGGTGAAAAAACGACAATACTTACCCTTGTCGTTTTTCCCAAATTTAACCTAAAAATGACATTTTTCAAAATGATTAATACTTGCTGGAGAGACGTAACAGAGTGCCTAGAACACATTTGTGGTAATTTGAGTCGCCTATCTTTCCAACTTTTTAAGAAAATCAATATTTTATGAACAAATATAGGTAAAATTTCAAAGTTTTAAACTTGTCCAAACAGGCTGTAACTTGGTGGCTGTATTCTGCAGACACATTGGTTCATTCTGTGTAAATTTGAAGCGAATCGGAGACAATTTTTTTCGAGGTGAAAAAAACGTCAATGCTTACCCCTTGTCGTTTTTTCCAAATTTGGCCCAAAAATTACATTTTTTCAAAATGATTAATACTTGCTGGAGAGACGTAACAGAGTGCCTAGAACACATTTGTGGTAATTTGAGTCGCCTATCTTTCCAACTTAGAAAATCAATATTTTATGAACAAATATAGGTAAAATTTCTAAATTTTAAACTTGTCCAAACAGGCTGTAACTTGGTGGCTGTATTCTGCAGACACATTGGTTCATTCTGTGTAATTTTGAAGCGAATCGGAGACATTTTTTTTTCGAGGTGAAAAAAACGACAATGCTTAACCCTTGTCGTTTTTTTCCAAATTGTCTAAAATGACAATTTTCAAAATGATTAATACTTGCTGGAGAGACGTAACAGAGTGCCTAGAACACATTTGTGGTAATTTGAGTCGCCTATCTTTCCAACTTTTTAAGAAAATCAATATTTTATGAACAAATATAGGTAAAATTTCAAAACTTGTCCAAACAGGCTGTAACTTGGTGGCTGTATTCTGCAGACACATTGGTTCATTCTGTGTAATTTTGAAGCGAATCGGAGAAAAAAATGTTTCGAGGTGAAAAAAACGACAATGCTTACCCCTTGTCGTTTTTTCCAAATTTGGCCTAAAAATGACATTTTTTTTAAATGATTAATACTTCCTGGAGAGACGTAACAGAGTGCCTAGAACACATTTGTGGTAATTTGAGTCGCCTATCTTTCCAACTTTTTAAGAAAATCAATATTTTATGAACAAATATGGGTAAAATTTCAAAATTTTAAACTTGTCCAAACAGGCTGTAACTTGGTGGCTGTATTCTGCAGACACATTGCTTCATTCTGTGTAATTTTGAAGCGAATCGGAGACAATGTTTTTTCGAGGTGAAAAAAAACGACAATGCTTACCCGTTGTCGTTTTTTCCAAATTTGGCCTAAAAATTACATTTTTTTCAAAATGATTAATACTTGCTGGAGAGACGTAACAGAGTGCCTAGAACACATTTGTCGTAATTTGAGTCGCCTATCTTTCCAACTTTTTAAGAAAATCAATATTTTATGAACAAATATAGGTAAAATTTCAAAATTTTAAACTTGTCCAAACAGGCTGTAACTTGGTGGCTGTAATTTTACCCATATTTTCCATAAAATTTTTTTTTTATTAAAAATTTGTAATTATAGGCGACTCAAATTACCACAAATGTGTTCTGGGCACTCTGTTACTCCAAGCTGGTATCATTTTGAAAAAAATGTATTTCAGGCAAACTGGAAAAACGACAAGGTAAGCAGTGTCATTTCACCTCGAAAAATTGTCTCCGGATCGCTTCAATACACAGAATGAACCTCTGTGTCTGCAGAATACAGCCGCGAGGTTGCAACCTATTTGGACTGGTTCAAATTTCGTAATTTTCGCCATATTTTCATAAAATGATTTTCTTAAAAAGACCGGAATAAACTTGCGACTCAATACAAAATAGTTCTGGGCACTCTAATAATCTCTCCAGCAAGTATCAAGCGTTTTTTAAAAAATGTCATTTTGGGCAAATTTCCCGAAACGACAAGGTGAAGCATTGTCGTTTTTCACCTCGAAAAAAATTGTCTCGATTCGCTTCAAATTACACAGATAACCAATGTGTCTGCAGAAACTACAACCACCGGTACAACCTATTCAATTTAGTTTAAATTCGTAATTTTACCCATATTTTCATAAAATATTGATTTTAAAAAAGATGGAATGATAACGACTCAAATATACGAAAAATGGGTTCTGGGCAATCTAATACGTCTCTCCAGCAATATCAAGTACGAAAATGTAATTTTTATGTAAATTTGGAAAAAACGACTGAGGGTAACGTCGTTTTCACCTCGAAATTTTTCTCCGATTCGCTGAACCACAGAATGAACCTCTGTCTACAGGAATACAGCCACCAGTCACAACCTATTGAACTGGTTTAAAACTATTAATTTACCCATATTTTTTCATAAATATTGATTACAAAAGTCTCTCCAGCAAATATCAAGCATTTTTGAAAAATGAGAGAAGGGGTGGGGGTTTGCCAAAAAAATTGAGATCTGCACTCTCTCTCAAAAAATATAATAACATAAATTATTGTATATATATATATATATATATATATATATATATATTGTAAAAAAGTGCGGAGAGTTAGTCAGAGTGTCGACCAGGTATTAGGATGACTCAAAGTCCGGGACACCCCGGCATGGTGATCACCTTAGCACCCTTCTGGGAGGTCGCTGCCTCCGGTCCTCCTTTTCTCCCCGTCCGTACATTTCCTCCACGCTCTAACCTTCAGGGGAGACATGGCGGTCCCCAAGCCATTGCCGCAGCCAGCAGCTGCCATGTCTCTGTGTTTCAGGAGCAGGATTCGAACCCGGACGTACCAGCCTGGAACTGCCGCAATTGACAGACCAGTGGACTAACGGCTTGCGCCATTTATCCTGTTGGTATTTGGAGTTGAATTTAAAACTACTTAAATAAATCTTGATTGCATAATCATTCAAAACTAAAACATTGTGGCGACTTGGTTTCGAACCCAGGTCTCCTGCACCGAAACCCAGTACCACTGGATTGCGCCAAGATTCCTCTTGGTATGTGCAGTTCAATTCAATACTACTTATAAATAAAACGTGATTGCGTAATTATTTAAAACTAAAGCAATGGCGCCAAAGTGTTTCGAACCCGGTTCGCCTGGACCGTAGCACAGCGGTCACAGATTGAGCTACCAATCCTCTTGGTAAATGACGAATTTAATACTACTGATAAATAAAACGTGATTGCGTAATCATTCAAAACGAAAACATTGTTGGCACTTGGTTTCGAACCCGGTTGTCCTGTACCGAAAACCCAGTAACACTGGATTGCGCTATGATTGCTCTTGTTACGTGAAGTTGAATTCAATACTACTTATAAATAAAACGTGATTGCGTAATTATTTAATACTAAAATAATGGCGCCAAAAGTGTTTCGAACGGTGCTTTTCGAACCCAGTTCGCCTGAAACACGCATAACACAGTGCCAACAGATTGCGCCACTAATCCTCTGTTTAAATGGCGTTGAATTTAATACTACTTATAAATAAAACGTGATTGCGTAATCATTCAAAACGAAAACACTGTGGCCATTGGGTTTCGAACCCAGGTCTCTTGCACCGAAACCCAGTACCACTGTATTGCGCCACGATTCCTCTTGGTATATGTGTATGAATTTAATACTACTTATAAATAAAACATGATTGCGTAATTAATTAAAAATATAAGATTGGGACAAGTAGGATTCGAACTCGGGTCGCTTGCATTGAAACTCAATACTAATGGATTGCTCCACCAATCCTTTTGATATTTAGGTTTGAATTTAATTCGATTTAGAGTTGAATTTAATTCTAAACCGTGACAGCAAAACCACTTAAAATGCGGCAGACCAGTGCTGGGATTCGCTTGTCCCAAACTTTGGCACCTTAACATTAGACCGTTGGTTATCTGCCATGGAATGTGAATGATTGGAGATTTATTGCTAGCAACAAGCATTGGTCAAAATAAAACACAAGAACTTTCTAATAGGGTTTCGAACTGCCAGACGTACCAGCCTAGAAATGTACTGATTGAACTTTCCAGTGTACTACCGGCTTGCACCAACTATCCTGTTTGTATCTGGGTTGAATTTAAAACTACTTAAATAAATCTTGATTGCGTAATCATTCAAAACTAAAACATTGTTGCCACTGTGTTTCGATCCCAGGTCTCCTGCACCGAAACCAGTACCACTGGATTGCGCCAAGATTCCTCTTGGTACATGTAATTGAATTTAATACTAGTATAAATAAAACAGGATTGCGTAATTATTTAAAATTAAAGAAATGGCGCCACTGGGTTTCGAACCCGGTTCTTTTTTAACCCGGTTCGCCCTGGACCGCAGTAGATTGCGCCACCAGTAGATTGCGCCACGCAGTAGATTGCGCCACGCAGTAGATTGCGCCACGCAGTAGATTGCGCCACCAATCCTCTGGGTAAATGGTGATGAAGTTAATACTACTTATAAATAAAATGTGATTGCTTAATTTTTTATTTTTTTTAATATATCAAACCAGTGTACTAACAGCTTGCGCCACCTATCTTGTTGGAATCTGGTGTTGTATTTTAAATTACTTAAATAAATCGTGATTTTGTAACCATTGAAAATTAAAAAGAAAAGCGTCATGACACTGTTGGAACCAGAGTCAGCTGTACCAAGGTCTTGCGCCTTAACCATTAAACTGTTGCTTCATCTTATATTTAATAGAAATGATTGGAGATTCAATGAAGACAACAACCATTGGTCAAACAAATAAAAATAAAAAAAGGTCACGAGCAGGATTCCATAAAAGTGGAACTGTTTGCGATTGATCAAACCAGTGCACTAGTGACTTACGCGACCGATTCGTGTTGCGTTCAATTTAATATATTGAAATTTATGAATGGTAATTACATAAAAGAAAACGGAGGTCCACAAAAGACAACTGCGGGATTCGAACTGATGCTCTTTCACCCTGCAGCTGAAACCCAACATGCTATCAATTGGGCCGCCGAATCACTCTCACATGTGCAACGTTATGTAATGAAATCGCGTAAATAATTATCATGGGTAAAACTTTATTAACTAATGCGTAATTAACTTAAATGTATTCTGCTCCAGGCAACATTTGATTTAGATAGATTGTGCATAAGGGCCTTCTTCGATTATAAATATGATAATTGTTTTGAGAACAAATAACTACACAACTATCCTCGAGCCTCAATTTTTTGTAAAATAGTAAAACGATTTTACCATTGTTACTACTATCTCTTGTCTGTGTTTTTTAAAAAGAATAATATGTCAAACATATTCAATAATTATCTGATTTGTTTCAAAATAAATCATACCACAGTATTCATTGGACATCGCTATAATATGGGACGGTTCCGGTGAAGTTTTCCGTGAATTTCCAACCAGCGTGATTGTGACACAGGCCGTGCCGTCAAACACAGCAGAGTGTCCCACTAGTGGACGGCACTCTCAGGATATCTCCGTATAATAAGCCTACCTTTCGAACTACAATATCTGAAGTAGATTTTAGCTTTGGCCGGGAGGTTGAGTAGTGGACCTTTGGGGTTTAAATGGGGTTGTTAATGGGGTGATGAAGGCTTCAGGTGGGACGGTGGCGGTGTTTGGCATGTTTATATATGAGCAGAATGTTGTTTCTTGTTCGTGCATTTTTAACAGGGATGGAAAAAACCAATTCATCTATTTCCATTCAGCTTAATTGTCGATCGCGGGAGGAGTAGGGATTCAGGATAACAAGCAACTCATATTCGTCTCGTGAAAGGGTCAAGCCCTTTTGGTTATACACCTGATTGTATCCACCAGAAACCGTAAGACGATGGAGGAAGTTGGGAACGAGGGACAGGAGGATTCATCGCTAGTGTCACCAGCGCTGGGAGTTCAATTATCAAATTTGCTTTGAATACATTCGGTTGATGTGGACTTCGACATGACAGAGTAAATTCTTCATTCCGGTTATGTCAGTTATTCTTCCCATTCTAAAATTATTATAATGAATGTATATACATCTGTACTTCACGATCAAGAAGTCAAGAAATATGTACAGAAACCAACGTATAAAATTTTGCAGAATAATTTCATTGTGTTTTTAACGAGAAAATAGTGAAAACGCATTAAGATTTTTTTCTTTAAAAAGTCCCCATATGCAACTTCGTGTACAATCTTTGAAAATTTAATGAATTATTCTTCAAACTATGAAGCATCCAAATCAACTTGATGCCATTTTTTCTACCACCGGAATGATGTTTTTTTCGGTATTTTCGAACTAAAACGCAGACGACGAAACGAATATTAACGAAAAGCCTACACTTTTTCCCAATTGACGCACCACGCATTTTCGGAATCCTTCCTGTTACCACTGTGCAATAGGATTCTCAATTGGTGTTAATTTCGCAGCCGGGACACTGCCATGTGTCACTTCGCGCTATATCCGAAAATCACACACAGTCACTTCGTGCTGTATCCGAAAACCACACAGTGCGGTGCCGTGCACATAAGCCTTGTCATCCCACCATCCACAAAATCATCAACATCATTATACCCATCTCCTTAATGATGTATAAATGATATATTTTGAAATGATTTGTTCCAATGATCATTCTCCTTTATGTAATATCATGAATTGTGTTAAGTAAACTACTACAATTGTTGTTTATTGTGTTGTTTCACAAAAGGAAATGTTTTAACTCAAACGTATTACAATAAAAATGTAGTTGAAATAAAATCCACAACTGGAGATACATCGTTTTGCCATAAATATGTAACGGAATTAAAATCATTAACTGAAGATACATCGGTTTACCATAACAATGTAGTGGTATAAAAACCTATAACTCAAGATACATCGTTTTGCCATAAATACCGTATAATGGAAATTAAATGTAACTTGAGATACACTAGTTTATAAAAAGTATTAGAAATATGATTTGGTTAAATATTCAGCAAAGAATGTAAGTGCATGAAATTTATCATATTACAAAACGATCCAAGTTTGTGCCCAAAATTTGCAGTAATGTGAACTAAAATGATCTCCATGTTCATGCTTTATTCCAATTCCAACAGAGCCAAGTGTCCAAAAAGGCACGTGTTCAAACTTTAAACTCAATTTTCTCAAAATGTCATTTTTCGAGTTAGGCTGTTTTGCCATATAAGGGCTGTATAGTGGGTACAAAATAAATACAAACCAGCAGTGCGCTGTGTATAAACATAGGGAGCTCCATGGAGGGTTTTAAAACAACGACCCATTGATAGCTGAATGGCAAGGGAAGGCAAACTGAATGTTCAAAATCATGTTATATTCATTCTAGAATCTCTGTGCAATTTAGGCTCCGGAATTCACGTAATGCTTTGTGACTTTGTCAAAGTTGTAGGAGACTGGCGTACTACCGGTACTCTGTATTTACTAACAGTCGTTTTCCCGGTTTTGGATTTTCCCGGTTCTGGATAGCTGCAAATTAAAAATCTGTTTAATCCACATCGCTTCAGATAGATACTTTACTGAGGTGAGGAATAATTAATTAACTGTCTAATGTGTAATTTTCATCCACTAAACTGCGACCGTTGTGAAGATATCGATCATTTAGTGACTCAAACTCGGTTGAACACTAAGTCGAAAACGTTAAAATACGAAAGGTCCCAAAAGCGACATTGACGTTCTTTGCTGCCGACTGGAAAATGTAGTTACGTTTTCAACATTGAATTTGTCTAAAGTTGTGAAAATTTCATTTATTTTAAAGTCTGTGGTGTATTTTTATATAAAGAGTTGAACAAACATTGAAGATCGCCCCAAAATGAGTGGTGGCCGAGCCTTCCCTAGTTCGGATAAAACTTCTTCGCGCATTGATAATGTGCGTAATGTTTGGATATTAAAATTGGTAACATCTCCGATCGATTTAGAGAACTTAAACTCGTGTTCTAACCAACAAATGCAGATATGAACCTTAAAAAAACTCCCATACCTACCATTTCTATAACTACTCGCCACTGGAAAAATGTAAATATTAAAGATTTATGTCATGATATTGAATCTCAACTGGAAAATGTAAACCTTGAAGATGGTGAGCTGGATTCTTGTGTCAGTCTATTTGAATCTACTGTCCGTAACATCTTGGACGATCATGCTCCGCAAAAACTCGAACTGTTAAACTACAATCTGAATCCCCCTGGTTCAATGATGATATTCGTGCCGCAAGGAAAATCCGTCGTCAACTTGAACGAAAATGGCGTGACAATGGGAAACTTGGAGTACATCGGCAAAAATACTGTAACCAACGTGATATTGTGAAGAACATGATTAACCAGGCACAAATAACTCACTACTCATCTCTTGTGGAAGAGCGCTCTGGCGATCAGAAAAAATCTTTAACATTGTTGAAAAGCTGCTTCATAAACCTAAAACTCCAGTGCTTCCATCTACACACTCCGATCAGGACCTCATAAATGCATTTTCAAACTTTTGTCACAAAAATTGAGAATATCCGTCGTTCTTTTCCCCCAGTACCTGCCATTCTATCACAAACATCGTCACGCAAGGATCCACAATGTAGACTGTCTATGTTTGAGCCTACTAGTGTTACGGAGATCAAGAAACTCATCATGAAATCGCCATCAAAATCAAGTGAACTTGATCCAGTACCAACTTCGCTAATAAAACAAAATATTGATGTGTTTGCTAAGTATATCACAATTATTGTAAACATATCTCTTTCTTCCGGTTGTTTCCCTGATAGCCAGAAGGTTGCTCATGTTAAACCACTCCTGAAGAAACCCAATTTGGACAAGGAAGTTTTCAAAAATTACCGACCGGTAGCGAATTTAAAGTACCTTGGAAAAACAATCGAGCGAGTTGTTTCATCACGGATCTCTGACCATGTTCGTGCTAATAACCTGTCTGACACATTTCAGTCAGCCTATAAACTTCTATTTCATGGAACGGAAACTGCTCTTCTCCGTGTCAACAATGACATTTTATCTGCCATGGATGATGGAAAAATCACTGCATTAGTTTTGTTACACTTAAGCGCCGCTTTTGACACGGTCGATCACAAAATCCTTCTCTCCCGCCTTCAATATCATCTTGGAATACATGACACAGCCCTGGATTGGTGTAGGTCCTACCTTTTAAATAGGCCCCAGCATGCTTGTATTGGTAACGCTATCTCCGAGCCTGTTATTCTTGACTATTCTTGACAGTGGTTTACTGTTTATACGTTTCCAGTTCGTGATATCATTTTGAAGTATAATTTAAATTACCATGTCTATGCTGATGACACGCAGCTTTACATTACTTTTAAATCTTCTCAAGAACCTGCCGATTCATGCATTACAACACTGGAGAAATGTATTCAAGAGATTCGAAGTTGGATGAGACAAAACGTCCTGAAATTGAACGACGAAAAGACAGAATTTGTTCTATTTGGATCACGTCAGCAATTGTCTAAAGTTTCTCTTCCATTTATTACAATTGGTGACTCGCAGATAACCCCCTCATCACAAGCACGTAATTTGGGTGTTATATTTTGACTCGACAATGACTTTAAACCTCATATCTCCAACATTGTTCGCATATCATCATTTCATATCAGAAATATTAGCCAAATAAGGAAATACTTGAATAAAAGTGCTGCTGAACAAATTATACATGCGTTTGTCACATCACGGATCGATATCGGGAATGCTCTCCTCTACGGTCTCCGCAGAATCAAATATCGCGTCTTCAGCACATACAAAACACAGCAGCTCGTGTTGTGACTTTGTCCAGAAAGTCATGCCATATCCGCCAATCTTGAAAAGAACTGCACTGGCTTCCTGTTTCACAGAGAATTGTTTTAAACTTATGCTAATTGTTCATAAATCTTTTAATAACATTACTCCAATTTATATTTCTGAACTGCTTAAAGTCTACACTCCATCACGCAATTTGCGCTCCAGCAACATGTCACTCCTAAAGGAACCAACTTCAAAACGGAACTGGGGTGATAGGCCTTTTCTGTCGCTCGAGACTCTGGAATCATCTTCCAACTAAACTCAAATCTTGTCATAGTATAACTAGATTTAAGTCGATGCTTAAAACTCATCTTATGTCACAATTCTTCAAAGATGATGTATATTTGTAATTGCATTGTATGTACATGTATCTCAGTACATAATTGTTCCCTATGCTATCATTGTATATTGTTTGTATTCATGTTTTATCTTTGTTTCCGCGCCTTGATCGCCCAGCAGGGTGGATATGTGCGCTTCTAAATCTTATTATTATTATTATTATTATTATTATTATTATTATTATTATTATTATTATTATTATTATTATTATTATTATTATTATTATTATTATTATTTATTATTATTATTATTATTATTATTATTATTATTATTATTATTATTATTATTATTATTATTATTATTATTATTATTATTATTATTATTATTATTATGTATGTATGTATGTATGTATGTATTATTATTATTATTATTATTATTATTATTATTATTATTATTATTATGTGCCTTGTACTGGAAGGTTAGTGCTTGTGAAAGTGGAATTATCAGTTTAACCACTAGATACAAATATTAAGGGATGTAGATGACCTACAACTGTTTTCATGAACATCTTTGATTTTATTGTTATATGCTGTTGTTGTGTTGTGATCCTTAGTTGGGGTTACTAAGGGATGTAGCTTTCGGAGACATTACAAATAATGTTAACTTGCTTCACTATGTCGTGAAGTTGCAAGTAAATGAATTCGTGTCAACTTGCTTCACTTGTCGTGAAGTTGCAAGTAAACGGATTTGTCGTGATAATGTTAACTTGCTTCACTATGTCGTGAAGTTGCAAGTAAACAGATTCGTGATGCCGTCCGTAGAGGATACAAACATTCACAAAGATGTATACACTTCAAAGAGACCAGTTGATTATAAACATCAACATTTATTGATTCATAAAAGCATTACAGCATAGATATGTGTGTGTGTCTCATTCTCAGTCAGACCCAAACCGAAGAATGAATTATTTATCTTTATTTTCCATAACAAAACAATATCAAAAACATTCTCATCACGAGGCATTGCGTCAGTTTCAACACGCTGCAATTTGCAATGCGCGCACGCTAAGGCTACGCATAATTATCATGATGATGGGAGGCTTGATCATGACAGCTGTCAACGTGAGCTCTTGTCTGTGGAAACCAAAACATATTAATACTTTGCATTTGCAATGATTTTTTAAAGAAATACTGATCCTCAAAATGGACACGTTTCTTATAGAAGAAACAAACGAAGATGTTAGTGCTAGTGAAATATTAGTGCAATAATCAATTTGCCGAAACCCTGATGTGTTCGTTTTCATCAAACATTTAACCTTTAGTTTTTACTTTTTTCTACATTTTTTACATTTGTTTTACATTCGTTTTGCTTGTTAGTGTATTTGTTTTGTTTACCACCCCCAACTCATTGATTTTTACTAATTTCATAATCTCTTCCTCCAAAAACTCTTGATAGATCCATCCTACATTCATCGTATAAGTATGTTTATATTTATGTCTCTGGAAAATGTAGTTACGTTTTTCAACATTGAATTTTCTAAAGTTGTGAAAATTTCATTTATTTTTTAAAGTCTGTGGTGTATTTTTTATAAAAGTTGAACAAACATTGAAGATCGCCCCCAAAATGAGTGGTGGCCGAGCCTTGCCCTAGTTCCGGATAAAAACTTCTTCGCGCATTGATAATGTACGTAATGTTTGTGAAATTAAAATTGGTAACATCTCCGATCGATTTAGAGAAATTAAACTCGTGTTCCAACCAACAAATGCAACATCTATGATGTGCCTTGTACAACAAGCACTCGGAAGAAGCCATGCTTTTCTATACACTGCGCGTCGCTTGCTTGGTTTGTTTACATTTTATACCCACTGAGTCACATGACTCCGGTCGCCGATTGTGTCTATGTCGCAGTATCATTATGACTGTCTCCTGGTTTGTTTAGATTATCAATTACTAACAGATCATTTGGCTTTGCCTTTTAGCTGAATAATTACATTTTGCTACCAAAACGTAAAACCACAAAGTGAGTGACCATAATTTGCACTGCAAAAAGAAAAAAAAGAAAAAGTAAATTTACAGCAAAATGCAGGCAACTCTATTTCCAACAATTTGCTGTATTACAATATAACATAACAAGTGTGTTAAACTGATTTACACAATTTCTGTAAACGCTTAATAATAAAACTGCAGCACATTTCCATATTGTGGGGCCGAAAAAGAGAATCAGAATGAGTACAACAAACAAATATGGAAAAGTAATGTTAAATAGTCTAGTAGAACATTGAATCAAAGTCATACTGAAATTGTATGATTTATTGCAAAGTTTGTGCTAGATACAAATATTAAGGGATATAGATGACCTACAACTGTTTCATGAACATATTTGGTTTTTATTGTTATATGCTGTCAACGTGAGCTCTTGTCTGTGGAATCCAAAACATATGAATACTTTGCATTTGCAATGATTTTTTAAAGAAATACTGATCCTCAAAATGGACACGTTTCTTATAGAAGAAACAAACGAAGATGTTAGTGCTAGTGAAATGTTGGTGCAATAATCAATATAGCCGAAACCCTGATGTGTTCGTTTTCATCAAACATTTAACCTCTAGTTTTTACTTTTTTCCACAGACATTTATCTTACATTTGTTTTACATTCGTTTTGCTTGTTAGTGTATTTGTTTGTTTTACCACCCCCGACTCATTGATTTTACTAATTTTATAATCTCTTCCTCCAAAACTCTTGGTAGATCCACCCTACATTCATCGTATAAGTATGTTTATATTATGTCTCATTTTCCCTTTTGAGAAAGAACCTGCCGGGGCTTGAAACGTAAGGTCAATATTTAATAATATATTATACTGTTAGTTATTACAAGAAACGTAAACACGAAATTACGGACAAGAGGTATTTTAACGAGGACACTTTTGTAATTTACGGTATATAACTCAGGAAAACTAATAAAAGAGCATAAATCCAAATTACTAGAAAATCTGTATTTTTACTTAGAGATTAATATGTTAGTGTTTAACATAATATTGCCAATAAAATTCAGTGAACATAACCAAAAGGTAACTATATATTCAACTGCAGGATTATCTTGAAATACCTTTGTTTTTGTTTTTGTTTAAAAATTTAATCCTTCAGGTAAAAGTCGAATGGTCTACTAATTGACGTCATATCGATACCAGAATTGGTGAATGCTGATAGAAACTGAATGAAAATTGACGTTGACCTGTACGCGTTAATTTACTTGTTCAATACTGTCCTATACAAACCCAAAGGCTCGCTGCTTGGATCGAACAGAGATATTATTTCGTTGTTATTTATTCATTACAGGTATCCTGAATTCATATCGATGAATTTTAAAAGTAAAAGCACATTATCCACAAAACGATAGTGATATTTAAATATTCAACAATTACCTTAACAAATTGACATAGCTAGTATAATTCTGCCTAAATATTTTAAAATATAACGAAACGATAGTCCATCACAAAAATTTCATGTTGTGTCGTTCACGAGAAAACAGTGAGAGATTAATGTATTCAGATTTGTTGAATTCAATCAACGTGAATTTGTCACAAAGTTGAAGCATCCACTCAGCTTAATATAAGTGTAGTCTGACCACTACTGTGTTTCAACATAGGTAATATAATTCTGATTGTACCCACTTCGAATGAAACAAATGCATATATGCATATACTGTGCCCTTTAACCTAGGATTAAAACATATTATTATAGTCTTGGCACAAGACGCTCTGTATCATTCATTTGTAGAAATGCGTAAATGGTTGGTGTAAATCTAATACACGTCTTGTATCGACTAAATTGTCATTAATGCTATACTTTATAGTATGTGACTTGCGAAAATGTTTAAAAAAAAAATTTAAATAAAATTCCTTCTTTAAAAATTGCTGTTTAAAGATGACTATTCCTGGCCTGGCAAACACAGTTATCTAATTTCGTGATTGTAGAAGATTGTTATAACATTACAAACCATGAAAACGTGTTCTTGAACTAAATATGTAATCGTTTGTAATTTGACACCTGATGACGTCACCATGACGTAAGTTCACATTTGGTTTAAAATGCTTCATACGCTGTTATTTAGTTTTGTGGCACCCGACGTTGTTTAATATGCGCAATAAAAAAAAAGTAAAACAATTTATAATTATATTCAAATCTATATAAAGGGTTATTTTAAAAATAAAAATAAAATCATCACCCGAAATGTTTTCGGTGCTGTTATTAACCAGACATAGTTTGGCACACTTAGGTGAACATTCATGAATACCTTGTTAATATACTCCATGATGAATTAGTTCCTGGGCTCTTGATTAGGCCAGTTCAGCTCCTTTCCGGTATATTTTGATTTTGACAAAAAGATTCGGCTTCATCATATGACAGATACTCTGTGAAATATCGGTAACAGTGGTTTTGATACTTCATCCATTGAAATGGACATGGTGAACAAGTAGCTTGGTTAGTAGGGTATAATGCTGATAATACAGCGATGGTTGTAAGGACCAAACATCCATCGTGCTTAGTGATGTCGCTGATTAACAACTGTGTGTTATTCTAGTAAGCAATTGCTGATAACTGCTAGGTAATAGAGTATGCATATCACTGGACCTTCCCAGAGACAGTAGAAAACATGTGGGAACCTCGCCATCATTCACATGTGTATCAATTATTTAAATTGTAGAGGTTGTCTTGCATCTGTTTGACAGGCTACTAACTCAAAATAAATACGCTGTTGCTATTGAGAATATCCTCAAAGATTATAAAATATATAAAAGAATAGAAATAGTAGAAGGTTGTGTAAAATAATATGCCCCTTGGGTCGTTAATGATCTTTTCATTATGATGCCGAAGTCAAGTATATGGCCAATATCACAAACAATTGTAATATAATGAGTGTTTCTCTTCAAATGATGACATCATGCATATTTCAATGACAATACAACTCAAGGTAATTGTATGTCCATGGGAATATCTGTGGTGTAGAGTTTGTTGCTTTTAACTGTCTTGTTATTAACACAATTATCAAGAACCTCCGATTTAAAAGTTAATATGTACACTCACTGCCCATAAGTATTGCAACATTGAAATTCATACCAAAGTTCAGTTTGGAGAACTGTGTTACAATAATTTATTTTATTTTATTTACACTACTTAAGACTTCTTGAAAGTGCCTGTGTTTTGAAGTCAATGTTCTTTTTTACTGTTCTTGCTCGGAAACAAAGTCCTTCAATACTTTGTCGGGTAACCACGTGGACTGATAATTGTGTATCCGTCTAGGCAATGTGTCGTACAAATTCATGTTGCAATACTTTGGCCAGTGAGTGTATTATGAGGAAAATCTTCATTGCAGAATTTCACGCTGCTTGTCCTCGTGAAATGGACAAATTTTAATGTTACAAATATATATTTTTTTACTATTCTAGGCACTTACTATTTGTATTATATAACCCCAAATAGATCCTTGTCATTCGATATAACATACATTTTCTGTTATGACCACTATTTTAAAGTAATTGCCCATTCCTAGTTTTAGATGTACTCACCAAGAGCACCAGCTGACCTAGATAAAGGGTTACGATAAGATCACATTACTATGGATGCTGATAGACTAATGATATTTTATGCATAAAGCCATGGTATTTACTGCGACCTGTTATCTAGGGCAAGCGTGTTCTCTTGAGGTATTATTAGCAGGCACTAAGTGCATCTAAAACTAGGATACCTATTCCATTCCTTGTCGAACGTCTGCTCTGATCATGACGATACTGTCCCACTAAACACATTGACGCGAAATTCCATTTTGGAGAGGAGGTCGAATGGTTTAACAGTTGGACCCGCGATATGTGTTTTACCAATCGCTTGCCAATGATCAGGAAGTAATGTTATACAGGAAAAGTGCAGTGTAAGGAGGACATCAAATTCTAACATGGTTAACCAGGCGGTCCTCGCGGTAACTCGAGGTTCGTGGGTCACCACAGCTATGAATGGAAGAAGCTAGACATGAATAATTTAATAATTATAATAATAATTTATATTGCGCTTTTAAATGGAGATGATCAAACACATATATATGCAAGAGGTCAAACTTTGAGCTGGGAGTGGCTGAGGGTCTAGCTTACCGATTCAAGTTCTGGTGTTAGCACATAATGTGGGTTCGAATCACGCCGTGACACTTGTGTCCTTGACAGACACTTAATCATAATTGCTTCCTCCACCCAGGGGTTAAATGGGTACCTGTGAAGGCAGAGTTGGTTTGCTCTATAGAAATGGCAGCATGAGCTGTATACTCCCAGGAGCTGAGATGGTTTCAGGAACGATTTATGGCCTTATGAGCCTTATGAGCAGGGATAATAATATAATGCGCCTTGAGCAACCCCTTAGTTGGTGGATACGTGCGCTATATAAATCCAATTATTATTATTATTATTATTATTATTATTATTATTATTATTATTATTATTATTATTATTATAAATATTATTATTATTATTATTATATATTATTATTATTATTATTATTATTATTATTATTATTATTATTATTATTATTATTATTATTATTATTATTATTATTATTATTATTATTATTATTATTATTATTATTAAAATGCTGTCGTATAATGGAAATGGGTTTCAATAGAACGTGTAGCACAATGCCCAGTGAGGATAGGTTTTAATCACATTGTTAATAGACCATGGAATGAACACTGAAATTGTTTCAAACCGTGATACTCTCTTTTGGACCACGAAATTTGGATGTATAATTGAGAAAATAAATATAAAAATATCAAAACACGATAGTTGTTTGAGTTGCAATTATCTCTAAATCATTTGAATTTCACGACAATTTCGTGATTAGAAAGCTCTGAAATAACGCATTACGTCATCGTCGAGACCCAGAATCCACCAATGAAATTCCGTGTTGATCAGCCTTGTTCATATATTCCGAAAAATAATGTGTCGTAAATACAAGCAAACGTGGCGGCATCGCTTGAAATTCAGCCCAGTTTTTGCTGCATGCATGTTTATAAAGACGAAACTGGAATATTACAACATGACCATTCAAAATGTAAAATCAAACTTTTTATGTTTTAGAATATCGTTCAGATGGATTTGCTGTAAATAAATCTTACAATAACTTATAAAGACAAAGACTTTGCATTTTATTAATTTACCCTAGATGATAGATCAGACCAGGCATTTTATTATATATTTATTTATAAAAAAAATATAAAAATTGCGGGGGCTCATAAAGCACCCTCTGTATGTTCCAAAGTCATCGGCCGATTTTCATAAAACTTGGCAAGAATGTTCCTTCCAGCAAAACCGTGTTAACACGAAGTTTTTCTTTGCTTTTAATGGTGCGAACGGCTGCAAATTCGTTGGTTGCAAATACATACCAGTGCATAAATGCTCTAGGCCGGGCATGGGACGCCAGCATCCAAAGCGGGCACTCAAACTAGGTTCCAACTGAGGGACCCAAAGGGTGAACTGTGTTCACACGCAGAGCGGCAGTTTCTTCAACTCGTCGGGCAACCTCCCGGCAAAAACAACATGCTGCCAGCGCCAGCAGCAACAGCCAAAGGGAATGTTCATGCCCAACCCCAATTGTTGGCGGTCTTGCGTAGTTGGCTTTTCGGGTATGATAATGCCGGTGACAAAGTCATTTTATTTGAGGGGTTTTCGGAGGGTTTTCCTAGGATATACTGGCCAGCGGTTCAGGACTCAGAATGCCTGGTAAGCGTTTGCACAGCCAGGAAATTCAGGCTGGGCGCATCCCGACCCTTCAGCAGCTTCATGCTCACCTATTGGGATTGTGCCTAAAAAGAACCAGGTGCATTTCGTTTTTATTCACCATTTGTCATTTCCACACGGTTGTGCAATTAATGATTTTATTGACAAAGAGCAATGGTCAAATACGCATCGTTTGATGCGGAGTTCATTAGTGGTACAATCTGGGAAAGGGCATGGCTAGCCAAATCTGACATTAAGTCAGCGTTTCGCCTTACCAGTTTCACCGAGGGGCTATGAGCTGCTGGGTTCACTTTTGCTAACCAATTTAATTTTGACAAATGTCTTCCGATGGGATGCTCCATTTCATGCGAGCTGTTTGAAAAGTTTAGCACTTTCCTTGAGTTCGAGTGCGACAAAAGGCGCGTGTTGACCATGTTACGCATTATCTTGATGATTTTTATTCATTGCTCCATGGAGGGGCGTGTCATGAACGCTTGTCCAATTTTTCCGCTGCAGTGGCGAACTTGGGAAAAACTGAAGGCCCAGCGCAGGTGCTTTCTACCTGGGCTTGTTATTGACACGGTGTCCTGCCAAATAGTTCCCTGACAAAGTCAGCAAAATTACTAGGCAGATTGAAGGGATGTCGGAAACCTAAAGCAACCCTATTTCAACTTCAGTCACTTGTTGGTTCGCTTTAACTTTGCGTAGGGCAGTTGCGCCGGGATGGCTTTCAAGGCGGCTTATTGCATTGACCAAGGCCTTCGGCACCACAGCATAGGGTGCGTATTTCATGGAGCAAAAATTAACTTGCTCATGTGGCTCACATTCATGCGCGACTACAACGAGGTGACACCATTCCTCCAGCAGGATTAGGAGTCTTCCGAAGCACTTGAGTTTTTCACCATGCCGCGGCTTCTATTGGCTTTGGTGCGTTGGCCTCAAACTTTGCGTCTCAACCATCCATTGCATTGTAGAACTTTTCCACGTTGTGGTTGCCATACTTGCTGGGGCCATTGAACCGCAAGGTACGTTTCGTTCTGACAATATCGCGGTAGTGCACATGGTCAACGGTCAGTCTTCACAGTGCCCAAAGGCAATGCACTTATACGTTTACTGGTTTTGGAATGCTTGAAGTTCATTATCGTTTCAAAATGACACATTCCAGGTGTAAATAATGGTATCGCCGACGCTCTCTCGTTTTCAGATGCAGCGTTTCTTACGCTCGCCCCAGGCGGATCTAGTCAGTACTTGCCGACCCTTCCACAGGTATGTAGGGCGCGAATTATAGGCTGTTATCATTAGCGTTTGCTCACAACACGCACAAGGTTTACAATTCTGGATGGTCAGCATTTTGTCGTTTTTGCAGGCTCAGGCACCCAGCACACGCGCCAGTTGGGGCACAGGCTGTTTGTGAGTTCATTGCTTGGCTTTCGCAGCATTATTCCCCAACCATCGTTACATTATTGGCGGGTGTGGGTTGTCATTTTAAACTCAGTGGCGAACCAGACCCAACGAGTACTTTAGAGTGGCAAAGCTGCTGGAAGGTTACCAGCAGGGTGATGCTAGACTGGATCAGCGATCCCCATTCCAGTTCCTTTGCTGGCGAAGGTACTTGTAGCGCTGCCACTTGTTTGCTCATCCACGTTTGAAGTTCTTTTTGAGCAGCGATCGATGCTGCTAGCGTTTTCGATTTTGCGGTCGGTGAGTTGCAATTTCCCGAGCCAGGGTACAGGCAGTTTTACAAGTTGGCTATATCCACTTTTGGGTCCCAACCAGGGTTCCGCTACAGAGTATGTGCTTGTGTCCTTGCGCCATAGCAAAATCAACATGGCCCCCAAAAGATCCATATTGGTCGGCTTTGACGCCTCCCCTGCCCAGTACACGCGCTGAAAGGCTTTGTCCAGGTTCGGCCCAAGATGCATGGCATCTTGTTCTGCCACATTGATGGCTACCTCACTCAATTTCAATTCAACAAGGTTTGAGGAGGCATTGTCATGGTGGGATTCAGGTGCACACTTGATCCCACTCATTTCGCATGGGCCTCCACAGCATTTTCGCTGGGGGCACTGTGAAGTCATAAAACGCTTGGTCGCTGGCATCAGACGGAATACTTGTTATATTCGACCATTTCCTCTCGGGTTTACTTGGGAATTAATTAACTTTTTGTTTTCATAGGTCCAACAGAGGTGTGGATTGTGGTGATCGTTGGTGCTTGGGCAACCCATCAGATGGCAATTCCGGTCCAAGTTCGTTGAAGGGCAAAAGTGCGCACATCTCCATGAAATTCCTCAGCTGCTGAGGCAGATGGGGGTGTCACAGAGTGATATTAGTTCAAACGAATTTACTTTAAAAGTTCATTTTGTATAAACAAGACTTTAATTTGCGGGGACCAACATTTATGTGTTTGTCAGAGTAACAAAATATTTTCCTTTGGCCGCGCGCCCAAGAAATTCTTTAAGACGGCGAACCGTTCATTGCGTTGTAGATTGGTTTTGCTTTGTATACATTGAATACTGAATATGTATAAAGTAGCCAGTGGATACTACAAAGAAAGCATTGCTTATTAGATATGCACAGTGGCGATATTTCTGGGGTGTGAAAGGGATAGGAATGGTAGAGGGATTCGTGTGGAGAAAATTCGAGGAGAGGGCAGACGCCGGCCTCGACGGGTTCAATAAAGTTTTCGTTTAAAGTTCGGCCAAAGGAGAGGACATTTTAAAGCCAGCCAGAGGCATGAAAAGCTAATGAGAGTTTTATCCTTGAAACCTGTGCGTTGAAATTGAACTGGTGACGAGAAAACCAGAGTCCACTAAATTCCTGTAAGTTTGTTATTATTTATGTATAAATTTACACGTTATTAAAGTGGGAACTGTGTTAACCCCAAATAATCTAACTTTGAGTGGTAATTAAAATGTAATATGGTGCAAGCATAGCCTAGAAAGATATTCGTGGTTAATTTGCAGGGTTTTAGTTTGGGACTGAACTCTTTCCGACTGGACCGCAGCGGCGGACCCAGAGGCGGATACAGTGCTTGGGACTGAGGTGATGACCTGGCCGGACCGCAGCGGCGGACGAAAAGTCGACCAACAAACGAGGAGAGACGACGGCAGAGATCCCAAGGTGGAAGCCAGTCGTTCGATATTATTAGGTGTTCGAGCACGCGCGAGCACCTATTGTTTTTGTTCGGTTTTTTTTTTTCTCCTTCTTCTCCGGATAGACTGTCTACAAAAACACATCTTTCAAACTTCCATGAACTTGAAACTTGGCTATACTTAGAACTTAACACGTAGATGAAACAGAATTTGTGAGGTCATGATTAGGTAATCGATATCAATTACGATAATTCAAAGTTTAATCATTAAAAAATCATATCAAGGGCTCTGAAAATCAATAAAATTACTGATTTAGTCGGGGAAAAATAGTTTATCATGAGGTAAAGAGTGTGAAATATGTACATTGGGGTTGGCGAGGTCTGCGCACCGAACTCAATTCTGGGGTTCCAACAGGGGGTGGGTTCGGCGGTCGACACTTGTATCCTTTAGCAAGGGATTAACCATTTGTTGTCCCGGGTGGGACGTAAACCGGGTCCCGGGGTTGTATAATGCACGAAAAAGGTTGTCGTGGCCAGTGGCAGCGCACTGAACTCAAGTTCTGGTTTCCAGCACAAATGTGGGTTCGAGCCCCCCCGTGACACCTGTTTTGGGCAAGACCTTTAAACCTTTTCTCTCCACCCAGGGGGTTTAAAAGGGTACCTGTGAGGGAGAGAGGGGTTTTCCTCTATGGGAGAAATGGCAGCAATTAGCTGTATACTCCCAGGGAGCAATGGTTTAGGGTTTTGAGCCTTTTGAGCCTTATGAGC
>CM055818.1:45307554-45330953 GCA_029582265.1 Zoroaster sp. YZ-2022
TTGGGATAATAATAAGGTAATTTTTTGTAATCAGGCTATACTAATGAATTATACTGCTTACCTTTAATGCCAAACAAAATATTAAAGAGAGAGCTAATCCAGTTTTATTTAAATTATTAAAATTATATTTTTCTAGTAAAAAAAAACTTACGTGGACCAGATGTTTTTGTTTAATACAGTTAACATTATCCTAATGCCATTAGATTGATACACTGAGGCCACACAAATAAAATGAATAAATTAATTAAATGGGACGACAATTGTAATCCCATTTCTAACATTTTGTTTTTTAAATTCTAAATATAATGATTTAATTTTATTATACACTACTGGTAATGTTGGTAAAAGCATAAAGTATCCTTCGCTTCGATATTGTTTACAACCAACCTGTGAAATATTCATCCAGATTGTCATCATATTCATTATAACGTTCAAATAGTTTTAATAGTGAGTGATTTTCATACTGCTTGTCGTCATTTTGTATAAAGGCCAAGAAAAAATGTTGAGTTGCCCCCACCGACCGACCCAAAGTGCTGAAATCTCGGGTCAGGGTTTTTTTTTTTTTTTTCATAAAGGCCTATTTATTAATGAAACTTACCAATTTTCTATGTATAAAACATAATACGTTTGATTTGTGAAATTTTCCACTTCAAATTTACCGGTACCCAAGACTCAATCTACATGTTTTCAAATCGAATGAGCAGCCCTCACATGGTGCACTGCCTTCGCGCACTTTTACTGTGTGCCTTTTCAGAGTCAAATTTCAGAAGTTTGAAGTCAAGAACTCAAAATACTAAAACAAAACAAAACCTGTGTTTAACAGTACAAACAAAATGCTTGGGATACTTTTTATTCTGAAGCAAAATTCCTTGCTGATAAGGTATACAAATGTCTTAACTCATATGTCAACCAATGGGATGCATAAAGTTGTTAGAGAACAAAAGTGCTAGAAACAAGTGTATGAAATGTTGAAATAAAGTTGTTGAAAGATTATTATAAAAGTTGAATGTGTGATGTCTTTTTATTTCTTTGGGTACTTGTGCATACTGCTAGATCCATTGTCTTTGAAAAACATGGTATGTGGTTTCCAGTTCCAATGCATTTCAATCTTGAAATGACAGTCAAGGAGAGAAACAAAAGAACTAGACATTAGGTGTTTGTCCCTATGGACGAACGCAAGCTATTCCGTTGTTGTTGGACTGCCATGATTATGACGCGACCCTCAACCTACAGTTGGTGAGGCCTACGCCTGATCTTGACATGATGACCATTGGGGGTTCCGGGCCTTAAAGATGCATTAGGCCGATTTTAGGTCGATTTGACGCTCAACAATTTTTTTCACAAGAGGCGGCATACTACTTCAACTCCCTTTGTTTATCATCACTGAAGCTCTTGATCAATTTTTTTTTACCGGTGTTTGTCCTACGGACGAACACAAAGCTGTTCCGTTCTTGTTGGACTATGAATGTTATGATGCGACCCCCAACCTAAGTTATAGGCCTAACCCTGATCACCTTGAAATTGACCATTACATACAGGCTTTAAGTTTTTGAAAATGTGGTTGTCGTATTGAGTTTGTTGTGAGTTGTCGTCAGTTGTCGTGAGTTGTTGGTTTTTAGTAGGACCGGGTCCTACTAAAAACCGACAACTGACATGACTGACAACAACTCACAACAAGGTCAATAAATGAAGTTGTCCTGAGTTGCCTTACATGAGTTGTCGTGAGTTATGCGTCAGTTGTCGGTTTTTAGTAGGACCGTCTACGAGAATGGCCTAAAATTTAGGATATGATTGATGACAATGTTAATGGATGGCACTCATCTAAATTTCATTTTCCGCATGTCGAGTTTCTTGTTCCCCCTGCGAACTACAGCTATACAAAACGTTGTATACACCATCAACGTTATGTTACCATCACTCAAAACAACGACAACTGCGACAACTGACGCGACTGACAACAACTGACGACAACTCACAACAAGTTGTCGTGAGTTGTAAATGGTTGTCCGGTTTTAGTAGGACCGTCTCTGAGGGAAGATGGCCCTAAAATTTAGGATATGATTGATGTTAATGACAATGTTAATGGATGGCACTCATCTAAATTTCATTTTCCATGTCGAGTTTCTTGTTTCCCCTGCCAACTACAGCTATACTACAAAACGTTGTATACACCATCAACGTTCATGTTACATCACTCAAATCTGTGACTATGTTCCTTCATTTTGTACATGGTGACGCGTCCGCAAGGTGCACTTGGTTGCGAGTGAAGGTGCACGAAGTTGATAGAAGCTATAGTGCAGGTACGGAGTTGGTGAAGGCACGAGTTGGTCCCCACCTGAATTCATGTCTACTTTGACAACAACAAAATTCCTACACCAAAGATTGGATTGCCAGCACACTAATGACAAAATGTTAACGTTAGTTTTTGTATAGTCATTATCTGTATACTAAAACAAATTGTTACATTATAGGTTTCTCACTATAGGTTTGAGGTCATAAAGACCTTAACAAAAAATCATTGGGGATTTATGAGGTCAACTTGGTGCGAGTGAAGGTACAGGTTGACTATAGTGCAGGTACAACCGAGTTGGTGAAGAAGGCACGGTTGGTCCCCACAAATTCATGCCTACTTTGACAACAACAAAATTCCTACACAAAAGATTGGATTGCCAGCACACTAATGACAAATTATTGTAACGTTAGTTTTGTATAGTCATTATCTGCTGTCACTAAAACAAATTGTACATGTATAGGTTTCTCACTATAGGTTTAGGTCATAAAAGACCTTACAAAAATCATTGGGGATTGTATAGGGTCCAACTTATTAAAAAAAAGACCGTTCCTTTTACCTACCTACTCCTGCAGGTTTTAGGAAAAAATGATGACCTCGAGACTCCCCAGTGAGACTTCATAGTGTTCCCAAACCACTGCAGCTTTGGTTGGAAGGCTAATTGATAATTCGCTTAGTCTCTTTTGGGGAAATATGTTATTACTAAAGGTTTAAATGTCCTTTTTGAAGAGAAAAATAAATATTAAACATTACTAAGATTTTGTTTTAAATGGACCAGTATCCTCATCAATTGGATTTTGTCAGGTTTCCGACAGTTGACCATTTAACTTGTCATGATGGTGTTGATAACATCTGTAATTTCAACCACACTGTAACAGTGTTTCAAAATATTATTTCTAACACCCTTTTTGAGGAGTTGGTTCATATACTCTGTCCTTTGCTTTCCCTGTTCTTTGCAAGAATTGGCAGTTTTCCTGAAATTTCGGAGAGTTGTACCGTAAATTAATTTTTAGATCCACCGGCTGTGCTTTAACAAATCTACTGTTTCTGGTTTCCGGCTGAGCGTCGCCTCAGATCGAGAATCATGTCAATCGGCATTTAGTTTAGTTTTCTTTTTTCGTTGCCATGAAACGATGTCCAATTCCAGCCAAAATTGCTGGATCGATTGGAAATCCGTCGCGCTATGTTTTAAACGACTTTTTCACATGAACGTTTGTCCGGATTTGTGCGGCCTCTCTGAGCCACTATACTGTGTATGGGAAATTTGGCCTGGTTCCAATAACCGAGTATACATATGTATGACGTATTTCACTGGCTGAAAACTATTTAAAATAAAATGAGATTAATTAATTAAAATCGTCACTGCGCCATACCGATTTTGAAGCCAACCTATGACCATAAACCGGATACTTTTTTTACCCTTTCTTTCTTAATTTCGTCCATCACGGCCCAGAATTTCATAACAAATTGTTTGACCGTGTTCACCTTTTATCTCGTATATTATGGGAGTATAGTTATTTAAAATCGAAATCTACTTTGATAATTGTTTTCCACTTGTTCTCAACTTTGAATTCATGATTTTCCCATAGAGCTACAGTTTTGTCGATTCTATAATGATATACGGAAAAAACCTGTCATGAGATACCTATTTTCATTTCATTTCATTTTCCATTTATCATTTCTGGTAGCTATGAAACCAAGGGATGCCTCAGAAAAGCGCGCTTAAGCACTGTAAGCTCGAAAGCCTGAGAAACCTGTAAACAAGGGCATGCTTGCTGTTGAACCAGAAACACCGGGGTAAACCCTTACACTTCCACGATAAGTGTTCTGGGTTCTTTTACATTACGTACCTATCCTTAAGGTACTTAGCACAGCAAGTGTAGATTGGCTATATGTGTTATGTAATAATAAACAACTGACCAACCTTGTTAAACAGACCCACATGGACGACCTTATGAGTCAATTAGATATGTGATAACTGGCTTTCCAGAAATCGTGTACAATTCTTCAAAGTAAAAAAGTTTTTGTATTGTTCTAAAGACACTAAGTCAAAAAAAGCGAATCTCTGGTTGAGATACTTGCCGGGAAAGCAAGTGGGGAATAGTTTCTAAATACTGGGTTGCAGATGATAATGATACAACAGTCCATTTTTGATCATGGAGGAAGGAACTCTTTGATAATCCAATATCGATTACGGAAGGTTTAGATGTCTTTTTGAAAATATTGAAAATTACTAAGATTTTTGTTTTAAATGGACCATCATCCGATGCGCCGATGATCCACATCAAATTGGAGATTTAATTGTCAGTTTCCGATAGTTGACCCATTTCTTGTCTTGTCATGATGGTGTTGATAACATCTATATTTCAACCACACTGTAAATATAGTGTTTCAAAGGTTATTTAAACACCCTTTTTTGAAGTTGTTCCTTAACTCTCTCCTTTGCTTTCTGTTCTTGCACAAATTGAGAAACATCTTTAAAATGGATGCAGAAGCTTAATCACTCTTCCAATGTATTCAACATGAGACCAACTTCAAGTTAATAAAGATCCTATCATTGTGTCTTTCTTATAAATTATAATGTGTAGGCCTAGTACTGGTGTACAGACTGCAGTGATGTAACTATAGGGTTGATCATGGGAGGGGTGTAATGGGTTGATTCGGCCGTGGTGCACTAGATTTCAAAAGAGCTCTTTAGGCACTATTTATAATTATTGAGAGGTATTACAATTCAAGCGTTTGGGACACTGGGTTCGGGAACATGGCCTCGCCCTCCGAAACGACTCCGACGAGTCACACCCGTCACATGGAAAGGGTCCCCAATCCTAGAAAACTCTGGATCAGCCTAATGGTGTTATTAGTAGTAGCCCTCTGGATTTTTATTCCCCCTAAATTTTCAACAGCCTGTAAAAAGCCGTAATCCGACTCCCAAAGATGAGCCCCTGGTACGGTGTGTTGGCCAGTGTGCACTCTTGGTCATTCATACAACCTTGGATGACTGTGTGTGCACACACTGAAATCTAGAGAATTTCTGCCTTACTCATTGAGTCTCATAATTGGACCATCCTTTTTACAGGTATGTGTAATTTCACTTAAATTTAATAGCCATTTAAGAATGTTATAGAGTTACTAATGTTTCATTCTAGTTTACCCATGAGTTCTTGGGATTTATATTTGTTGCATTTAATTTATTCGTTTCCAACTTGGACCAGCAGTTTTCATAACATACACATTTGTGTAACATTGGCCCTAACCTTCTTCCAAGAGTGATTGTTTTTACTTAAAGATTATCTCTTTTACCTGATGATATTTTGATTAACTGATTTGTGTTTCTTAAAAAGTTGAAGTTTACAGAAAGTTATTTATGTTAAGATTTGTATTGGATCACTTTTCCAACTATATGTATTTTTAAGTAGGAAGAAAGCCAGCATAGAGAGTTTATTTTAGAGAGATTTAATTGATGCTGTGTATGCTATGTACACTTTCCATGTGTATAACTAGGCATGGGGCTTATAAAAGACCTCATGGTCACTGAAACAATGAAGCCACTGTGTAGCACATTCCATAGCCAGAGTTGCTGGTCATTAACAACAAGCCCTGGGGCTTGATTTTTTAAGTAGTTGTAATTAGTTATGTCCTAATCAAACCAGGATCTCTGTGCTTTTTTAATCTTTACTTTTGTATTTTTAAGAACTCTCCTGCAATAAGGTTTTGGCAAATATTGGTGAGTGTTGATGGTCACTTAGGTCTTATAATTATCCTCAGTAAATATTAGTGTCGATGGTCATGGGCCCTTATAATTATCTCTCAGTAATCGGTGGGGTTATCTTTTTTAGAACTATATACTGAGGTGGGACAAATTTTTCTTTTGTTGAAAGGAAAGTGCAGAGCGAACATTTGTTATCTATTAAATTCAGAATATGATGGTTTAGTATTTTCATTTCATGTGTTTGAACTTTTGGTACTTTGCATTCTCAGTTTCCACTACCACTGCCAGATAAATAAGCTAAATTCTTGTTATATGTAGGTACAGTTTTGCCATTTTATAGTGGTGTGCAGACGTTCTGTCATATATAGATACATGCTATTCAGTACATGTGTATAGTACAGGAAAATCAATGGATTATATTACTCGTTATTAGTCTGACGGTTGGCCATATGTAAATATAATAAACAGACCCTTGCTTGCTTCATTCAAAAATTGAGAATCTGTTGCTGTAATAATTAGACTTGTATGATCAATACAATTGTGACGACTTCATCAAATTCATCCATCCGGCCATTGAGATTCCTCGTTATCAAATTGTTATACTACCTTGGTCCAAAGTATTTTCAGATATAAGACTTAGTGAGTTGATATGGATTTAGAGACTGACTGATGATATATATTTGTCAGATTGCCTTTTATCAGTTATCAAAGGTTTGTGTCATCTCTGCACTTTCATCTCTGCACCTTCAGAGGTTGAAATAAATCAAACCCAATCGGTGCTGGGGTGAAAAGATCTGTTTGACTCGATATGTCAATTTACACGGACACTTCATTACAGCCTCATATGTTACACTATTACATAACACATCTTTCTAGTGGTAAATGGCTTAAAAAGTAATGAATTACTTTTGACAAAAAATACACACCTACATGTTTATTTGGCTATAGCTGTCGACCAAAAAAAACCAAACTGATCATGACCCTTAACCAGGAGTATGTTTAGATGCGCTAATTTTACTGACCACAAAATAATAGCTTATTTTGTTGTGTGTAACTGTACTCTTAAAACCAATTATTATTCTTGGCTGCGGTTATTCTGCGGTTTTACAAGACAGATGCATTATATCATACATGTCATTGTAAAATAGAACATGAAAAAAAGAAAAAAAAAAAAAAAAAAAAACAGCACATAAAATAAACAATATTTTTGGTACACTTTGTGTGAGTTTAACATGGCTAACATGACAACTGTAGCCATTGTGCATCAAAACCACAGTGGATGAACTCCACTCTTTTGGCGCACAGTTTCTTGCTTTTTGTGGCCAAATAGATATGTTTGCAGTTGTTCTATTCAAAGTCTCAAACGAGGTGGAAATTGTACCGAGCACGTGGTTAAAGACCGACAAGCTGGCATTTTGGCCGCCGTGGCGTTCTTCTACGGCGGTTATTGGGGCCGTAAAAGATCAGCTGCAGCCAGATGAGTTGAACTGGAGAAGCAGTTCTGGGTACCAGTCATAAGTACAGTTTAATTAATTTGTTTTGGGAGGTGCAATGACAATGCCATTAATTATGCTACTAAACTTACTTTCCTTGAAACAAGATTTACACCCATGAGAATATAGTACTTCTTCAGGATAATTTTTATTTAGCTAATATTCATTCTTTCTTGCCTTGTTACTTTTGCAACAAGGCAAGACAGATTATCAAGGATCTGACTTTTAAGAAAATTCAAGACGTCCAATACCAAGACTAAGGTGTTAATTGTAAAATAATAAAAATTACTTGCATACATTGCTGAAAAACTCAACAAACCCCCTTACATGTAAAGTTGTATCTAATTATTTTTGTTGCATCTTTGCCTGAAAATCACTGACTTGCTAATAATTACATGAATACTAGGCTATGCAGATTGTCATTAACATACATTTAAGATCCCAAATTCGTCATCAAATGCCCATTGACTTTGGGAAATTATTTTGTACAAATTCACACCAAGTAGGTTTTATGAACCCTTTGGGGTCATTACCAATTATTATACTCTCACTTCAATAGTGGAGAATGATGTGAAAGTGAAAACATTGCTAAAAATTCCTTAATGGAGGCCGATTGAGTGGCCCACAGAATCAGACTATTGTAAAAAAGTCTTCAGTATATATTTATACTATATTATATATTTATACATATATATTTAAACATGGAATTGTTCTCTTATATTAAACAAAATTGTGTATGTTTGTACAGAAACATGTAAGGATGCGCATCAAACTGAAAAGGTCCGAGGACACATCAGACCTCCAGACAGAGGATGACAGGACAGCCAAGACAAGTAGAAAGTAAGTATAAATTATCAGCAATTTTTTTTTTTGTCTCATAAATCACAGATATAAAATTATCATGAATATGTGCGAGGTCCCTTCAGGGCCACCATACATTGGGGATGATTCCTTAACCCTTTCAACTCAGTCCTGTGTAAAATCGACCGCCGGCGATCTATATATTTGGAAGCACTTTTGTTTGCTGCCCAAAAACTCCTCAAAACAATAAAATTACCCCAACATTTGGTATTTAATTGGGTAATATAATATTCCTCAATCCTTCATGATTAGAGCATAATTATTTGGTAAAGTTCTTTAAATGTTGGCATTAAAGATATATGGCCGTTTGACGTAAAAATAGATTTAAATGTTGAATCGCTATTTTTCTGCGGTTATGGAAGTTATAAGCTTTAAATGTTTCACTCATTGAATGAATAAAAAAACCTTTCATGGATTAGTACCAATACAATTAATAAAATGCTGGCCCACTTTTAAAATCTTGTTTAATGTATTGTATGTAACAGGCCAAGGGCGTACTATGGGCAGTCTGCGGATTAGCTAGTGCGGCTGTCAATCAGATTTCATCATTTTCATGTTTTTGGTTTAACAACGATATTATATTTCAAAATTCGTTCGTTTTAGAAATATTTTGTGGGTCGTACTCTTAGCCAAGCAGGAAGATATATCTGTAATGAACAGATTTCCATAAATGTAAACGGCACATTCGGGTTTGTTTACAAGTTCGGTGTTGATTTACTGGGTAAGACTTGGCGTCTGACTGCCAGAAACTTCTTTAAACAACGAGTAATCTTTTACAGTCTTTATGGGTTGATGAAATTCCTGAACACTCGGAAAGCATGAGTATACAGTGCTATACACACATCAGTGTAGGGCAAAATTAAATCATTTGTTTCTTTTACAGTCTGCTCCCGAAACACTCCAAAAACGTAAACAAAATACATTATATAAATTTTTTTTTTTTTGTAGGGCGCCGAAAAAAAGGCTCGAGTTTCCTCATCTTCGTCAAATGAAGACGAAGATGATGAGACTCTCCCATGGAAGAGGTCCTAAGCCAAGAACATCAACACCAATCGGCGGAAACCCTCCTCCTCTGCCGATGTTTCTACCCCGCCACTCAGACAATGATTCAAAAGGGCACTGATGCTGTTGCAGCTGCGGCTTCAGCTTCAGCTGTGGAACCGATATCAGGTAATTTGTTTTCATTGAATGTGGAGGCGAAAAGGGAAATTGTTACTTAGTGATCAACAACCCATGATGTTTATGCACAAGAATATTTTGCTGTGCCCTGCTGTAATTTAATTTATTGTTTTACTGATGTTTGCGACAAAAATTTGATCAAACGGAAAACAAAATCTCTCAAATAGTGTCCTCCGCCGATAATTTCACACAAGTTTTAGGGAAAATAAAACAATCTAACTTGCATTTTGAGTTGATCAGTACTTGCCAAACACTTTAAACTTTTCGGAAGCACCTGTCTTAAGGGTGGGCAAAAAGTACCAACAGATTATTGAATTTAACAACGACCTGCCCAACCCCAATTGGTTTTTAGACGAATATCACTACCAAATAAAGGTTTCCACACGCAATATATCAATGTAACGCAAAATGTATAATTATATGTTGTTAAATCAGTAAATAAATAATAGAAACATGACAACTTCCTACTGGTATTCCTCAAGAAATTTAGAACTAAAGTGTTTATTGTTTGTATATGAATGACCAATTGTCAGTAACAGATAACAATATTTACTCTGCAGCAACTGACCGCAGCATGATACCCAGCATGAGCGAACTGCAAGTGACAATGGCCGAAATTTCAACGGAATTGAAAAGCCAAAGAAAACTGCTTAATCAGGTTCTTCAAAGACTAAGCGGTGGAGGGGGAGGACCCTCCATTGAGTTGCTCCATGCGATCGGCTTTCCACTGGCTTCCCGATGATGAAGAAGTGAAAAACCTTGAGCAACAGCTTCTTGACAAATCACTTAGAAAATCCGTGGTAAGCATTTTGAAATAATGCATGGTAAATAGAGCATTGATAACTAATTGAAAATAATAACAATCCGGTTTTAATGTTTAAAATAGCTAGAGGTAAAGCTCATAATTATACTAGTCTTCCCTATAATGGCTGGTCACATAATGCAGCATGACGCAGCTTTGGTCACAGTGTTTTGATTGTGACAACTTATAAAAAACACTTATCCGAGTATTTTTGTATTGATCAGTAACCGCAAACTTAATTCAATTTGTTAAAAACGATTAACAACCGTGGACAGGGTACTAAAGTTTCAGTACGAATGATGAGTTATGAGTACCGGTACTTCAGCATTGTGGATATATGTTACATTAAAGCAGTATAATAAAAGTATAAATACTTTTACCTAGTAGTTTTGCCTATAATGCTACACCTTGCCCAACCCTATCAAGCCTGGGGGAGGGCGTGCAATGTGCCCCACGAATTTTTATCACCAGAACGCTTTGTCCGATCACGCTGATCTTTGGACCCTCTACGCAAACATCTACGTTAATTGGTGTTCATAGTTGCCACAGTAACCGGTTTTTTTTTTTAACTACGAATTTTTAATGAATGTACTCTTCCCAAAAAACAGCAAACTAGTGAAATATGTATGGACATATTTTACACATAATATTCTTAAATTCAAACAAATTTCCAGAATTGTCTTAAATTTAGTCCATGCTTTTGTGGCATTGACAAACGGTTCTTAGGTTTTATGAATTATCAATAAAACATTCATGTGTACTGTACCTGTATGGCCAACTAAGGGGATTGGTCAGCAATACCATAATGCAATTATCAGTAAATAAAAATCATTCAAACAATATAACCGCCACTTCCTGATTTTCGTGGACTGTAATTTCAGTATTTTCTGTAAAATGCAGACTTATACGTTTTGTGTGGATTTATAAGATTTTGCAATATTTCATTTGGTCCTGAGATATACATATATAATCTCAATATGTAATCTTAACTGTGACACATAATTTTCTCTATATTTCTTCAGGTAAACAATTTAACACTGGTTGGTGGCAACTCAATGAAAAGATACAGTGAAGCGTGTCATGACCAACGTCATGACACACGAAGCCAAGGGGGAAGTCGGCAACACCAGTAACCAAGAGGGCATTCATCAGTCTGATGATATGTGCAGTAATAACAAGTAGGTTACAATTATGTATAGACATTATAAGAGCTCATTTTGGTGATTATCAGGAAAAAATTAACAATGTTTAAAGGAATGATACAACATGTATTCCTGACCAGTCAAAGATGACCTATCGTCCTGAGAAATATTTCCTGAAATGTAGTAATTTCCGAGAAAATTTCACAGGTCGGTTTTAAGATATGTTCTGTTGAGAACTTGAGAATTGGAATAAATATACCGGTCCAAAATGATGCACCACTCCCTTGAACATTATTGTTTTGCGGCTCTACTAAAATGGATAAATTTCCAGGGTCAGTTAAGTCTCTGGTTTCTAGCTCGCGCACTATCATGTATAACGCTGCCCAATTGCAGCCAAACTTGCTGGATCGATTGGAATTCTGCCGTGCTGTGTTTGAAACCTTTTCCACATAGGGGTATGAACATTGAACATTTGCCCGATTTGTGAGGCCACTCTTACTTTGTATATAGGAAAGTCGGTCCCCGCGTATACATGTATAACCCTGTTGGAAAATAATTTTTTTAATGTGGCACTGCACCGATTTTTAAAGCCGATCGATGACCAGAAACCGGAGACTTTTGGGGCTTAAGAAAATGTCAATGGTTGGGAGTGAACATGAAGTATGCTGTCGATCATTTCTACCAAATCTTACTAGCAATTAAATGTTTGCGCATTAATTGACCTATATTATAACAACTGAAAAGCATGCGGTGTGAAAATTAATGGAATCTGGGTATAGAATAATGTCAAAAAAATCCTAATACAGCTATATAGTTGGTATTCCATGTAACAAATAACTGGTGTACAATTTGAAATGGATCAATGGCCTGTGATCTATTTCAACATTAATATGGAAACAAACATTTGAATATAAATATTTAGATTGGTGAAATTCTTGCGTCGGGAGATAACAATTGATTTAATTTTGCCCTACACCGACGATGTGTATAGCACTATGCTCAGTGCTTTCCCAGTGTCTGTGAAAAAACTACACAGTCGACTCGGCGGGATTCGAACCCGACCTCCTGCTTACTAGTGCAGACGTCTTAACCTCTCGACCACCGAGCTTGCCCGATGACGATTATTGGCTAGAATCCCTATATAAAGCGGGTTTCTGCGATATATATAGATTTGGTGAAATTCTTGCGTCGGGGATAAACAATTGATTAAATTTTGCCCTACACCGACGTGTGTAGCACTGTATGCTCAGTGCTTATTCTTGCGTCGGAGATAAACAATTGATTTAATTCTTGCCCTACACCGACGTGTGTAGCACTGTATGCTCAGAATTTCACCAATCTATATATATCGCAGAACCCGCTGCTATATAGGATTCTAGCCGGCCAATCGTCATCGACAAGTCGGTGGTCGAGAGGTTAAGACGTCTGCACTATAAGCAGGAGGTTGTGGGTTCGAATCGCACCAAGTCGTTTGGTAGTTTTTTTCACACACTCGGAAAGCACTGAGCATACTGATACACACGTCGGTGTAGGCAAAATAAATCAATACAAATAATATTATCAGAAGTCTATTACATATAATAAACCTCTTATATTATCTGGTTCTCTTAAACGGTTCAATAAAATAAAAGCTTAAGATCAGTACATACATTTACTCACAATCTTATCGAGTATGGAAGCATTTACAGACATGGTGTTTACCTCATTTAAGCCCTTTGGTCATGCCAAGCAGTTGCAACATCCATTTGCTGTTCTAATTATGCTGAAATTTATTAATTGTTCGTTTCAGAGGCTGTTTTGGAACCCCCTGGTGATAAACGGTTTCGAGGCCGAAGCCCATAAAGTAGTAATCATGCTTTGGCTGCGGAACGCCCCCGACCGCAACGGAGGAAGAAAAAAGCGGTAACAGGACAAGAGTAGGGTAGACTTAGATTAGTAACAAACATACAGGTAGGCCTGTGCAATTATTCAAATATTTGCGAATAGTTGTTGCTAATCATACCGTATTCGCGGTTTTGAACTATTCGATTAATTGCGCAGGCGCAAATACCTGTAACTATTCACGAATACTGACCATTCACGGTAATAATGTATTGCCTTTGCACTGCAATTACTTGCAGTCGTGTTCTCTAACTATTCCGCAATTGCACTGTTTTGTCTGGGCACCGCTGGTAGTGGTACACATGTAGTATTTCCCGAATAGCACTAGCAAGCCGACTTAGCTGACTTAGGAAGCCGACTTAGCTGTGCTGGCTGGGCCGCTGGCTGTTTGGCTGTGACTGCATGCAGCCATTGTTCAGTTCATGGGTTGACCAATGTCCAAAACACTTAATAAATGTAATAGTGTAATACATTTATATGTAGAATAAATCACTTTTCACTGCCAGCAACTGGACAATAGGCATTCTAGAGTGCTGGTTTAAAATAAATGTTAGGTACCTACTGGTTATTTAAAGGGGCAGTATCGTAACGATCAGAGCAGACTTTCGACAGAGCATAGAATCAATGTCCTAGTTAAAGATGAACACAGTGACTGAAAATTACAGGCTCATTTATGAAGCAAGCAACAGTAATATGACCTTATCATGTGGGGTATTATGGCAGTCAATGACTTAACCTAAAACTAGCATTCCGATTCCATGCCCTGTTGATCGTGACGATACTGTCCCTTTAATGACAAAAGGAGTTATAAATTATAAGGTAGTTAAAACAAATGCTAGCAAAATGACTTCTAGGTGATGTGTTATTGTGAATTCACTAAATAAAATGCCTGGGAAAATAGGAACCATTGAATTGTTAATTGATTTTTTAATTTAAAATTAAAGTGACTAAATTTGCATTTTGTATAAAACACTACTGGTAGTACTTGGTTGATTGAAAACCGTGAATGGTTTATGGGACTATGTTTATTTAAATGCTGAGTTTTGTGAGGATAAATTATAGAAAGATGAGTGACATGAATTATGGATAACATTTTTCCTACTGCATACTCTATTTCCTCCATGATAACATGTGTTGAACCAAATTTAAACACTATTTAAATTGTTGTTATGTTGTAAACCCTCTGCCGGGGCGGCCGACAAATGCAAATATGATCTCCCTCCGTACTGCGCATATTTATAATTTTGTTTGTAATGTATCATTATAAACAGGTATGCAACTTTTCAGCGGATCAGCTGATTTCATCTTTTTAAAGTATCCTAGTGCCATTGAAAACTGTAAAACACTGTACAATGTTTTTTTTTGTGCCTAATATTTCCTCTTTTTTGCAATTACAAAGTTGCATGCCTGTATAAATTATTATCTAGTGGTAATATTTTAACCGTATTGCTACAACGCACTCTTGCAACGGGTCTGCCCTGTATCGTAAATTTTTGTAATTCCTTTTTTCCCCTTTCCTTTTTGCTTTTTAATCTCTGAAACAGTTGTTCTGCACATGATCTTGCTGTGTGCTGAATGAACATACTTCGCATCGTTTTTTTGTAGCATAAAGCTGTGCTAAAAGTAATTAAAATGAACAATACAAAATCATGTAACATTTTAATTTTAATTAAACAACTGCGATTAATTTACACTAAACTTAAGTGTTCAATTATCATGCTTATTTATTACATTGATTTGTTTGAAAATGTAAATTTGTTTTCATAAATAATAACCATGAAAGATTTACTCATTGGTCACTGCCTTGTCGTTTTAATTGCCTTTGCCCACGCGTGCTGCGCAGTAGTGTTTTATGCACGATGAGTGGTCATGAATCATCACTACTCATCAGTAGACATCACCTGCATATGCTACACTACCGCGCACACATTGGGAAGGCAAGTACACCAGCAATGCCAAAGGCAGAAAACCCACCGACCCACTTATAGCATGAAGTTGTGCCACGCTCATTTTAGTTACCAGGAAATGTTTGTCCAATAAAATGATAGCGTAATTAGTGGTGAGCATAAGTCAATCACAATGGCCATTAATTCCCACAGTAAAATGCATAGGCCCTAATTAGTTCAGGGTAAGTTATATTTAATGTTGTATTGAGTTACATTTTGTATTTTATAATATTTACTGAAGAACTTTCATTGAGGATTAAATCATCACTAAGGATGTTTTCTAAAACCATGTGTAATTTTGCTGTTTTAGTAAGTGTTTTTTTCCCACCATTGGCCCTGTACTGGGCCAGTACTGGTTCTGTACTGTTTTAGTAAGGGTATTCCCCATTGGCCCTGTACCAGGCCAGTACTGGTAATGGTAGTAGTTTATCTACTGGGCCAGTACTGGTTTCTGCTCACTGTTTTATAAGGGTATTCCCCATTGGCCCTGTACTGGGCCAGTACTGGTCTGATAATGTTTCTGTACTGGGCCAGTACTGGTTCTGTTTTAGTAAGGGTATTCCCCATTGGGCCCTGTACTGGGCCAGTACTGGTAGTGTTTATCTACTGGGCCAGTACTGGTTCTGTACTGTTTTTTAAAGGGTAATTCCCCATTGGCCTGTACTGGGCCAGTACTGGCAATGGTGTTTATCTACTGGGCCAGTACTGGTTCTGTAATGTTTTAGTAAGGGTATTCCCATTGGCCTGTACTGGGCCAGTACTGGTACGGTAGTGTTTATCTACTGGGCCAGTACTGGTACTGTAGTGTTTATAAGGGTATTCCCCATTGGCCCTGTACTGGGCCAGTACTGGTGTCGGTAATGTTTCTGTACTGGGCCAGTACTGGCTGAAATTTAATGTTTCTGTACTGGGCCAGTACTGGTTCTGTACTGTTTTAGTAAGGGTATTCCCCATTGGCCCTGTACTGGGCCAGTACTGGTACGGTAGTGTTTATCTACTGGGCCAGTACTGGTTCTGTACTGTTTCAGTAAGGGTATTCCCCATTGGCCCTGTACTGGGCCAGTACTGACGGTAGTGTTTATATACTGGCCCAGTACTGGTTTCGTACTACTTTGGTTAGGGCATTTTGTGTCGGCACAATACTGGAGCCAGTACTGGGCCAATAATGCCCAATTAACGGAATCTGCATTGGCCCAGTACTGGGCCATTACCGGTTTCATGTACTGTTTTTGGTTAGGGCATTTTGTGTCGACACGTTACTGGGCCAGTTCTGGTTTTGTACCGGATGAGTAAGGGCTACATGAACTGGGCCAGTTCCAGCCTCTGTGTGCAAGCCAGAACTGGGCCAGTTCCATTTGCAGCACTGGCCCAGTGCCAATTTACGGCGCTGAGTAATGGCATCTGGTGCCCTGTATCTGGGCCAGTACTGGGCAGTAATGGCCAAGTAATGGAATCTGTATTGGCCCAGTACTGGGCCATTACCGATTTCGTACTGTTTTGGTTAGGGCATTTTTGTGTCGACACGGTACTGGGCCAGTTCTGGTTTTGGTACCGGATGAGTAAGGGCTACATGAACTGGGCCGGGTTCAAGCCTCTCCTTAAAAAAAGTACCATGGTTTTACCATGGAATTTTTACCACGTAATACCCATTTACAAATCGATGGTTATTTGGGACACTACCATGGTATTACCATGGTAATAATTACCATGGTTATACCATGGTACAATGTACCATGGTTATACCATGGTACTTTGAACCATGGTTTTACCATGGTACATTGTACCATGGTAATACCATGGTATATTGTACCATGGTAATACCATGTTACATTGTACCATGGTTTTACCATGGTACATTGGCCGTAATACCGCCATGGCACATTGTACCATGGTAATTACACATGGTACATTGTACCATGGTAATACCATGGTACATTGTACCATGGTAAAACCATGGTACATTGTACCATGGTAATACCATGGTACATTGTACCATGGTAAAACCATGGTATATTATACCATGTTTCTACCATTTTTTCACATCTGCTGTCTGGAACATCTGCTGTCTGGAACAAGGTACATGTATGGTATTATTATAATGAAGCTCAAATAGAAAATACATGTACTGTTAAACCATGATACCATGCACCATCACAGCAGTGTTAAATATAAATGCCTTCATGCACCTTACGTAGCAACACACTGAAAATAAATGAACAGTAAAACTTGTTAAGATTACATTTATGGCACATTTATATGGCACATTTATTCAGCACAACTAAACAGAAAATGAAGACTTCCAAGCCACAAAAAAATTTAAAATAAAAAGTCATAAAGTGCATTAACCCTAACAGTCCCAAATCCTTCAATTTGAATTCGATTTTGCACACACCCTAGGGGGTTAGGGTTAATAAAATCAGTGGATCTGGCTGGTCGGGATCTGGCTGTTCGAACTGGCTGGTCAGGGATCTGGTTGGTCAGGGGCAGCTCTCTTCTTCTTTAGTTTCCCCTCGTTACTAAGCTTGTTTGTCATCACCGTCTTGATTTTATCTACCGTGACATCCTTGAACTTTTGTGTAACATATTCTGTGAAAAGAATAATAAATCATGCAACCTTTGAATTTTACTGAAATTATCTCTCGTAAGTTATCCAGTTAATCGTAACCCTATACCTATTTTTGAGACCCATTCTTCCATAAGTGATTAAAATGCATTTTTTTTAACAATTAAAAAAAAAGAGTATACAAAATTTTACAAGAACAAATCCTTTAAACAATGGTAAAGCTTATTACAAAATTTAGGGATTTTTTAAACATTTACTAATTTAGTACGATTTTGTTTATTTAACTGGTGAACTGTCCAGCAATAAATATTACATTACTTTCATAGATACAGAGTGGTCTATAAGTTAGGAACAAATTGCTAAATAAAACCAGCTGCTGACCAACATTTTGCAAATAATGCCACCTTCAAATTTTTGTTAATGTTACATGGACCTCGGTTATATAAAAGTTATATGCATGAGATAATAATTGATATATGTACCTATTATTGCATCCACCTTGGCTTTGTTCAAAGCTGGCTTCATGATGCCCTTTGTGTTCTTTGCTTCCTGTCAGTGAGTGGGATGCAAGAGTCTCTCGCCAAATAGCAATGTCATCAGCTCACACGTGAGTTTCCGTGGATCCGATGAATTGCACCGCATCAAGCAATTTTTGCTTACTCTGACTGTGGTGCTTAGACATACCTGTAGAATAATGAAATAAAAAAGCATTTATAATAATATGGCATTGTACAACCTGCTCTACTCAAACCATAAAGTGACATGCTCAAATTCTACCTGATATTTGTTTCCAATTACTATGCATATTTTTTTTCAAGTACTGTACTATGCAATGTACTTTAGTTACAAAATGTGGTGCAATCACGTTTTGTACTGGTTCTATGCTCATTTTACATAATTCTGTTCAAGGACAGATGTCCCAAGTCATATTATTCAAAGATGATGCCCAACATCATGCATGAAGTTAATTTTGCACGAACACAGCTGTTGCAGAACCTATAACTTTAAAAAATAATAATCCAACTCTATTTCAATAGCTTGAATCCACGAGAAATTGGCATTTATAAAGGAACAACAACTTTGGTATGGCAGTGTAAAATCAAAACAAATTATAATAACAATTTCCTTACTTCATCTTCATGATCCACTGCCGTTGGAGGAGCTTCTTACTGCACTCACATCTGATGCCACCTTCACTGCAGATAAGTTATCATTTCTCTGTGGAAAATAAATTGAATATAACATTTTATACAGAGGACACTGAAGTGATGAAATGTCCAAGTTGACCATGGATGTTGAGAAAACGTAATGCAACAGTTATAAATGTCTTAATGTTTTGTGTACATTTCAAGAACATGTATAACTTACCTTGAGACAATTTCCATTCATTTCTGTCATGAAGTTCTTGAAGGCCACTATGAAATCAGGAACACCTGTTAAATTGATAAATATGATAAAAACATCAATAAATTTGGAAACTATATTTCAAAGTTTGGCATGATAATATTTCACACGTTATTATTTATACTATAAGAGCACACATGGTATAAGCCAATGTACATCATTTGTGGATAACCTGATTGAGTGAAGAAGCACATTGTATTCTGCGGTCACACTGAACATCATCTATCGCTAAATACATGATAAGGTAACAATGAGGTCAAAACAACTTTCAGATTCATAAACCAACCTTCAAGAAACATCAACTGGTTCTTAATCCTCTGTTTCTCCCTCTCTCTCTGTTCAGCCTGCGCTGAAGACGTGCAATAGCTGCCTGATTTTTGAATGATGTTGGCATCATCTGAGGATATCCCAGCAGCTTCCTCTATAGATCAGATGTTAGCAATTATGAAACTTACATTGTAGATGTTTACCTCCATTTAATGTAACAAGACTTTTCTATCCTTTACACAGTTGCTGGTCAAAATGGGATTAATTTATGAAAAATGTTCGAAACTGAAACTCACTGTCTTTGCAAGAGGTCTTTGTTATATAATTATGACAATTTTCTTTTACTTATAAGAAGTCGCATAAATTCAACTGTATGCTGCTGAATAATGTAAAGAAATGGGTAAAAAGAAATAATAAAAAGGGGGGGGAGAAGACAATTGTTAGCAAATCTCTGCCATGCATGTACTGTACCTCAATGTTGTTGGATGGAGACTCCAACTGTTGCCTCAGTTCCCTTGCCATATTGAGCGTCTCTTGTTGCACAGACATGCCATTGTTTTTCACTGTCTTTCTTTTCTTCTTGGTCTAAAAAATAACACAATAAATGATTGTATGAACAAAATGATTGTATACATATAATAGCTTTTGTAAGACCTACATGCATAACATGTACGTAGCACACAATACTGTGTTAACACACACCAAGAGAGGCCATCAAAAAAACACCTTTAGAAATGAAGGGACTGCCAAAATCGAAGCAGGTCGTTTCGTACCCAAAATATTTAACTCCAGTCATTTCGTACCCAATCCAATTATGCATGGGTTTCACAGGTGAATATTTTATCCCAGAGATGCATGGTTGGTATTTTCATGGAGATGGTATTTTTGAACCGGTGATTTTTTTAAAGTTAACGAAATAAAAATAACATTACTAATTTAGAAATTTTATAATTTCAACAAACCTTTGCGGTATCTTCATCTGAATTCTCCGACTCAGAACTGCTTTGTAATCACCCTAGTAGAGGAACGCCTTTTTCCCCTGCCTGTTTCCACATCAGTCTCTATCGATATCCCCTTACACAGCTTGTTACGCTTATCAATCAGCTTGAGTTTCAAATCTGAAATCATGGAGGAAATCAACCATTCAAACTCAATGTTAAGTGAGGATAAAGCTAACCAGCTAAATTAACACGGTACTAATTGTTTAATAACATTATGACCATTCATTATTATTAGAATAGAAAAAATTTGAAGATTTACATGATGAAAGATTCTGGCATGTGCTTATTATTAAGTGGTAAATGTGACTTTTTCATTTTTTAGATATGCCCCAACATTTTTTTAGAAACTCAATTTAGAACGTCATTAATGAAGATTTTGGCAAATTAATGCATGGAAAATGCGGGCCTTAGGCTTATCATGTAATTAAATGTATATAAACAGTTGTTTTACTTAGTCCTGAATATACCATAGTAATGAGTATTAGTTAAAATGCAAATTCAACAAATGAATAAAGAACAACATTAATTTGTACTTACCCACTTACAGCAAGAACAACTGCTTCGTATAAACCACACTTTGACGCAGATGCTGTCGATGAAGAAAAGCGATGGCCACTGGACCCTCACATTTTTATTAATGAGATCCGAATAATTCTCAAACTCATCGATATTTTGTATGAAATCAACATCTCCTACTTCAACACTACGGTCATCGGTGAACTCAAATAGAGCAAACTTCTTCATTATAATAACAAAGTATGACACAAAGTATGACAGATCAAAGTTCAATATTTAAACAACAATGTGCACAAAAGAAAGATGGCGTGGTGTGGCAGATTGACTGCGTGCAACGGATAATGCCGGCGTCCCACGCGCGCAGCATGCACATGAGCGTGAAACGTCATCATAACCGACACACTTGATTGGATATGAATATATCACGTGATTATTATTATTATTTATTCCGCTGAAACTACTCATTTTTGGCGTAAAAATTTGTTCACTATTTATTTAAATTTAAATAACATGTATACTTGATATTTAAGTCTTGATATTGCTTTTGGTTTATTTTAACTGAACAAAAAAAATAAATGGTAGCTGGCGTGACGTCACTCCCAAGGTCACAGACTAGTGTTCGTTGCTGTAGCCCTGATCATGTGCGGTACCCAGACGACATATCATAAATTCAGTAGATGTACATACTCGATCATGTGCACGTGTATGTATGTCCAACCTTGTTCCTACGGTGTATTGCCGCGCCATTTATCCAGTATGCTTCGACGGAATTAAGGGATCGAGCGGTCGGAGTGCTGCTCAACGAAAACGAGGCTGAAATAAACCCTATACACATATCGCGATCGCACGTACGTAACCAACTGTGACTGACCGTTTGAGTGGTAATGATGGACATGATGGATGATCAACGTCTATTAAATTCAATATATTTCGAAAGACAGCTATTACAGTTTATCTATTGAGTTCATTTCCTTTATTTGCATTATAAAGCGTCTTTGCCTTATCATGAATATGATTTTAATACTTGGACATGTATCTGTTGTATATTTATTTAATTCTGCGTCGTCTTATATTAATTTTTTGGTGTTAATGTTGAAGTGAACTTACCATGTAAGGATAATAAATTATGCATATAATAAGTATATAGTAAGCATATGTATTAACGTATGCATGGCTCAATGGGAACCAGTTTTAACTGTTTGTACATACATACTCCCTTGATAAGAAATGTAATAAATAAATATAAAGGGTAAAATAAATTTATATTGTATTTTTGTACAACATAAAACAAACCATTATTGTCTCGCCATTATTGTTGTAAAAATATTAATTGTATATCTTAATAACTCCCTGGGATGGCGACTTGGAAAACAGATAAAAATATTATTTAAATGGTTGTGAATTCAAAAGTAATAAACAATAAAACAATGCAATTTGTCTTTTGATAAATGTGTGCTGCTTTTAAAGAACAGGAAAATAATCCAGAGTTTGTTTTTGGGGTAGGGCAGTACTGTTATCAATCCATCTCATAACTTGTGTAAACACTACACGTATTTTGTACACATGATATTTTATACATGGGTATAACCATGGTATAACCATGGAAGTACCATGACAACAATGAGTACCATAGAAGTACCATAGATACCATCGATTTACCATCATAACCATGGTAAAACCACGGCACATCCATGGTATAACCATAGGAGTACCACCATTGAAAACACTACCATGGTTTTACCATGGATTTACCATGGTAACCATCATAAAACCATGGTTACCATGGTATTACCATGGTACTTTTTTATAAGGGCTGTGCAAGCCAGAACTGGGCCAGTTCCGTTTGCCGGCACCGGCCCATTGCTGCAGTACTGTAAAATCGGTACTGGGCCAGTTATGGCCCAGTTCCGTATTGTTTGCTGGGTGCTTACACGTATAGTGAAGGACTCAAACGTCCCAACATGCAAGTGGGGTTTGAAATACGCTGGGACTCAAAAGTCGAATAATCCTAACGTAACGTTACGACACAAGTCTCACATGTACAATGTACGGACAACTTGTACATCACCGGCACCGCGCAGTCACCGGGGCAAACCGCTGGTACGTAGGTTACCGAGAGGAAAAATCCAATAACGAAAACTAACGTTCAGACATCGTTTTTAATTAGACTCGCTTTAGCCCACCGTGATATTTGTGCGTGTACTATGTACAAAGACATATTGAGATTCACTCGCGATTAATGAAGCGACTCGGTCACACAGTGCATGTGTTTTGTACACAAATACAAAACGCGCTATAAATGATGTCATGATGACGTCACACGACATTCTAGGGCCAAAAAATTA